>OW121742.1:118835506-119308006 GCA_933228675.1 Stomorhina lunata | reverse complement strand
TTAAACCTGAGTGTATACCTTAAAACATTTCCAATTTTAAAAGAAATCAAACTAACAACTTTTGAGATATGCCCTTTTGAACTAAGCACTTATTATTTTTTTAAAATATTAATGACCTACTTCACTTTTTACTTAATAACTTCTATACTAATTGAGATTTTAACTTAAAGCTTAGGGTATTTAATCGTGTTTGTGTACTTTTTAAAATTCCTAATTATAATAGAAATCAATGCAAGGACTTTTGAGATATATACTTTTGAACTTTGTACTAGAATTTTTGTTTACCATTTATTTTCTAAACTAGAAAAATTTTTTGTAATACAAAATTTTCTATAGAAAAATGTTTTATTATAAAAAATTTTTTATTATAAACAATTTTTATATCGAAAATTTTTTATTTTAAAAAATTTTTGTATAGAACATTTTTTATTATAAAAATTTTTTCTCTAGAAAATTTTTTATTATAAAAAATTTTTCTCTAGAAAATTTTTTATTATAAAAAATTTTTCTCTAGAAATTTTTTTATTATAAAAAATTTTTCTGTAGAAAATTTTTTATTATAAAAAATTTTTCTCTAGAAAATTTTTTATTATAAAAAATTTTTCCATCGAAAATTTTTTATTCTAAAAAATTTTTGTATCGAAAATTTTTTATTATAAAAAATTTTTCTATCGAAAATTTTTTATTATAAAAAATTTTTCTATAGAAAATTTTTTATTATAAAAAGTTTTTCTCTAGAAAATTTTTTATTATAAAAATTTTTTCTCTAGAAAATTTTTTATTATAAAAAATTTTTCTCTAGAAAATTTTATATTACAAAAAATTTTTCTCTAGAAAATTTTTTATTATAAAAATTTTTTCTCTAGAAAATTTTTTATTATAAAAAATTTTTCTCTAGAAAATTTTTTATTATAAAAATTTTTTCTCTAGAAAATTTTTTATTATAAAAAATTTTTCTCTAGAAAATTTTTTATTATAAAAAATTTTTCTCTAGAAAATTTTTTATTATGAAAAATTTTTCCCCAGGAAATTTTTTATTATAAAAAATTTTTCCCCAGGAAATTTTTTATTATAAAAAATTTTTCCCCAGGAAATTTTTTATTATAACAAATTTTTCTCTAGAAAATTTTTTATTATAAAAAATTTTTCTCTAGAAAATTTTTTATTATAAAAAATTTTTCTCTAGAAAATTTTTTATTATAAAAAATTTTTCTCTAGAAAATTTTTTATTATAAAAAATTTTTCTCTAGAAAATTTTTTATTATGAAAAATTTTTCCCCAGGAAATTTTTTATTATAAAAAATTTTTCCCCAGGAAATTTTTTATTATAACAAATTTTTCTCTAGAAAATTTTTTATTATAAAAAATTTTTCTCTAGAAAATTTTTTATTATAAAAAATTTTTCTCTAGAAAATTTTTTATTATAAAAAATTTTTCTCTAGAAAATTTTTTATTATAAAAAATTTTTCTCTAGAAAATTTTTTATTATAAAAAATTTTTCTCTAGAAAATTTTTTATTATAAAAAATTTTTCTATAGAAAATTTTTATTAGAAAATATTTTTCTATAGAAAATTTTTTATTATAAAAAATTTTTCTATAGAAAATTTTTATTATAAAATATTTTTTTATAGAAAATTTTTTATTATAAAATATTTTTCTATAGAAAATGTTTTATTATAAAAATTTTTTCGATAGAAAATTGTTTATTATAAAAAAATTTTCTATAGAAAATTTTTATAATAAAAATTGTTCTATAGAAAATTTTTTATAATAAAAAATTTCTTAATAGAAAATTTTTGTCTTCTAAAAAAACTTTTCTATAGACATTTTTTTCTTATAAAAATATTTTCTATAGAAAATTGTTTCTTATAAAAAATTTTTCTAAAGAAAATTTTTCCCAGTTTTCTTGGAATCATCATCTTCTAAGGCATCATGTGTCTAAAATCACTTTAATAAGGGAATAAAGTATATTTTTGTTTTAGGTCTTGGTAGTGTTTGATTGTTAATCCTTACGAATTGTTGGCATTTAATATTTTCTTTATGTTTTTTTAATATTTGCTTATGTAACAGTAAAAATCGTAAGCAATAAACACAATCATCATAAAACTCATCATCAGCATTGGCCCAGCGTAATCATCATAAAAATGGCAGTGGGCCTACAAATAGATAGTATAGGAGAATAGAATAGAGTAAGGACACGGTTTCCAAGGATATTAAATAACAGCAAATATTTATAATAAAATAAACAAAAATCTGCAGCAGAAATATTTTGCTCTATCCAGTTTATTTAATATTTTTTGTGTGTGAACAAAAATAAGGGCAATTAGATGATATATGGTAAGATAATAGGCAAAAGGGCATAAGTTGCAAATTGTAAAATTTTATTTTTCTATTAAATTAAGATATATTTTGCTCAATAATATTGAATTTTGAGAATATTAAATTTTTAAAATATTGTTGTTTAAGTGCTTTTACCTTTTAGGGGTCCATATGTATATGTAGATATCTACAACAATTTTTCTATGTAAGTGAAAATTGTTTATTTTTCTTTTCGCAAAAACAGAATGAAAATATTTTAGTATAAACAATAAACTCCTAAAATCACACAAACAAAAAAAAAAATAATAATAAAGAAACTAATTCAATTTCAGGACAATGCCAAATACAAACAATTTTTTGTTTAGATTTCACAGGATTCATTTTAATACTCGTCCATAGGTATGAGGCTAAAAAGCATCCCGTACAAGGATTAAATAAATAATAACAAAAAAAAACAGAAAAGATAATGAAAATACGCACAAATATTTAGAGTAATAATAAACATCAAATCTCTCCCTATCCTATTTTAGCTACAATATTATTTCCTCTTTCATATTGGCTCCGATTTTTTTTTTCTTTGCTCCAGCTGATGGGAATTTTGCGTTTTTATGTTTGGTCTCCTAATAGAGGGATGGCAGGGTAATATTAAACCGCATATAAAACGTAATTGTTCTGAGTCTAAGCTGGCTTTAGGTTTTTTCATAGATAAAACTACCACGAAAAAATAGTTATGATAAAAAGTCTTGATGCTGGTTTGATGATTAAAATGAAAGCGAGAATTTACAGTGTAGGGGAAGTTAATAGCGGCCTTTTTAAACAATTATTAAATTTTTGAAAAATTTCCTATTAAAATAAGAACTTTGTGAAAAATTTTCTATAAAAATAAGAAATTTTTAAAAAAATTCCTGTAAAAATAAGAAATTTAAAAAAAAAATTCCTGTAAAAATAAAAAAATTTTGAAAAATTTTCTATAAAAATAAGAAATATTTGAAAAATTTCCCATAAAAAAAAAGAAATTTTTTTTAAAATTTCCTATCAAAGTAAGAAATTTTTGAAAATTTGCATATAAAAATAAGAAATTTTCTAAAAATTTCCTAGAAAAAGGAGAAATATTTTAAAATTTATTTATAAAATAAGAAATTTCTAAAAAAATTTCCTATAAAAATTAAAAATTTTTGAAAAATTTTCCTATAAAAATAAGAAAATTTTGAAAAATTTCCTATAAAAACAAGAAATTTTTTAAAAATTTCCTATAAAAATAAAAATATTTTGAAAAATTTTATATAAAGCAGCAAATTTTTAAAAAATTTCCTATAAAACAGCAAATTTTTAAAAAATTTCCTATAAAACAGCAAATTTTTAAAAAATTTCCTATAAAAATAGGACATTTTTGAAAAATTTCCTATAAAAATATGAATTTTTTGAAAAATTTCTAAAAAAAAATAGGAAATTTTTGAAATATTTAATAAAAAACAAGTAAGAGTGTTATATTCGGCTGTGCCGAATCTTATATACCCACCATCAAGTTGTGTTAAATTTAGAAACATATCTCATATATCTACGAGGGTGCAGAAAATTCAAAACGTGGACCAAATTGGAAAAAAGTTGTTACGCTAGTTGGTATTGTTAGTATGTAAGTGGTTTCCCTAGTATTAATTTACTTTGAACAAAATTCACTATCGTAACCGGGTATGGTTTTACATTAATAAGTTGTTAAATACTTTTCTTTAGCTTAATATTTAGTTAGGGTAAAGTAGTTGATAGTAATACGAGTGGTCCATATATTTTGTTAGGAGGTCCTAATGCGTCTACCAAATCTTAATATGCTGCTTCTACCTCAGAATCTTTTTGATTGTAGATATAAAAAAAGGTAATGTAATATATATATATATATAAGAATTATAGCCAAATGTTGACCGATTGCAACAAAATTTCGCACACTGGCTGGTATTTATATAAAGCTTATTTTTGCAAAATTTAGTGGTAATAGCTAACATAGTTTCTAATTTAATAGCTTTTAACTGGTCCTTGCTAAATATTTTTTGGTTTCCGGGAGTGTTTTTTATATGAAAGCTATAGTCAAATATGGACCGATTCCTATAAAATTTAATATACTGACTAATAGTTGCATAAAAGTTCTCTATTCTAAATTTAGTCGTCATAGCTATTACAATTGTACTCAATTTATCAGCATTCATGTGTTTCCCGGGGCTGGGTTATATGGGAGCTCTAACTAAATGTGAACCGATTTCGCCAATTTTCAGTACACAACTTTTGTTACATATCAGAAATACTTTTGTAAAATTTTGTCGCTCTAGCTTTTGTAGTTAAGGAACTGTCGCGATTTTATCTGACGGACAGACGGACATAAATCTCCTTTTCTTTTTGATTTTTGTGTTTCTGTAAGTTTTTTATATGGGAGCTATGGTCAAACGGTGACCGATTGTAACAAAATTTTGCACACCGGCTGGCATTCACATAAGACTTCCTTTTGTAAAATTTTGTTGCTGTAGCCCTTTCAGTTAAGGCGCTATCGCGCTTTTATCTAGCGGACAGACGGACATAAACCCCCTTTTCTTTTTGTATTTTTGTGTTTCCGTAAGTTTTTTATATGGGAGCTATGGTCAAATGGTGACCGATTGTGACAAAATTTTGCACACTGGTTGGAATTGACATAAGACTTCCTCGTGCTAAATTTAGTGGTTATATCTGTTATAGTTTTAGATTTATTGGCATTTAAGTGTATTTTAGGTGAAATTTTGGCTGTTTCCGTATGTTTTTTGTATGGGAGCTATGACTAAATGTCAACCGATTTTGATGAAATTTTACGCGATGCCTAGGGCTTATGCAAAACTTCTATATACCAAATTTTATCATCATAGCTATTATAGTTTGTCATTTATTAGCAAATAAGCGATTAGCATAGGCGAGGTTATACGGGAGCTATGGTCAAATGTTAACCGATTTTGCCCAATTTCAATACCAAAATTTTCTCAGTGATGAAGAATGTTTGTACTAAGTTTCATTGAGCTAGCTCCTTTCGTTTAGGCGTTATCGTGATTTCAACAGACAGACAGACAGACAGACAGACAGACGGACAGACAGACAGACGGACAGACAGACGGACATCGCTCAATCGTCTTAGAATTTCATAAGGATTCAGAATATATATCGTTTTTGATTTTTGGGCCAATATTAAGGAAATTACAAACGGAATGACAATCTCAATATACCCCCCATTCTTTTTGATGGTGGGTATAAAAATGGAAATTTTTGAAAAATTTCCATTAGAAATAAGAAATTTTTTAAATATTTCTTATAATAGTAAAAAATTTTGAAAAATTTTTTATCAACATAAGAAATTTTTGAAAAATTTCCTATCTAAATAAATAATTTTTGAAATCTATCCTATCAAAATAAGAAATTTTTGAAAAATTTCCTATCAAAATAAGAAATTTTTGAAAAATTTCCTAAAAAAAATAAGAAATTTTTTATAAATTTCCTATAAAAATAAGAAATTTTTTATAAATTTCCTATAAAAATAAGAAATTTTTGAAAAACTTCCTATAAAAATAAGAAATTTTTTATAAATTTCCTATAAAAATAAGAAATATTTGAAAAATTTCCTATAAAAATAAGAAATTTTTGAAAAATTTCCTATAAAAATAAGAAATTTTTAAAAAATTTCCTATAAAAATAAGAAATTTTTGAAAAATTTCCTATAAAAATAAGAAATTTTTGAAAAATTTCCTATAAAAATAAGAAAGCTTTAAAAAATTTCCTATAAAAATAAGAAATTTTTGAAAAAATTTCCTATAAAAATTGGAAAGTTTTGAAAAATTTCCTATAAAAATAAAAAAATTTTAAAAAATTTTCTATAAAAACAGGAAATTTTTGAAACATTTCCTATAAAAACATGAAATTTTTGAAAAATTTCCTATAAAAACAGAAAATTTTTGAAAAATTTCCTATAAAAACAAAAAATTTTTGAAAAATTTCCTATAAAAACAGGAAATTTTTGAAAAATTTCCTATAAAAACAAGAAATTTTTGAAAAATTTCCTATAAAACAGGAAATTTTTGAAAAATTTCCTATAAAAGTAGGACATTTTTGAAAAATTTCCTATAAAAGTAGGAAATTTTTGAAAAATTTCCTTTTTTTATAAGAAATTTTTCAAAAATTTGCTATAAGAATAGGAAATTTTTGAAGATAGAAAATTTTTGAAAAGTTTCCTATAAAAATGACAAACTTTTGAAAAATTTCCTATAAAAATAAGAAATTTTTGAAAAATTTCCTATAAAAAATGGAATTTTTGAAAAATTTCTTATAAAATTAAAATTTTTTTTTAAATTTCTTATAAAAAAAGAATGTTTTTATAAATTTCCTATAAAAATGGGAAATTTTCAAAAAATTTCCTATAAAAATAAGAATATTTTTAAAAATTTCCTATAAAAATCTGAATTTTTTGAAAAAATTTAGAGCAAATTTTTAAAAACTTTCTGATTTTTATAGTAAATTTTTTAAAAATTTCATATTTTTATGAGAAAATTTTCAAAAATTTCTTATTTTTATAGGAATTTTTTAAAAATTTATTATTTTTATAGGAAATTTTTCAAAAATTTATTATTTTTGTAGGAAATTTTTCAAAGTTTTTTTTATTTAAAAAAAAAATTATTCAAAAATTTCCTATTTTTATAGGAAATTTTAATAAAATTTCATATTTTTATGGGAAATTTTTCAAAATTTACTGATTTTTATAGGAAATTTTTCCAAGGATTCTTATTTTTTGAGGAAATTTTTCAAAAATTTCTTATTTTTATTAGAAATTTTTCAAAAATTTCTTTTTTTATAGAAAATTTTTTAAAAATTTCTTATTTTTATAGAAAATTTTTTAAAAATTTCTTATTTTTATGGGAAATTTTTCAAAAATTTCTTATTTTTATAGGAATTTTTTCAAAAATTTCTTGTTTTTGTAGGAAATTTTTCAAAAATTTCTTGTTTTTTAGTAAATCCCTGGTTGAACACTGTTTAGTTTTAGAAATATATTAAAAGAAGCTGGAGCGTCCTTGAAACATATCAGTCAAACCAAACATGATATGAAATTGTTCCCGTTGTGTTTTGTATAATTATAATTTCACTGCCTCCACAAAACCACTCCCTTAGGGATGTAGCACTTAAGCAATTTAAATTCTTTAACATTAAAAACTTAACATTTCTGGTTTTAGATTATAATAAGACAATCCAAAACAAGGTCACATTTTACTGGTTATCTGCCACCAAGGACCTCTTAATAGCATCCAACAAAAACCCTAAATGTGAGTAATTTCTCAAAAACTGTTACTTCTGGTTTCAGTTAAAGTTTCAATGAAATCATAAAAAGTTGTTACTCCAGTAAAAACTGCAAAACTTTTCTGTTTATTATTAAGAGGAGGATAAAGTCATTTTAATCATTTAACTTGAACAAGGACAATGCAAATGTCGGTAATGTTGGTCATGTTCTTTTGGGCGAGTAAATGTTTTTAATGCTGGTGATATTATAAGTTAATGCTGCTGCTTCTGTTGCTGCTGTTTGATGTTGTTGGATGCTCTGAAATAATAATGAAAAATGATGAACAATTTTGAAAAGACTCGAAAAAGTGTCGATGAGGATAATGAAAAGTAACAGACAAGGCAGTTAAGACCAGAGGAATGGTTGAATTTTTCATTATAACAGGACAGCATTTTGAATATCCTTTACATAAAACACAAAATTTATAACTTGAAATTTTGATGTTTAATAGGAACATGGTTGATAATGTTGATTGCATTTACTAGGAGATTTACTTATAGCTATGGCCATCATCAACCTCATTCTCATACTTGATGTTTGGTGCTAATAGTAATCGTAGCCCAACTCTGGGTTCATTACTTTTCCACCTTATCTCTTCCTTTCTAACTCCAGCTGCATCATCAATTTTAGGGATTTTCTCTTTAATATATTGCTGTCGAGTTTTTTTGTTGCTGTTGGCTTTTCTTTACTCAGCATCTCCCCAAAAGATGTTGTTTGTAGCTGTAGCTGTTGCTGTTACTTTTAATATTGTTTCCAGGATTATGTATTTTTGCTGGTAATATTTCAAAATTGTGTATTATTATTGACACTATGTTCATCTTCTGTTTATTCCTTCATGTAATTCGGCTTCATCTTGGCCTTACTTGGCTTTGGCTCCTAGTTTCAATCTTTCATATGTTTTAATAAACACAAACTAACTAAATGATTTTGGTCAAAGGCGATGATGATGATGAACTTGTATAATATCTTGGAAGCTCCTGTTGATGGATGATGGTTAAATGTTAAGCAATGCGGTTTTTGGTTAAGATATAGAAGTATTACAAAGTTTAACTAATCCTTCATTTACATGAAAATTTGTGGAAATGCTGAGAAGAGTGAAAGATGGTTAATGGCGGTTGGAAATAACAGTAAAGGTAGAAAAACCTTAAATTTGCCTTAATTTGTGTACTCACCATCAAAAAGAAGGGGGTGGGGTCTAATGAGATTGTCATTCAGTATAAAATACGAAATTTTTTAAAAATTTTGTAAAAAAATAAGAAATTTTTGAAAAATTTCCTATAAAAATAAGAAACTTTTGAAAATTATTCTATTAAAATGAGAAATTTTTTAAAAAATTCCTATAAAAATAAGAAATTTTTAAAATTTTTCTATAAAAATAAGAAATTTTTGAAAAACTTCCTATAAAAATAGATTTTTTTTGAAAAATTTGCTATTAAAAAAAGAAATTTTGAAAAATTTTCAAAGAAAATTTTCAAAAATTTCTTATTTTTATAGGAAATTTTTCAAAAATTTCTTATTTTTATAGGAAATTTTTCAAAAATTTCTTATTTTTATAGGAAATTTTTCAAAAATTTCTTATTTTTATAGGAAATTGTTTAAAAATTTCTTATTTTTATAGGAAATTTTTCAAAAATTTCTTATTTTTATTAAATTAAATTTTTCAAAATTTCTTATTTTTATAGGAAATTTTTCAAAAATTTCTTATTTTTATAGGAAATTTTTCAAAAATTTCTTATTTTTATAGGAAATTTTTCAAAAATTTCTTATTTTTATAGAAAATTGTTTAAAAATTTCTTATTTTTATAGGAAATTTTTCAAAAATTTCTTATTTTTATAGGAAATTTTTCAAAAATTTCTTATTTTTATAGGAAATTTTTCAAAAATTTCTTATTTTTATAGGAAATTTTTCAAAAATTTCTTATTTTTATAGGAAATTTTTCAAAAATTTCTTATTTTTATAGGAAATTTTTCAAAAATTTCTTATTTTTATAGGAAATTTTTCAAAAATTTCTTATTTTTATAGGAAATTTTTCAAAAATTTCTTATTTTTATAGGAAATTTTTCAAAAATTTCTTATTTTTATAGGATATTTTTGAAAAATTTATTATTTTTATAGGAAATTTTTCAAAAATTTCTTATTTTTATAGGAAATCTTTCAAAAATTTCTTATTTTTATAGGATATTTTTGAAAAATTTCTTATTTTTATAGGAAATTTTTCAAAAATTTCTTATTTTTATCTGTCTGTCTGTTGAAAGCTAGTAATAAAGCTGTGATTACAGGAATGCCTACAGCAATGACTCCTACTACGATTATAGCTGCGACTTAATCTCTAATGGCAGTAATAACTGCAGCTGTGCCCACGGAACGAGTATCCGAACAATAAGCACATATTAGAACTTTTACTCACGAACAATAAAATTATTAACATAACTCAATAATTAACTAACATTTTTCCAGCTTTACTTTTCTAACATTCCCCTATATATAAATAAAAAATACAAAAAACACTATCGATTTTTCCTATAATTAAGACCTCGCTGAATTCATGTCCCCTAACTAATTTATTACTAAAATTTTATTGATTTATTTTTTCCACTAAATAAAACTCTCTATCATGATGTTTTAATTATAAACTAAACTAAACAAAAAAACCCGTAACCCTTAAAAATACAACCCCTTTTAATTAAAACTAAAATGGAAAAAGACTGTAAAAAACATTTATATAACCCCGACATCAAAAAATAAATCATACTCCTGACTCTACGGGTGATAAATGTAATAATGAAAGTGATAAAAAATACAAAAAATTGTGTTTTTTTTAATTTTCCAAAAAGTTTTATTTATAGAAAATAACAAAAAATCTAAAAAATTAAACAAAATGTGAGTGTTTAACCAACTAAAAATCAAGCAACCACTATTCATCTAACTAATGTTGCATGCAACATTTATTGCTATTCTAAAGTTGCAGCACCCCTGGCTCAATACATATATGACAACATTCACTCCCATATCTATGTGGCATATGCAGAGATGTTTCAGTATCCCTGGGTGAGATATGAAATACTGCAATGAAGACTATGTAAAGTGGGTGACAAAAGTATGAAGTCATAATATAATTCGATTTGTAAGTAATTTTTCAAAAATTTTCTATAAAAACAAGAAATTTTTGAAAAATTTCCTATAAACACAATTTCCTATAAATTTTTGAAAAATTTTCTATAAAAATTTTTTAAAAATTTCCTATAAAAATAGGAAATTTTTGGAAAATTTCCTATAAAAACAAGAAATTTTTGAAAAATTTCCTATAAAAATAAGAAATTTTTGTAAAATTTCCTACAAAAACAAGAAATTTTTTAAAAATTTCCTATAAAAATAAGAAATTTTTGAAAAATTTCCTATAAAAATAAGAAATTTTTGAAAAATTTTCTGTAAAAATAAGAAATTTTTGAAAACTTTTCTATAAAAATAAGAAATTTTTGAAAAATTTCCTATAAAAATAAGAAATTTTTGAAAAATTTCCTAGAAAAATAAGAAATTTTTGAAAAAAAAAAAAACAAGAAATTTTTTAAAAATTTCCTATAAAAATAAGAAATTTTTGAAAAATTTCCTATAAAAATAAGAAATTTTTAAAAAATTTTCTATAAAACTAAGAAATTTTTGAAAACTTTTCTATAAAAATAAGAAATTTTTGAAAAATTTCCTATAAAAATAAGAAATTTTTGAAAAATTTCCTAGAAAAATAAGAAATTTTTGAAAAATTTCCTGTAAAAATAACAAATTATTGAAATTTTTGAAAAATTTAATATAAAAATAGGAAATTTTAAAAAAAAAATGTATTAAAATAGGAAATTTTTAAAACATTTTTTAAATTAATAAAGGAAATTTTTCGAAAATTTTTCATTTAAATTCTTATTTTATAAGAAGTTTTTCAAAATTTTTCACATTTTATAGGAAACTTTTCAAAAATTTACATTTTTTATAGAAAATTTTTCAAAAATTTCCATTTTTTAAAGGAAATTTTTCAAAAATTTGCATTTTTTATAGGAATTTTTTTCAAAAATTCCATTTTTTGTAGGAAATTATTCAAAAATTTCCATTTTTTAAAGGAAATTTTTCAAAGATTTATAATTTTTATAAAGTTTTGAAAAATAACTTTTTTATTTTTGTAGGAAATTTTTTAAAAATTTCCTATTTGTATAGTAAATTTTTCAAAAACTTCCTATTTTTACAGGAAATTTTTCAAAAATTTTCCACTTATATACGAAATTTTTCAAAATTTTTCTACTTATATAGGAAATTTTTCAAAAATTTCCTATTTTTATAGGAAATTTTTAAAAAATATCCTACTTTAATAGGAAATTTTTCAAAAATTTCTTATTTTTATAGGAAATTTTTCAAAAATATCTTATTTTAATAGGAAATTTTTCAAAAATTTTTTATTTTTTTGAAGCTTTTTCAAAAATTTCTTATTTTTAATAGAAATTTTTCAAAAATTTCTTTAAATTTGTTATTTTGATGGGAAATTTTTCAAAAATTTCTTATTTTATGGGAAATTTTTCAAAAATTTCTTATTTTTATGGGAAATTTTTCAAAAATTTCTTTTTTATAGGATATTTTTAAAAATTTCACATTTTTGTAGGAAATTTTTCAAAAATTTCTTATTTTTGTAAAAAGTTTTTAAAAAATTTCTTATTTTTATAGGATATTTTTAAAAATTTTACATTTTTATAGGAAATTTTTCAAAAATTTCTTGTGTTTGTAGAAAATTTTTCAAAAATTGGTTATTTTTATAGGAAATTTTTAAAAAGTTCTTATTTTTATAGAAAGATTTTAAAAAAATTTCTTATTTTTAAAGTAAATTTTAAAAAATTTCTTTTTTTATAAGAATCTATTGGAAATTTCTATTTCTATTGGAAATGTTTCAAAAATTTCGTATTTTTGTAGGCAATTTTTCAAAAATTTCTTATTTTAAAGGAAATTTTTCAAAAATTTCTAATTTATGTAAAAAATGTTAATAAAAACGTCTAATTTTTATAGCAAATTTTTCAAAAATTTCTTATTTTTATAGTAAAATTTTCAAAAATTTCTTATTTTTACAGGAAATTTTTCAAAAATTTCTTATTTTTATAGGAAATTTTTCAAAAATTTCTTATTTTTATAGGAAATTTTTCAAAAATTTCTTATTTTTATAGGAAATTTTTCAAAAATTTCTTATTTTTATAGGAAATTTTTCAAAAATTTCTTATTTTTATAGGAAATTTTTCAAAAATTTCTTATTTTTATAGGAAATTTTTCAAAAATTTCTTATTTTTATAGGAAATTTTTCAAAAATTTCTTATTTTTATAGGAAATTTTTCAAAAATTTCTTATTTTTATAGGAAATTTTTCAAAAATTTCTTATTTTTATAGGAAATTTTTCAAAAATTTCTTATTTTTATAGGAAATTTTTCAAAAATTTCTTATTTTTATAGGAAATTTTTCAAAAATTTCTTATTTTTATAGGAAATTTTTCAAAAATTTCTTATTTTTATAGGAAATTTTTCAAAAATTTCTTATTTTTATAGGAAATTTTTCAAAAATTTCTTATTTTTATAGGAAATTTTTCAAAAAAATTTCTTATTTTTATAGGAAATTTTTCAAAAATTTCTTATTTTTATAGGAAATTTTTCAAAAATTTCTTATTTTTATAGGAAATTTTTCAAAAATTTCTTATTTTTATAGGAAATTTTTCAAAAATTTCTTATTTCTATAGCAAATTTTTCTAAAATTTCTTATTTTTATAGCAAATTTTTCTAAAATTTCTTATTTTTATAGCAAATTTTTCAAAAATTTCTTATTTTTATAGCAAATTTTTCAAAAATTTCTTATTTTTATAGGAAATTTTTCAAAACTTTCTTATTTTTATAGGAAATTTTTCAAAAATTTCTTATTTTTATAGGAAATTTTTCAAAAATTTCTTATTTTTATAGGAAATTTTTCAAAAATTTCTTATTTTTATAGGAATTTTTTCAAAAAAATTTGTTATTTTTATGGGAAATTTTTCAAAAATTTCATATTTGTATAGGAAATTTTTTAAAAATGTTTTATTTTATATAATATAATAATTCTAGGCATATGATAAAGCGTCCATGTATGTGTCTTTAACATAGAAATGGACAAATATGAGTGCGTGTGAATGCTTAGAATGCATATCCTTTTCCGTTTAAGCATGACTTTCAAAAAAATGTCAGCAGCAAACGCACTCATATAAGTTTGTTAGACATTCGATAAAGAAAAGAACATTCGTTTATTTTTGTTTTCTATACTTTCGGTTTGTTTTCTTATTTATGAACATCCAAAGTCTTATCATCTAAAATCGATCTATTAAAAAACAACAAAACGGGCAGTCAAAAAAACTCAAAACATAAAAAATGAAATGAAAGTTTTAAATGACATGACCAAAAATGAAACAATAACGAGTAGAGATAAACAAACAAGTCACCACCACCCGGAAATTAGTTTAGAAAAATTTTCGAACTGTTTAGAAAAAGGGAAGAAAGGAGCTATTGGAGGGAAAAAAATGTTGCATTTTAAGCAAGGACACTTTGTAAATATTAACAAAAAAAAGCCAAAGCATGATTAATCATTTGTGGTAAATTGAAAACAAGAAGAGAAGAAACAAAAAATATTTTTTGTTGGGAAAAAATGTTGCCCTATTCATAGGGGCTGGAACCTTTTGCCAGCCCTTGTCTAAACGTGTAAAAAGTGATCGATTCATTTGTTTAGTGTTTGACATTTATGTCATAGACAATGTCATCACTAGCGCTACCTAGTCATATACATAAATATTAAGTATAGATGGTTTAAAATCATCATCATAATCATCAACATAAAATATAAAAAATATCACCCTTAAACTTCCGGTTTCCTTTATATTTCCATCCATCCATCCTTCTTTCCTCTTTTGATATTATTTTAATAAAGTGTTGAACATAATTTTTATTTAATATTTTCACGCTTTTCAACGATGTCATAAAAAACAAGTAAGAGTGTTATATTCGGCTGTGCCGAATCTTATATACCCACCATCAAGTTGTGTTAAATTTAGAAACATATCTCATATATCTACGAGGGTGCAGAAAATTCAAAACGTGGACCAAATTGGAAAAAAGTTGTTACGCTAGTTGGTATTGTTAGTATGTAAGTGGTTTCCCTAGTATTAATTTACTTTGAACAAAATTCACTATCGTAACCGGGTATGGTTTTACATTAATAAGTTGTTAAATACTTTTCTTTAGCTTAATATTTAGTTAGGGTAAAGTAGTTGATAGTAATACGAGTGGTCCATATATTTTGTTAGGAGGTCCTAATGCGTCTACCAAATCTTAATATGCTGCTTCTACCTCAGAATCTTTTTGATTGTAGATATAAAAAAAGGTAATGTAATATATATATATATATAAGAATTATAGCCAAATGTTGACCGATTGCAACAAAATTTCGCACACTGGCTGGTATTTATATAAAGCTTATTTTTGCAAAATTTAGTGGTAATAGCTAACATAGTTTCTAATTTAATAGCTTTTAACTGGTCCTTGCTAAATATTTTTTGGTTTCCGGGAGTGTTTTTTATATGAAAGCTATAGTCAAATATGGACCGATTCCTATAAAATTTAATATACTGACTAATAGTTGCATAAAAGTTCTCTATTCTAAATTTAGTCGTCATAGCTATTACAATTGTACTCAATTTATCAGCATTCATGTGTTTCCCGGGGCTGGGTTATATGGGAGCTCTAACTAAATGTGAACCGATTTCGCCAATTTTCAGTACACAACTTTTGTTACATATCAGAAATACTTTTGTAAAATTTTGTCGCTCTAGCTTTTGTAGTTAAGGAACTGTCGCGATTTTATCTGACGGACAGACGGACATAAATCTCCTTTTCTTTTTGATTTTTGTGTTTCTGTAAGTTTTTTATATGGGAGCTATGGTCAAACGGTGACCGATTGTAACAAAATTTTGCACACCGGCTGGCATTCACATAAGACTTCCTTTTGTAAAATTTTGTTGCTGTAGCCCTTTCAGTTAAGGCGCTATCGCGCTTTTATCTAGCGGACAGACGGACATAAACCCCCTTTTCTTTTTGTATTTTTGTGTTTCCGTAAGTTTTTTATATGGGAGCTATGGTCAAATGGTGACCGATTGTGACAAAATTTTGCACACTGGTTGGAATTGACATAAGACTTCCTCGTGCTAAATTTAGTGGTTATATCTGTTATAGTTTTAGATTTATTGGCATTTAAGTGTATTTTAGGTGAAATTTTGGCTGTTTCCGTATGTTTTTTGTATGGGAGCTATGACTAAATGTCAACCGATTTTGATGAAATTTTACGCGATGCCTAGGGCTTATGCAAAACTTCTATATACCAAATTTTATCATCATAGCTATTATAGTTTGTCATTTATTAGCAAATAAGCGATTAGCATAGGCGAGGTTATACGGGAGCTATGGTCAAATGTTAACCGATTTTGCCCAATTTCAATACCAAAATTTTCTCAGTGATGAAGAATGTTTGTACTAAGTTTCATTGAGCTAGCTCCTTTCGTTTAGGCGTTATCGTGATTTCAACAGACAGACAGACAGACAGACAGACAGACGGACAGACAGACGGACAGACAGACGGACATCGCTCAATCGTCTTAGAATTTCATAAGGATTCAGAATATATATCGTTTTTGATTTTTGGGCCAATATTAAGGAAATTACAAACGGAATGACAATCTCAATATACCCCCCATTCTTTTTGATGGTGGGTATAAAAACTAGACAAGAAACTAACGATGAAGCCAAAAAATACCTTTAATCAGGTAATTGGAAAATAAAGTGAGAAAATTAAAGAACAAACAAAAACGGAAGCAACTGTTTAATGAATGTCACCCAAACTGAAACGAACAGAGATGGATGGGTTGGTTATGCCTTCAATCTTATAATAAAATGCATCTTCTATTCTTACTCAAGGTCTATAGCTTCTTCCTTGGCTAAATATATAAAAATTTTCTCAAAGTATTTAAAATTTTGTGTCATTTTCTTATATGAATAAATGGCTGTTAGAAGATTTATTAAAAATCTGTCATGTTTTTCTTCGTTCATAAAAGGGTGTAATAATGTAAAAGCATTAATTATGATGTGAAAGTTTAAAACAAAATTTGAGGGAATCAAAAAGAGTTCACCGCTTGTCTTATAATAAAAATCTTCTTTTTTATGCTCCTTTCAAAAATATGATAAATTGATGGATCTACTTGTCATAGAAAATGTCTTTTGATATTGAAATTTAATTCATATGCTATTATCAAATGCTCTTTTTAAACTTTTGACACTTTTGCATTAGCTTTAATATAAATTCTTAATTAAATCGAAAATATTGATAATCAAAACCGTTACATTCACGTCAATCAAATTTTCAAAAATTTCTTATTTTAACAAGAACTATTTCAAAAACTTCTTATATTTATAAGAAATTTTTCAAAAATTTCTTATTTTTATAAGAAATGTTTATAATTTTTTTTTATAGGAAATTTCATATTTTTATAGGAAATTTTTCAAAAATTTCCTATATTTATAGGAAACTTTTTAAAAATTTCCTATTTTTATAGGAAATTTTTTAAAAATTTCCTATTTTTATAGGAAATTTTTCAAAAATTTCCTATTTTTATAGGAAATTTTTCAAAAATTTCCTATTTTTATAGGAAATTTTTCAAAAATTTCCTATTTTTATAGGAAATTTTTCAAAAATTTCCTATTTTTATAGGAAATTTTTCAAAAATTTCCTATTTTTATAGGAAATTTTTCAAAATTTTCCTATTTTTATAGGAAATTTTTCAAAAATTTCCTATTTTTATCGGAAATTTTTCAAAAATTTCCTATTTTTATAGGAAATTTTTCAAAATTTTCCTATTTTTATAGGAAATTTTTCAAAATTTTCCTATTTTTATAGGAAATTTTTCAAAAATTTCCTATTTTTATAGGAAATTTTTCAAAAATTTCCAATTTTTATAAGAAATTTTTCAAAAATTTTTTATTTTTATAGGAAATTTCTCAAAAATTTCTTATTTTTATAAGAAGTTTTCAAAAATTTCCTATTTTTATAGGAAATTTTTCAAAAATTTCCTATTTTTGTAGGAAATTTTTCAAAAATTTCCTATTTTATAGGAAATTTTTCAAAAATTTCCTATTTTTATAGGAAATTTTTCAAAAATTTCCTATTTTTATAGGAAGTTTTTCAAAACTATCCTATTTTTATAGGACATTTTTCAAAAATTTCCTATTTTTATAGGAAATTTTTCAAAAATTTCCTGTTTTTATAGGAAATTTTTCAAAACTTTCCTATTTTTAAAGGAAATTTTTCAAAAATTTCCTATTTTTATAGGAAATTTTTCAAAAATTTCCTATTTTTGTAGGAAATTTTTCAAAAATTTCCTATTTTTGTAGGAAATTTTTCAAAAATTTCCTATTTTTGTAGGAAATTTTTCAAAAATTTCCTATTTTTATAGGAAATTTTTCAAAAATTTCCCATTTTTATAGGAAATTTTTCAAAAATTTCCTATTTTTGTAGGAAATTTTTCAAAAATTTCCTATTTTTATAGGAAATTTTTCAAAAATTTCCTATTTTTATAGGAAATTTTTCAAAAATTTCCTATTTTTATAGGAAATTTTTCAAAAATTTCCTATTTTTATAGGAAATTTTTCAAAAATTTCCTATTTTTATAGGAAATTTTTCAAAAATTTCCTATTTTTATAGGAAATTTTTCAAAAATTTCCTATTTTTATAGGAAATTTTTCAAAAATTTCCTATTTTTATAGGAAATTTTTCAAAAATTTCCTATTTTTATAGGAAATTTTTCAAAAATTTCCTATTTTTATAGGAAATTTTTCAAAAATTTCCTATTTTTATAGGAAATTTTTCAAAAATTTCCTATTTTTATAGGAAATTTTTCAAAAATTTCCTATTTTTATAGGAAATTTTTCAAAAATTTCCTATTTTTATAGGAAATTTTTCAAAAATTTCCTATTTTTATAGGAAATTTTTCAAAAATTTCCTATTTTTATAGGAAATTTTTCAAAAATTTCCTATTTTTATAGGAAATTTTTCAAAAATTTCCTATTTTTATAGGAAATTTTTCAAAAATTTCCTATTTTTATAGGAAATTTTTCAAAAATTTCCTATTTTTATAGGAAATTTTTCAAAAATTTCCTATTTTTATAGGAAATTTTTCAAAAATTTCCTATTTTTATAGGAAATTTTTCAAAAATTTCCTATTTTTATAGGAAATTTTTCAAAAATTTCCTATTTTTATAGGAAATTTTTCAAAAATTTCCTATTTTTATAGGAAATTTTTCAAAAATTTCCTATTTTTATAGGAAATTTTTCAAAAATTTCCTATTTTTATAGGAAATTTTTCAAAAATTTCCTATTTTTATAGGAAATTTTTCAAAAATTTCCTATTTTTATAGGAAATTTTTCAAAAATTTCCTATTTTTATAGGGAATTTTTCAAAAATTTCCTATTTTTATAGGAAATTTTTCAAAAATTTCCTATTTTTATAGGAAATTTTTCAAAAATTTCCTATTTTTATAGGAAATTTTTCAAAAATTTCCTATTTTTATAGGAAATTTTTCAAAAATTTCCTATTTTTATAGGAAATTTTTCAAAAATTTTCTATTTTTATAGGAAATTTTTCAAAAATTTCATATTTTTATAGGAAATTTATCAAAAATTTCCTATTTTAATAGTAAATTTTTCAAAAATTTCCTATTTTAATAGGAAAATTTTCAAAAATTTCCTATTTTTATAGGAAAATTTTCAAAAATTTCCTATTTTTATAGGAAATTTTTCAAAAATTTTCTATTTTTATAGGAAATTTTTCAAAAATTTCCTATTTTTATAGGAAATTTTTCAAAAATTTCCTATTTTTATAGGAAATTTTTCAAAAATTTCCTATTTTTATAGGAAATTATTGAAATATTGTTATTTTTTTAGTTTTAAAATACAGAACTAATGACAATTCCTTCCATTCAATTACCCAGAATAGATAGAATTCTTTTTGTATGTCTACCCAATATTGCCTAAATAAAATCCAATTTCATCATATTTATCCCATTTTCCCATTTTTATATGGAATCATATAAAAATGGCATAAACAATTTTGCTTAGTCTTTATATTTATGCAGGCAGTCATTCATTCATTCATAAAATATTTTTATGGATGTTGACATAATCCTGTTAACCAAAATAATGTCTCTAACCCCGCCGACACTGAGGATCTGCTCAAAAGAAAAACAAGTCAATAAATTTAAAAGGTGTAACAGTCATTGGCTTAATAATGCCTAACTCCTCCGATGCCTACAAATAACTATAGAGAGTTAGGTTTAGAGGTTTTATATAGAGACTCTGTCAGGGCAATGTTAAATAAATAGCAATGAAAGAAGACGTTTGGTTCTTTTAAAAGAAGGATTTAGGAAACCAAATTTTTAGGCGAGAAGCAAAAAAATAAATATTTTGGGATTATTATTACGAGACAATATGAGGAGTGAGATGAAGCATATGGAAAGATATAGGGAGTAGGAATATAAAGACATAAAGAAGGGATTAAGGCTGAAGGAATAAGACATACAAAGTGATATGATGTATGTAAAAATGATGAAAGACAGAGTAACATGATATAAAGGTAACAGGTTTTTCAAAAAAGAATAAAAAATTAAAAAAATAGGTTTTAAGAAAACGAAATGTTTTCCTTGGCAATATTTAGAAAAAATCTTTAAAAATTTGCTTAGATTAAAGTTGTAATATCATATTCATGCCACACTGTCTTTCTTATAATATGTATTTTAAATATAGTACTAAAAATGTTATATTTTGTAAAGGATATCTTTTTTCTACCCACCATCAAAAAGAATGGGGGTATATTGAGATTGTCATTCCGTTTGTAATTTCCTTAATATTGGCTCAAAAACCAAAATTGAAGTATATTCTAAAACCTTATGAAATTCTAAGACGATTGAGCGATGTCTGTCTGTCTGTCTGTCTGTCTGTCTGTCTTTCTGTCTGTCTGTCTGTCTGTCTGTCTGTCTGTCTGTCTGTCTGTCTGTCTGTCTGTCTGTCTGTCTGTCTGTCTGTCTGTCTGTCTGTCTGTCTGTCTGTCTGTCTGTCTGTCTGTCTGTCTGTCGTCTGTCGTCTGTCGTCTGTCTGTCTGTCTGTCTGTCTGTCTGTCTGTCTGTCTGTCTGTCTGTCTGTCTGTCTGTCGTCTGTCTGTCTGTCTGTCTGTCTGTCTGTCTGTCTGTCTGTCTGTCTGTCTGTCTGTCTGTCTGTCTGTCTGTCTGTCTGTCTGTCTGTCTGTCTGTCTGTCTGTCTGTCTGTCTGTCTGTCTGTCTGTCTGTCTGTCTGTCTGTCTGTCGTCTGTCTGTCTGTCTGTCTGTCTGTCTGTCTGTCTGTCTGTCTGTCTGTCTGTCCGTCTGTCTGTCTGTCTGTCTGTCTGTCTGTCTGTCTGTCTGTCTGTCTGTCTGTCTGTCTGTCTGTCTGTCTGTCTGTCTGTCTGTCTGTCTGTCTGTCTGTCTGTCTGTCTGTCTGTCTGTCTGTCTGTATGTCTGTCTGTGTGTCTGTCTGTCTGTCTGTCCGTGCGTCTGTCTATTGTCGGCATGATAAAACCTTAACGAAAGGATATAGGTCACTCAAATTTGGCACCAATATTCTTTATTTCTTAGAAAATTTTGGTATTGAAATCGGTCAAAATCGGTTCACATTTGACCATAGCTCCCGTATTTGACCATACAGCTATGATGACAAAATTTTGTATCTAGAAGTTTCACAGTTTCAGCATATAAAATTTCATCGAAATCGGTTCACATTTAGCCATAGCTCCCATACAAAAAACTTACGGAAACAGCCTAAATTCCACCTGAAACTAGTTGACCATAGCTCCCATATAAAAAACTTACGGAAACACAAAAATACAAAAAGAAAAGGGGGTTTATGTCCGTCTGTCCGTAAGATAAAAGCGCGATAGCGCCTTAACTCCAAGAGCTAGAGAGACAAAATTGTACAAAAGTATTTTTGATATGTTATAGAAGTTGTGTACTGAAAATGGGAGAAATTGGTTCACATTTAGTTAGAGCTCCCATATAACCCCGCCCCGGGAAACACTTGAATGTTGATAAATTGAATGCAATTGTAATAGCTATGACGACTAAATTTAGAGTAGAGAAGTTTTATGCAACTATTGGTTAGTATATCAAATTTTATAGGAATCGGTCCATATTTGACTATAGCTTTCATATAAAAAACACTCCCGGAAACCAAAAAAAAAAATGTAGCAAAGGCCAGTTAAAAGCTATTAAATTAGAAACTATGATAGCTATGGCAACTAAATTTTGAAAAAAACAATCTTTATATAAATACCAGCCAGTGTATAAAATTGTTTTACAATCGGTCAATATTTGGCTATAATTCTTATGTATATATAACATCCCCTGTTTATATCTACAATCGAAAAGATTCGGAGGTAAAAACAGCATATAAAAATTGCACCAATGTCCAGACTTTATATACGGTATTAGGAACCCCCAACAAAATATATGGACCTGTCGTATTACTATCAACATGTTTATCCTATCTAAATATTAAGCTAAACGAAAAGTATTTAACAGACTACAAGTGCTAAACTACACCAGGTTTCCCATTTGATCCCAAATCTGTCACATATATTTATTAATGTAACAGACCAATTTATTGATAAAAAGCCAAAAAAAAGTTTTGCGGAGAAACCAAATTCCTCGACGCGTTTCGATGGTTGGTTAAGCCATCACTTACATACTTTTAAATGTGGAACTATAAAGCTCCTGCAACCGAATTTAGTCCAAGTATTTTGCTAACAATACGAGTACCAACTATCGTAACAACTTTTTTTTCGAATTTGGTCCACATTTTGAATTAGCTACACCCTCGTAGATATATGAGAGATATTTCTAAATTTAACACAACTTGATGGTGGGTATATAAGATTCGGCACAGCCGAATATAACACTATTACTTGTTTATATTCTTAAACCAAAAAAAAAAAAAGAAAAATAAATTCCCTTAAAGAAAACAATATTTTTCCTTCTTCTACATTAAGCCAATTTCGGAAAAATGTAAGAAAATCTCCTCCAAGAAAAACAGCCGAGACAAAAGAAAATAATATAAAATCAAACAATATGATTACATGCATGTAGTCATACATATTTTACATGTGTAATATATACACATATCCTTTTCAAAGGACTCTTTATTAAATAAAGTGTGGTCTTTAAATAATAGAGAAATACACATTTAAGTAGCTGGATGTTATACAATATATTATTTTTGGCGGCAGGATTACAAGGAATATGTTAAAAAAATTTTAAAACAATATAAAAACATTCTCAACCTAATCTTAAATTGTCAAAAGTATCCAGTTTAAATCAACAAAATAAAATATGGTTTATTTATTTTTTTCGGCTTATTTTACAATTCTATTATCTTCTGTGAGGAAAGAACAGGATAATATTAAATAAAATATCACATTTTTGTTATTTTAGGATCTTTGTAATTTTATTCTATTTATTTTGTTAGAAATAATATCACACCTTTACGTTTTTCGAATTACAAAAGAAACCACATATAAATTTTTCATTAAAAAAAATTGGCTTAACTTTAAGAATGGGAAAATCTTGATCATTGGAATTTTTCTAACATAATTATTTTGCCATAATCTTTCTCTTTCTGCTCTAGAAACTACTTTTTCTTGTTAATGGTTCTGGTGTGGGTAAAAATTTCTATCGGTTTATATCGAGCTTTCTCAAAGATCGCACTATAAGAGTTGTTATAGATGGGATATCGTCCGACGAGTTCAAGATTAACTAGGGAGTACCACAAGGCTCCGTTCTATCTCCTATTCTATTTCCTATTTTTCTAAATGACCTTCTATGTCAAACTTTCCAATTCTATCTATCTGATAGCAACATTTGTCATTCATTTGAAAAAATTAATATTATTCTTTCAAAAATTAAATATATTTCGTCATGTAAGTTATAATTAATTTTAAGAAAATATGCAAGTTTATGCAAATAAATTATAAACCACTATCAAGACGATATAAATGTCTCTTACATGCCTAGATTTTAGTTCTAGCGATATTCATTGTCCAAAGTTATAGCGAAACAAAACTTGATATATTTCTTTGTTTCTCTAAAAAATATTCTTTCGTCTAAAATAACTGAGATATTTAAATTCAATGAAGAAAATATAGCCCGTGAGAGAGAGATAAGCCTCTGGACCGGGGTTCCGTAACCTCTTTTAAAATCCAAAAGTAATTTAATGACTATAGTTACCTTTAAACTTAATATTTCTATAGAAAAGTTGACGATAGGAAGACATTTCTATAGAAAAGTTGACAATAGGAAGATATTTCTATAGAAAAGTTGATGACAAGAACCCATTTCTATAGAAAAGTTGACCAGAGGAAGGCATTTCTATAGAAAAGTTGACCAGAGGAAGACATTTCTATAGAAAAGTTGACCAAAGGATTACATTTCTATAGAAAAGTTGAACAGAAGAAAAGATTTCTATAGAAAAGTTGAACAGAGGAAAAGATTTCTATAGAAATGTTACCCAGAGGAAGACATTTGTATAGAAAAGTTGACGTTGGGAAGACATTTGTATAGAAAAGTTGACGTTGGGAAGACATTTCTATAGAAAAGTTGACGTTGGGAAGACATTTCTATAGAAAAGTTGACGTTGGGAAGACATTTCTATAGAAAAGTTGACAAAAGGAAGACATTTCTATAGAAAAGTTGACGTTAGGAAGACATTTCTATAGAAAAATTGACGATAGGAAGACACTCCTATAGAACAGTTGACGATAGGAAGACATTTCTATAGAAAAGTTGACGATAGGAAGACATTTCTATAGAAAAGTTGATGATAAGAAGACATTTCTATAGAAAAGTTGACAAAAGGAAGACATTTCTATAGAAAAGTTGACAAAAGGAAAACATTTCTATAGAAAAGTTGACGTTAGGAAGACATTTCTATAGAAAAGTTGACTATAGGAAGACATTTCTGTACAAAAGTTGACGTTAGGAAGCAATTTCTATAGAAAAGTTGACGTTAGGAAGACATTTCTATAGAAAAGTTGAAGTTATGAAGACACTTCTATAGAAAAGTTGAGGCTAGGAAGACATTTCTATGGAAAAGTTGACGTTAGGAAGACATTTCTATAGAAAAGTTGACGTTAGGAAGACATTTCTATAGAAAAGTTGACGTTAGGAAGACATTTCTATGGAAAAGTTGACCACAGGAAGACATTTCTATAGAAAAATTAACGTTAGGAAGACATTTCTATAGAAAAGTTGACGTTATTAAGACATTTCTATAGAAAAGTTGACGTTAGGAAGACATTTCTATAGAAAAGTTGACGTTAGGAAGACATTTCTATAGAAAAGTTGACGTTAGGAAGACATTTCTATAGAAAAGTTGACGTTAGGAAGACATTTCTATAGAAAAGTTGACGTTAGGAAGACATTTCTATAGAAAAGTTGACGTTAGGAAGACATTTCTATAGAAAAGTTGACGTTAGGAAGATATTTCTATAGAAAAGTTGACGTTAGGAAGACATTTCTATAGAAAAGTTGACGTTAGGAAGACATTTCTATAGAAAAGTTTACGTTAGGAAGACATTTCTATAGAAAAGTTGACGTTAGGAAGACATTTCTATAGAAAAGTTGACGTTAGGAAGACATTTCTATAGAAAAGTTGACCTTAGGAAGACATTTCTATAGAAAAGTTGATGTTAGGAAGACATTTCTATAGAAAAGTTGACGATAGGAAGACATTTCAATAGAAAAGTTGACGATAGGAAGACTTTTCTATAGAAAAGTTGACGATAGGAAGACTTTTCTATAGAAAAGTTAACGATAGGAAGACTTTTCTATAGAAAAGTTAACGATAGGAAGACTTTTCTATAGAAAAGTTGACGATAGCCTAATACTCAATAACCAGTGGCTAGCTGAGTTATGAGGTGAGACCGCCGCTTTTTTGAAAATTAATTTTTTTCAAGTGAGCCTGACAGGGATTGAACTTGGGACCTCTGGTATGCTAGGCGGATGACTAACCTGCAATACCACGGCGGTTCACCTTCATTTTCTATACAAATTATAAAACCGCAAGTAAATTCCAAAAGTGTGCTACGAATTTAGACACACGCTTTTTTTTCACTGATCCTCCCATAAAATTAACACACAATAATTTACAAATCAATTATCATTATAAAATATTTTCAAATTGCAGCTACAAACTAGACAGATACTTTCGTACGTATTTAGAAAGATGCACAACAGCATCCCCACATTAACACTTTTCATTGTTCTTGCGCTGGTTTTTTGTGAATATGGATAGGAAAATATCAGCCTGTGGGTTGTGAGTAGGTATTTGAAGTTTATATTGTGTGCTAATCCTTTAACACATGCCCACTCTAACGAGCCTGTAATTATTCTGTTGTTATACTATGAAGAAACTGTTTATGTGAAGCAACAAACATTCAAAAGGTATGAGAACTAAACGTATGAATAAATGAATGAATTGAATGTATCTTAAAGCATTTTATCAAACAACCACTAAATTAAAAAGTAATATATTTCATTGAGGTTGTTGGCAATTGCTGTTGTTGAAATTGGTGGATAAATTCTATACGAATATTCATAAGTATTTCGAATGTATTTTGTCTGGTACTTAGTTTTAACAATAGCATGTGTTGCACAAATGCTTCTGCTTGTCGCTGCTGCTGTTGCTTTTGCCTCTGAGCTAGAGGAATACGAACGTGCTTTTGGAAAACTGCATTCTGAAAAGAAAAATTAACACATTTAGCGTAAAACAAAGCTAGGCAACAGCCTAGCCCAAACTCTAATACTTTTCGTTTATACCAATTTTTTGTGTTTTTTCAATTGTATTTGGGTTTGGTTGTTAATCAATAATAAGGGTTCAACATTGGTGGTTGCAATATTTGGCTCATGCTCGAGTGAATGTTTAAATTGAAATTGGAAAATTATCGACATGACAAACGAAGAGCCAAGCATACCCAGCGAATTCCATTTAAGTGTCTGTCGATGCATTCATCTACGAGTCCATACTTCATAATTAAGTTGCATGGCTTTAGAGAAAATCGAAAAATTGTTATTTTCGAAAAACAAAAAAAAAAAAATTTAGTGGGCGCCTGATTATCATCAGTGACAATTTTGTTTGTTATTTTGAAAATGATTAAACATTGAATGGATGCATGCGTGCTTCATTCAATATACCCTCGCTTTCATCTCATTTCATATCCAACAGTGAAAGAATTCGAATTCTAATATAGAATTCTAACATCAGTTATGTACGTACGTGGTGAAAAGAAAATCATTGCAGCTGTTTTGCCGAAATTAAAATTTTAATGTACTTGAAATTTATTTACGCCTGACTAAATGCTCACAAATGCTTAAAAGCCTAAGTACTCGTACACGTAATGTTGATTAAAGGGCAGCATAAATATGCAACTTGTAGCTAAAGGTACAAAACGCAATTTTACGTTTGTCTATTTATGTTGAGTTTTCATGGTGGTGGTGGTGTATCCATGGTAGAGTCATATTGAGAGGGTGTTATGATTGGTTAGTGGCTCAATTGTTAATGTTGTAGGAAATAATTGTTCTATTGTTCTGCTATTAAGCGAAATTTATAGGTAATGGCAACTGTACGCATTGAAAATTAGGTAAAATTTAGTTTTTGCTTATTTTAGTAATTGACTTTTTATTGATTTTTAGCAAAACTTGCAAAGATATGCAAATGATTTATATACTTTTATAAAGGCAACACTTTAGGCTTTAAGTTCACTTAATTTAAACTCTCGAGATCTTCATTGTCTAAAGATATAGCCAATCAAAATTTGAATTTAGTTTTCTTCTTTGAAAAATATGTGTTAAAACTTAAAGTAGCAGCTTCACAAAGAAGTTTTAAGTGAGGAGAGCAAACAAAACTTATGAAAAAAGACATGCTTTTAAACCAAGGTCCAATAGGATTCTTTACAATCTGAAAAAATATATATACTTAATCATCAAAATGGTCTATGTTTTTATTCTGATGACTTTTTCTAAACATTTTAAAATTTTGCTTAAATTTAGTCATGTGACTTTTTTTTATTAATTTCAAGCTAAATTTGCAAACATATGATTTAAATTCTATTTTAAAGGTGACACTTTAGCCTTTTATATCATATAAAATTAGTTCTAGAGATATATCTAAAATTTGTATTTAAATTCATTCTTAAAGAAATTACTTATATTTTGTCATGTGACTTTTTATTGATTTTAGGCAAAATATGCAAGCATATGCAGATACAGAATGTGCCGCTATAAAGGCGATATAGTCGCCTTTTACATGGCCAGGTTTCAGTTTCAGAGATATTCATTGTCCAAAGTTATAGCAAAACAAAATTTTTATGAAATTTTTATTTGCTTAAAAAATTTTTTTTTACATCTTAAATGACTGAGATATTTGAATTAAGTGAAGAAAAAATAGTTCGTGAGAATGAGGTAAGCCTCTGGACCAGGGTTTCGTAGCCTCTTTTATAATCTATAAGGAATTTAATGTATATAGTTACCTTTTAACTAAGTATTTCCAAACAGAAAATTCAATGCTTTATATAAATTTTCTTTAAAAGTATCCATGGTTTATATACTGTCATAAAGGTAATACTTTGGGCTTTTTACGTGATGTAATTTTAGCTTTAGAAATGCTCGTCATCAAACGATACAGGCAATCAAACTTTGTATTTAGTTCTAAACTTTCAAAAATTACTTATATTTGGTCATTTGACTTTTTATTGATTTTTAGCAAAATATGCAAACATAAGCAAAAAATTTATATACTGTTCTAAAGGTAATACTTCATTATTTTACGAGACATAATTTTGGTTCCAGAGATGTTCACTGTCAAAAGATATAGACAACAAAAAATTGTATTCCTTCAAAAATAAATTTTATTCTTTTCAAAATTTCTAAAATTTGGTCATTTGAATTTTTATTGGTTTTATGCAAAATACGCAAACGTATGCAAATGTCTTTTATATTATTATAAAGGTAATACAGTCAGTCTTTTATACAACATAATTATAGTTTTAGAGATATCCATTGCCAAAAGTTATTACCCAACAAAATTTGAATTTAGCTTTTTTCTTACAAAAACTAGTATTTAACACTTAAATTAGCAGTTTAACTGCAATTTTTGAAGTAAGGCTAGAAAATAAAAGCTTATTAGAGAAGGAGATATGCCTCTGGGTCAGATATTAGTAACCCCTTATGCACATTTAATCAACACAACTGGCAATATTTTCATTATTTTATCTTTTTTGTGGATTTCAAGATTTTGTCATGTTTAGTCTCGTGACTTTTTGTTGATTTTAAGCTACATGTTCACGCATATGCAAATTATTTATTTACCATCCTAAAGCTAACACTTTAGTCTTTTATGGTACATAATTTTAGTTCTAACAATGTCCACTATAAAAAGATATAGTCAACCAAAATTTGTATATAGCTCTATTTTTTCCAAAAATTACTCAAATATAGTCATGTGCCTTTTTATTGATTTTAAGCTAAATATGCAAATATATGCTTATGATTTATATACCGATATGAAGGTGATACTTAAACTTTTTGTGCAACATATTTTTAGTTCTAGAGATATCAACAGCCAAAACTTATAGCCCAACAAAATTTGTATTTAGTTTTCATCTTTCAAATATAAGTGTTTAATACTAAAATAAACGGCTTAACAGAAATTTTTGAAGTAAGGCTAGCAAAAATAGCTTTTAAGAGAGAATGTTATCTTTTAAGCAGGATCCAATAGCTTCATATACATATTTGATAAACATAGCGCTAAATATATCTATCTGGTGCCTTTTCCGAACATTTTTAAATTTCGTTTCTATTTAGTCACGTGACTTTTTCCTCATACTAAGCTAAATATGCAAACATATGCACATGATTTATATACCGTTATAAAGGCAACACATCAGCCTACTACGTGATGTAACTTTAGCTCTAGAGATGTTTGCTATAAAAAGATATAGCGAACCAAAATTTGTACATAGTTTTATTTTTTTCAAAAATTACTCACTTTTGGTTATGTGGCTTTTTTTTATTGATTTTGAGCTAATTATGCAATCATATACAAAGGTTTTTATACCATTATAAAGGTAATACTTTAGCCTTTCATTTAACATTATTTTAGTTACAGAGATATACGCTGTCCAAAGTTATTGTCCAACAAAATTTGTATTTAGTTTTCTTCTTAAAAAAACAAACTCTAACCCTTAAATTAGCAGCTAAACTGAAATTTTTTAAATAAGGCTAGCAATAAAAGCTTTTAAGAGATAAAAATGCCACTGGACTAGAGTCCAATAGGCTCATATACGTATTTGAGCAACACAACGGTCAATATATCTATTCTAGTATCTTTTCTGAACATTTTTGAGTTTTATTTCGTGACTTTTTATTTACATTAAGGTAAATCTGCAAACATATGCAAACGATTTATATACCGTTATAAAGGTAAGACATTAGTCTCCTACGTGAAGTAACTTAAGATGTAGAGATATTTACTGTAAAAAGATATAGCGAACCAAAATTTGTATATAGTTTCATTTGTTTCAAAAATTATTCACTTTTAGTCATATAACTTTTAAACAATTTTAAGCTAAATATGCAAAGATATGCAAACAATTTATATGCCGTTGAAAAGGTAATGCTTTAGCCTTTTACGCCACATAATTTTAGCTCTAGAGATATCTAATGCTTAAAGTTATAGCCCAACAAAATTTTATTAATTTTAATTTTTCTTTAAAATAAGTATTATAAACTTAAATTAGAAGCTCAACTGAGATCTTTGAAGTAAATAAAGTAGAACATAGCTTATAAAAGATACAAGTGATTCAGGAACCGAGTCTAGTAGTCACCTTTGCAATCTAAAGTAACTTAATGATTGTAGTTTCATTTTTACTTGATAAATTTTAGCTGAAAATACTAAACTTACTTAAAAAAGTTTCAGGTTTTAAAATTAGATATTTGTTTCAATCCTTCTCAGAATCTTAAATTCATGATAATAATATTAAATTCTCAGACATTTTGTTAGGCAACTTTAAGGAAAATTCCTTTCAAATATCCTTGTTTATGAATTTTTAATGACTTCGAAGATAAAACTTTTTGTTTACAAAAAAATTATGAGATTAACAAACACTTTGCCCTAAAAATAGATATAAGAAAGCATTAAAAATATTTACTTAAAACATCATAAAAATTAAAAGATGACCTTCGAGAATAATTGATACATAAATCAAAAATGAAAATCTTAATTTATACAAGGAAAATTTTACATACGTCCTTTGGCAAAAAAAATCCTTAATAAAAAACCCAGCAACCAGCCAGTCATCATGAGCATCATAAAATAAAATGACCTTGAATTTAAAATGAATTTATAAAATTTTCTTATAAACTTTTGTTTCAATTTTGCTAAAGGAAAACTAAGAAAAACCAAAAAGTATATATAAAATATTTATATTTTAATTCATGCACAGTGGGATAACACACAACAACAGCTACAAGGACATGGCGATTGCTAAAAGGACGTGTTTAGAAAAAAAAACCTTTGAAATGAAATGAGTTGAGCTGCGCTGCGTTATGAGTTGAGTTGAGTTGAGGTAAGGTGATGCGATGTGCTTGGCTAAATGCGTGTGTGCACATTTTCTTCCACAGGGACTTGGAATATTTTTTCTGTGAGTGGCCTCGAAATTTATAAAATGTAAAATAACAGTAAAGGAACATAAAATTGACATCACAAGTGCCACGTGTTACTTTCAACGCTCTCAGGAAAAGAAATTATTTTATTTAACAAAAAAGTTAAAAAGATGGATGTTTATGAACACATTATTATTAGTACAACAATTCTTAGACGGAGGAAAAGCCAGCATGTATAATTAGAGGAAGTACTCAAGGAAATTTTAACAAGAATCTAAAACAAAAACATTTTAGCATAAGGAAAAAAGGAAATTTTTGAAATAAGTGTGTGTAATTATAACTCTAATTGTTAGGCCTATAGCCCCTAAAGGTCATATTATGAGATAATTACCTTGATATGAAGACCTATTTCAAAAACCTTGAATGTAGCTACAATATTAAAACACGCGATCTTATGCGATCTGCTCGTGAATGGCATGCGTACGTAGCCTTGCTTTTGCCTTCTTAAGGTCATAACCATTAGAAAAACATTTTTAGCAAATATGTATTTAGAAATTATTTGAAGGCTTAACTTTTCAAACATGTGTGAGTTCTAAGACCTTGTTTAAAGTGCAACATATTTGTATCAGATGCAATTTTTACACCTTTTCTAAAACTAAAGGTTTTAAGAAGAATAATTTCAATATGTTTTTCTGAAGAGTTACATATGCTATAATTTTCAATTCGCTACTTATCCATAAACTATTATAACACCTTTAACGGAATCATTGAACACCTTTCAACTACCTTAAGACCAATATTCGAACACTAAAAATAGTATCAATATGCAAAAAAAAAAGTTAACAAAGCAGACATTAATTTTATGAGATTAGTGCAAGATTGATGATATAAAATAGCTTTAAAGAGAGAATAATGTCTCTGGATCAGGGACCCATAGCCTCCTATACATATATTAATCAACACAACGGTCCATATATCCCTTTTTTGAATATTTCTATATATTGTTTCAATTTAGTTACTTGACTTTTTATTTCTATTAAGCTAAATATGCAAACATATGCAAATGATTTATATACCGTTTTAAAGGTGACACATTTGTCTCTTATCCAACGAAATTTTAGTTCTAGAGATGTCCACTATTAAAAGATATAGCTAACCAAAATTTTTATTATAGTTTAATTTTTCCAAAAAATACTCACATTTAGTCATACTACATTTAATTGATTTAAAGCTAAACTAAATATAGACATGTGACTTTTTAGTCATATTAAGCTTAATATGCACATATATCGTGAACCGCCGTGGTATAGCAGGTTAGTCATCCGCCTAGCATACCAGAGGTCCCAAGTTCAATCCCTGTCAGGCCCATTTGAAAAAATTAATTTTCAAAAAAGCGGCGGTTCACCTCATAACTAAGCTAGCCACTGGTTATTGAGTATTGGGCTATGAAAAACTTCTCTAACTAATGCATTTGCCGTTCGGAGCCGGCGTTAAAACGTAAGTCCCTTTCAATGAGTCTAAAAATAGAATCGGATGCAGCTCATTGTCTGAGAGAAGTACCCCTTGTTCCAATTGGAATGTTGTCGGGGAATTATATATATATATATATATATATATATATATATATATATATGCACATATATCAAACCATTTATATGCCATTATAAAGGTAACATATAAGGCACCTACGTGAAGTAATTTTAGGTCCAGAGAAGTTTGCTATAAAAAGATAAAACCAACCAAAATAATTTTCTATATGAAAAAATTTCTATAGAAAATTTTTCTATATCAAAAAATTTCTATAGAAAATTTTTCTATATGAAAAAATTTCTATAGAAAATTTTTCTATATGAAAAAATTTCTATAGAAAATTTTTCTATATGAAAAAATTTCTATAGAAAATTTTTCTATATGAAAAAATTTCTATAGAAAATGGTTCTATATGAAAAAATTTCTATAGAAAATTTTTCTATATAAAAAAATTTCTATAGAAAATTTTTCTATATGAAAAAATTTCTATAGAAAATTGTTCTATATGAAAAAATTTCTATAGAAAATTGTTCTATATGAAACAATTTCTATAGAAATTCTTTCATATAGAAAAATTTTCTATAGAAAATTTTTCTATATGAAAAAATTTCTATAGAAAATTTTTCTATATGAAAGAATTTCTATAGAAAATTTTTCTATATGAAAAAATTTCTATACAAAATTTTTCTATATGAAGAAATTTCTATAGAAAATTTTTCTATATGAAAAAATTTCTATAGAAAATTTTTGTATATGGAAAAATTTCTATAGAAAATTTTTCTATATGAAAAAATTTCTATAGAAAATTTTTCTATATGAAAAAATTTCTATAGAAAATTTTTCTATATGAAAAAATTTCTATAGAAAATTTTTCTATATGAAAAAATTTCTATAGAAAATTTTTCTAAATGAAAAATTTTCTATAGAAAATTTTTCTATATGAAAAAATTTCTATAGAAAATTTTTCTATATGAAAAAATTTCTATAGAAAACTTTTCTATATGAAAAAATTTCTATAGAAAATTTTTCTATATGAAAAAATTTCTATAGAAAATTTTTCTATATGAAAAATTTTATATAGAAAATTTTTCTATATGAAAAAATTTCTATAGAAAATTTTTCTATATGAAAAAATTTCTGTAGAAAATTTTTCTATATGAAAAAATTTCTATAGTAAATTTTTCTATATGAAAAAAATTTCTATAGAAAATTTTTCTATATGAAAAAATTTCTATAGAAAATTTTTTAATATGAAAAATTTCTATAGAAAATTTTTCTATATGAAAAAATTTCTATAGAAAATTTTTCTATATGAAAAAATTTCTGTAGAAAATTTTTCTATATGAAAAAATTTCTATAGAAAATTTTTCTATATGAAAAAATTTCTATAGAAAATTTTTCTATATGAAAAAATTTCTATAGAAAATATTTCTATATGAAAAAATTTCTATAGAAAATTTTTTTATATGAAAAAATTTCTATAGAAAATTTTTTTATATGAAAAAATTTCTATAGAAAATTTTTCTATATGAAAAAATTTCTACAGAAATTTTTTCTATATAAAAAAATTTCTATAGAAAATTTTTCTATATAAAAAAATTTCTATAGAAAATTTTTCTATATGAAAAAATTTCTATCGAAAATTTTTCTATATGAAAAAATTTCTACAGAAATTTTTTCTATATAAAAAAATTTCTATAGAAAATTTTTGTATATAAAAAAATTTCTATAGAAAATTTTTCTATATGAAAAAATTTCTATCGAAAATTTTTCTATATGAAAAAATTTCTATAGAAAATTTTTCTATATGAAAAAATTTCATATAGAAAAATTTTCTATACAAATTTCTTCATATAGAAAAATTTTCTATAGAAATTTTTTCATAGAGAAAAATTTTCTATAGAAATTTTATCATATAGAAAAATTTTGTATAACATTTTTTTCATATTGAAAAATCTATAAAAAGATTTTTTCTAGAAATTTTTTCCTATCGTCAACTTTTCTATATATATGTCTTCCTATCGTCAAATTTTCTATAGAAATGTCTTCCTATCGTCAACTTTTCTATAGAAATGTCTTCCTATCGTCAACTTTGCTATAGAAATGTTTTCTTATCATCAACTTTTCTATTTAAATGTTTTCCTATCGTCAATTTTTTTATAGAAATGTTTTCCTATCGTCAGCTTTTCTATAAAAATGTCTTATTATTGTCAACTTTGTTATAGAATTGTCTCCCTCTGGTCAACTTTTCAATAGCAATATCTTCATCTGGTCAACTTTTCTATAGAAATGTCTTCCTCTGGTCAACTTTTCTATAGTAATGTCTTTGTCTGGTCAACTTTTCTGTAGATAAATCTTCCTATAATCAATTTTTCTATATAAATATCTTCCTATCGTCAACTTTTCTACAAAAATGTCTTCCCATCATCAACGTTTCTATAGAAGTGTCTTCCTATCGTCAACTTTTCTATAGAAATATCTTCCTATCGTCAACTTTTCTATTGAAATATCTTCCTCTGGTCAACTTTTCTATAGAAATATCTTTTTCTTGTCAACTTTTCTGTAGAAATGTCTTCCTCTGGTTAACTTTTCTATAGAAATGTCTTCCTCTAGTCAACTTTTCTATAGAAATGACTTCCTCTGGTCAACTTTTCTATAGAAATATCTTCTTATCGCCAACTTTTTTATAGAAATATCTTCCTATCGCCAAATTTTCTATAGAAATGTCTTCGTATCGTCAACTTTTATATAGAAATGTCTTCCTAACGTCAACTTTTCTATAGAAGTGTCTTCCTATCTTCAACTTTTCTATAGAAATGTCTTCCTCTGGTCAACTTTTCTATAGAAACGTCTTCCTCTGGTCAACTTTTCTATAGAAATGTCTTCCTCTGGTCAACTTTTCGATAGAAATGTCTATCTCTGGTCAATTTTTTTATAGAGATGACTTCCTCTGGTAAACTTTTCTATAGAAATGTCTTCCTTTGGTCAACTTTTCAAAAGAAATGTCTTCCTCTGGTCAACTTTTCTACAGAAATGTCTTCCTCTGGTCAACTTTTCTATGGAAATGTCTTCCTCTGGTCAATTTTTCTATAGAAATATCTTCCTCTGTTCAACTTTTCTATAGAAATGTCTTTGTCTGGTCAACTTTTCTACATAAATGTCTTCCTCTGGTCAATTTCTCTTTAGAAATGGCTTCCTCAGGTTAACTTTTCTACAAGAATGTCTTCCTCTGGTCAACTTTTCTATAGAAATGTCTTTCTTTCGTCAATGTATCTAGAGAAATATCATCCTATCGCCAACTTTTCTTTGAAATATCTTCCTATCTTCAACTTTTCTATAGAAATGTCTTCCTATCGTAAATTGCGTATATTATTGTAATATAGCCATCATCGGTACTAATTTACTTATGGTCTCACGATTAGAAGTGTAGAAATTTTAACACCAACTGACTATGATAGTCCTTTTTAAAGTCGTATTTAAAGACTATAACTTTTATCACTTTAAGATACTGAAAAAAATAGGAGACTATTTAGAACAAGATAACCTTCAAAGCCTTTTAGAAAAACAATAAATTTCCTTACTTCCTTCACAATATTTAGATAATTTCATTACATTATAAAATAACCTTCAATTTTCTTTTAATTAAACTATTTTACGAGAAAGGAGATAAAATAACTATAACCTTGGTTTAAAATAATTGGTTTGCATTAAGGAAATATATAAATTCGAGATTATATATTAGTTTAGGTACCTGTTAATATCGACACTTTCAATGTCATTGTCAACTTCGTTGTCCTCGAGCTAGACTGACAATTTGATTTAAAGGACCAAGGTTAGCTCTTAATTGATCTGCTTTAAAGTCACAATAGAACAAATTTGTTCAAGGAACGAGAGTAAGCAAAGATGGATAGAGGGTCTTAGGTTAGAATTTATGGGTAATAAAATTTACGTTCAGTCATTTTTTAATTAGAATTTGTCTGAAGGTTATTTGTAAGCGTTATTGGTGTCCTGTTTATTATTTTACATTTTTCCCGTGTTTTTCCTCGTCTATTGTCTAACCTTGAGTCTGTCTCTAGAGTATAATTTATGTCTGTAAAACTGACAAAAGCAACCATTGTTTAGCATTAATTACAATGTTTTTTTCCCGATGCAACTAACTGATTTTATGTCTGTCCATCTCAATGTCCATACACCCATCCATCTAACTATGCGTGTGTGTGTCTGTCTGTTAACTCTATATATTTTAGTCTTTGTAATGTTTGCACGCGTGTGTTCTATCAAAACATTAACATTGACACACGCAAACAACATCCTTGTAGACAAACAAACTGCAATAACAACACATTGACATAAGTATGATGAAGGATCTTGTTTTTTTTTTTTTTTTTGTTTTGTTCAAAAACATTTGGCAACAACAACTACATTAACATTGTACTAGTAACTAAAATTGTTGTTGCTTTAGTGTCCAGACGTTTGAGAAAATGGTGTGAAAATTTTACACTTCATACCATCAGTCTCAAATGTCCTTTCACTAGATTCTTATTGCAATTCATTTACAATTTCCTATACATACAAGTAATTCCAGGAATCTCTAGCAAAACTAAAAAAGGACCCTCTGCAAACTTTTGTTGCTGACACTCATACACACAAACATTCTATTTCAAAATTCTCATATTGCAAAATATTGTTTATAAAAAAGATATTGATAAAGATTTTTGTTGTCATTTTGTTCTAGACAATTTGAATTATTTTTTTATTTTTTTTTTCTTAGATTTTCCTTAATATATTCGATCACATGCTGGGTACAAGTGTCTTCCTTGTGGTTGGGTATAGTGTGAAAATCGAATTGATGGTAATAAATTTAAATTTTTAGATTTTTTTTTTGTGGTGGAACACCAACATTGATAATATAATTTAATATTATGCATGTGGTAATGAATTAATATATTCACTTGTTACAGACTTTATAGAATGGGGAAGTATAGCTTAGACATACTACAAGTTAGAACTTTAAGATGATCAAATTTGATTCTGATTCAAATAAATTCCTTTTGTCAACTTTTCTATAGAAATGTCTAACATTCGTCAACTTTTCTATGAAAATGTTTTCCTATCCTCAATTTTTTTTATAGAAATGTCTTCCTATCAAAATTTTTCTATAGAAATGTCTTAATAACTTCAACTTTTCTATAGAAATGTCTTCCTCTAGTCAACTTTTCTATAAAAATGTCTTCCTCTGGTTAACTTTTCTATGGACATGTCTTCATCTGGCCAACTTTTTTATAGAAATGGGTTCCTCTGGTCAACTATTCTCTAGAAATGTCTTTTTCTGGTCAACTTTTCTATAGAAATTGGTTCCTCTAGTCAACTTTTCTAAAGAAATGTCTTCCTTACGTTAACTTTTCTATCGCAATGACTTCCTCTTGTCAACTTTTCTATAAAAATGTCCACTTTTCGATAGAAATGTCTTTCTCTGGTCAACTTTTTTATATAAATGTATTCCTCTGGTCTTTACCTGGTCAACTTTTTTATAAAAATGTAGTCCTCTGGTCAACTTTTCGATAGAAATGTCTTCCTCTGGTCAACTTTTCTATAGAAATGTCTTTCTCTGTTCAACTTTACTATGAAAATGTCTTCCTCTGGTAAAATTTTCTATAGAAATGTCTTCCTCTGGTCAACTTTTCTATAGAAATGTCTTCCTCTGATCAATTTTTCTAGAGAAATATCTTCCTCTAGTCATCTTTTCTATTAAAATGTCTTCCTCAGGTCAACTTTTCTACAGAAATGTCTTCCTCTGTTCAACTTTTCTATGGAAATGTCTCCTCTGGACAATTTTTCTATAGAAATGTGTTCCTCTCGTCAACTTTTTTATACAAATCTGGTCATTTGTTCTATAGAAATGTCTTCCTCTGTTCATTTTTTCTATAGAAATGTCTTCCGCTGTTCATTTTGTATAGAAATGTTTTCCTCTGGTCTACTTTTCAATAGAAATGCTTTCTCTGGTCAACTTTCCTATAGAAATGTCTTCCTCTGGTCAACTTTTCTATAGAAATGTCTTCCTCTGCTTAAATTTTCTATGGAAATGTCTTCCTCTGGATAACTTTTTTATAGAAATGTCTTCCTCTGGTCAACTTTTCTTTAGAAATGTCTTTTTCTGGTCAACTTTTCTATAGAAATTGGTTCCTCTAGTCAACTTTTCTATAGAAATGTGTTCCTTACGTTAACTTTTCTATCGAAATGACTTCCTCTTGTCAACTTTTCTATAAAAATGTCCACTTCTGGTAAACTTTTCTATAGAAATATCTTCCTCCGGTAAACTTTTCGATAGAAATGTTTTTCTCTGGTCAACTTTTCTATAGAAATGTCTTCCTCTGGTTAACTTTTCTATACAAATGTCTTCCCCTTGTTAACTTTTCTATAGAAATGTTTCTAACTTCAACTTTTCTATAAAAATGTCTTCCTAACGTCCACTTTTCTATAGAAATGTCTTCTTAGCGTCAACTTTTCTATAGAAATGTCTTCCTAGTGTCAACTTTTCTATAGAAATGTCTTCCTAGCGTCAACTTTTCTATAGAAATGTCTTCCTAATGTCAATTTTTCTATGGAAATGTCTTTCTAACGTCAACTTTTCTATAAAAATGTCTTCCTAACGTCCACTTTTCTATAGAAATGTCTTCCTAGCGTCAACTTTTCTATAGAAATGTCTTCCTAGCGTCAACTTTTCTATAGAAATGTCTTCCTAGCGTCAACTTTTCTATAGAAATGTCTTCCTAATGTCAATTTTTCTATGGAAATGTCTTTCTAACATCAACTTTTCTATAAAATTGTCTTCCTTACGTCAACTTTTCTATAGAAATGGCTTCCTAACGTCAACTTTTCTATAGAAATGACTTACTATCATCAACTTTTCTGATGAAATGTCATCATATCTTTAACATTTCTATAGAAATGTCTTCCTCTGGTCAACTTTTCAGTCTTCCGCTGGGTAACTTTTCTATAGAAATGTTTTTTCCTGGTCGATTTTCTATTGAAATGTCTTTCTTTGTTCAACTTTTCTAATTAAAACTTGAATTCTTCCATAATTTGAATTTCAATTCTTCTTTAATTTTAATTTTTAAATTTCTAGCTGCTGGAAATTCTTTTAATTATGTCCTTTAAACCTTTGTGTATCCTTTTTATAAAATAAAATAATTAAAAATTCCTAGCACGTCTTCATTTCAAATTTTAGTAAGTTAGTAAGTAACTAATCTTAGCACAAGCTTAATCACGTGCCTAAAACGAGTAAAATGCTGGTGGCATTAAAAATTATAAGAAAAAATTTACAAAATTGTGAAAACTTCTTTGAAAAGAGATAGTGAAATGATGGTAAAAAAAAACTCCAGTAGGTCATAAATGTGGTAACATAATGACCCCATGGCTAGATAAATGTTTGAATTAGATAAATTAAACACCTTTTTTAGGGAATATAAATTTTACAATACAGATGTAATATAAGCAATTAAAAGTAAAGGGAATAGTTTGGTCTTGTTTGTGAAAGTATTCCCGCATAATTTTGAAAATTTTTTTTTCAAAAATGTTTCCAGCTAATAAAAACACATTGTGACACATGTCCAAATATTATACATAATTTATGTTACAGCTGCTTATAGAAAGAAAGAATTTTGTGTGTTATTTATTAACATTGGCCAGCATTTTTAATTGTCCTTTTTTGAGAATCCTTGTTTAATAGGATTCAATATAAAATTCTATTTTAAACAATATTGGAAAATAATTTATTAACATTTACCAAACGAAAGAAACCAAAGACTATACAAGATAATACAACCAGCATTAGCACCCACAGTTGAAGATAATTTGACATAAAAAGGACCCAAAGGACCTATAAGGACAAAGATTTGGCATTGACCAAATCAGCAAACTGTTAAATAAAAAGATTCTCATACAATTTCAAATAGTTATAAGATTTCCCTTGCAACTGCTGAATTTTCTTAATGCAATTCTCCTTATTTATTCCTTTTCTAGGGTCTGTGTATTTGTATATCCTGCGTGTGTCCTTGTTCTTTGAATTTTCGCTTTGTCTGTACAAGGACATTTTCATTAGCTATAAATCATTTTGTCTCCTTTTCTTTTTTTTTTTCTTCTTCTGTTTGTCTCTAAATGTTTTGTTTAGTTCTTTTGGTATTTTTATTTATTTCTTTGTTAAATGTAATTGAATTTCGTCCCATTCCAATTGTCCTTCTTAGCAATATTGTAAAACATTTGTAATAAAAATACAAAGGTTACATTATCAGTGACCATAATGAAATCATAATTGGCCCTGGCAGCAATTTTTCTGATATTTTTGGGATTATATTTAATTGTAGTTACAACACAATTGCAAACATATTCTGTTATTTCGGGGACAATCATGAAAAGTGTTCGTAGAAATTTACACTTGAAGGAAGTGTGAAAATAGGGGAAGGATGCCACAAAAAAACGAGTTTAGTATATCGCAAAAGAAGTCATACAAATTTTGAGTCCAATTCTTCTTCTGTTATCCTTGAATCCCAGTGAAGCATAGGGCCTCCTGATTTCTGCGGATAGAATTGGTTTTATTCATCAGGATGTTCTTGCATAGATTAGGTACCACCAAAATACTTATGCCAGCTGCCGTAGCAGGGGGATTTCTCGCATGATTACCCCTTGGGGTAGTATATTCTGTAATGTTGTTTCATTCAACGCTTAAAACATCGTAAGTGCTAAGTCGTTGGATAATGAGTCCAAAGACAAGAGCCACGTTTGTAAAGCGAGCCGCTCGATCTGAAACAGACGCCCGCTTGCAGCCGCAACTAACATGTTAAACAGACGCTACAGTTTCGTACTTCACCAAGTACAATTGTCTTAGACCAAATACGTCGGAATGGCCCCAAGATAACTCCCTCTCACATTGGACCTGACTTAGACCCACTCGGGTTATTTACCGCATCTTCAACTAGGTTGCTCAGGTTTCCAGGATGTACCACCAGAAGATGTGAGTAGGAATTGAATAGAGTTGTTACCTACTAGCAGGAAACCCAGGCAACAACTGCATCCCATCTATAGAAATGTCTTTATCTGGCAAACTTTTCCATAGAAATGTCTGCCTCTAGTCAACTTTTTTCCAGAAATGTCTTCCTCTGGTTAACTTTTCTATGGAAATGTTTTCCACTGGTCATCTTTTCTATAGAAATGTCTTCCTCTGATCAACTTTTCTATAGAAATGTCTTCCTGTGGTCAACTTTTCTATAGAAATGTCTTCCTCTGGTCAACTTTTCTATAGAAATGTCTCCCTTACGTCAACTTTTCTAAAAACATGTCTTTGTCAACTTTTCTATAGAAATGTCTGCCTCTAGTCTCCTTTTTTCTAGAAATGTCTTCTGTTGGTCAACTTTTCTATTGAAATGTTTTCCTCTGATCAACTTTTTTATATAAATGTCTTCCTATGCTCAACTTTTCTTAAGAAATGACTTCATCTGGTCAACTTTTTTAATGAAATGTCCAAATCTGGTCAAGTTTTCTATAGAAATGTCTTCCTCTGGTCAACTTTTCTATAGGTATGTCTTCCTCTGGTCAACTTTTCTACAGATATGTCTTCCTATCGTCAACTTTTCTATAGAGAAGTCTTTCTCTGTTTAACTTTTCTATAGGAATGTCTTCCTCTGGTCAACTTTTCCATAAAAATGTTTTTCTCTGCCCATCTTTTCTAAAGAAATATCTTCCTCTGGTCAACTTTTCTATAGAAATGTCTCCCTCTGGTTAACTTTTCTATAAAAATGTCTTCCTATTGTCAACTTTTCTATAGAAATGGTTTATCTGGTCATCTTTTCCATAGAAATGTCTGCCTCTAGTCAACTTTTTTCTAGAAACGTCTTCCGTTGGTCAACTTTTTTATAGAAATGTTTGCCTCTGATCAACTTTTTTATACAAATGTCTTCCTCTGCTCAACTTTTCTATAGAAATGTCTTCCTCTGCTTAACTCTTCTAAAGAAATGTCTTCCTCTGCTCAACTTTTTTATAGAACTGTCTTTCTCTTGTCAACTTTTATATAGAAATGTCTTTCTCTGCTCAACTTTTCTATAGAAATGTCTTCCTAACGTCAACTTTTTTATAGAAATGTCTTCCTAACGTCAACTTTATTATAAAAATGTCTTCCTCTGGTTAACTTTTCTATAGAAATGTCTTCCTCTGATCAACTTTTCTATAAAAACGTCTTCCTCTGGTCAACTTTTGTATAGAAATGTATTACTCTGATCAACTTTTTTATAAAAATGTCTTCCTCTGCTCAACTTTTCTATAGAAATGTCTTTCTCTTGTAAACTTTTCTATAGAAATGTCTTTCGCTGCTCAACTTTTCTATAGAAATGTCTTCCTCTGGTTAACTTTTCTATAGAAATGTCTTCCTCTGGTCAATTTTTCTATAGAAATGTCTACCTATGGTCAACTTTTCTATAGAAATGTCTTCCTCTGGTCAACTTTTTTATTGAAATGTCTTTCTTTGGTCAACTTTTTTATAGAAATTTCTTCCTCTGGTCAACTTTTCTATAGAAATGGGTTCCTCTGGTCTACTTTTGTGTAGAAATGTCTTCCCCTGGTCAACTTTTCTATAGAAATGTCTTCCTCTGGTCAACTTTTCTATAGAAATGGGTTCCTCTGGTCAACTTTTGTATAGAAATGTCTTCCCCTGGTCAACTTTTCTATAGAAATGTCTTCCTCTGGTCAACTTTTCTATAGAAATGTCTTCCTCTGTTCAACTTTTCTACAGTCTGCCTGTCTGTCTGTCTGTCCTATTATATTCGCTAGGAAAATGGGGGACCACATGCTATTTATGTCGGGTAAAATTTTTTGTAAAATACACTTTTTTAAACTTTTGCCAACATTTTTAGAGCTTTAAGATACAAAGTCCAAATTGCAAATTATCTTTACAATGAATACTTTTACGGATGTCAAACAAATTTAAAGATTTTCGATTAAAATCTCTTTATATGTCATAAATCTTCAAACAAATTCAATTGATTAATTTCTTAAACATAAAATCTTACAAAATAATCAATTAATATTAAAAATTCAAAGGATCATTATTTAGCTAAACATGATCTTAAACAATTAAGTGATTGTGATCTTTGAAACGGAGAAGAAACAATTTTAATACATTTCGTTAAAGCTTTCAAGCAATTTCTTTGTAAACTTAAACTCTTCAGCCTGAGTAGGTACAACTGATTTCCCTTTGGAAATTTTAAAATGCAACGACATTTACAAGTTGCCACTGATCATGAAAATAAAAATGGATCATTATTTACTCTCAAAGAAAAATACAAAATATAAAAAATAATAAAAATAATCAAACAGATCTGATCAGTTATAACAACAATGTTGCTCCATGATTTTATGAAAGCTCAAGCTATATTTTTAAGCTGTTGAACTATTAAAGTGATCAGTGATCACTGATCGCTGGTGAAGGCAACATTGTTGTTGCTGTTTAAAAGAAAAAATATGCTCCTGTCAATGTTGCTGATTCGTTGCAGATATCTCGCAGAGGAATTGCCTGGAATGTTTGAGTTTGAATGGTTTTTGCCAACATTTCTTATCAGTTGTTGCGAACTGAAATGGTCTTAAGGAAGGAGCCAGCCAACATAATTTAATGCGTATCAAAGGAATACAATAAAAATACTTTGATTGCATTTTCTGTAAAGAGATCGAGTGCATTTAAATGTTTGAAAATTTTTGCTTAAGCAAAACCACCATCAACGATGGTTTCAAAACTGAAAACGCCTTTCAAAAATCTTATTGAAAGCTCTAGTCGTAAACATTAATGATGTTTTTTTTAGCTTTTTTTTGTGTGTTTTGTGGTTGTTGTTTGTTTTTTTTTTTTTTGCGAAGAAATTCAATTTGAAGGTTTGAACATGGGCCACCAATTAAGGTACAACATAGGATTTGTAATAGGTAGCAGTGGGGCTTGAAAATTTAAAATATAAACAAAATTTTGAAAAATGAAATTTAACCTCCAAAAAAACTTTTTTTATATAGAATTTTTCAGTATGAAAATCTTTTATCTCAAAAATTTTTACGTAGAAAATTTTTCTATATAAAATTTTTTACACAGAATTTTTCAATATGAAAATTTGTCGGTAAAAATTTTTTGATAGAAAATATTTCGGTTTCGATACAAAACTTTTGTAGGAAATTTTTTGTATAAAAATTTTAAACAAGTAGAAAAATATTTATAGAAAAAATGTCTTTAGAAAATTTTTCATTTAAAAATTTTTATAGAAAATATTTGGTAGAAAAATTTGAATGTAAAATTTTTGGTATAAAACTTTTATAGACAATTTTTGGTACAAATATTTCTATAGAAAAGTTTTTCATATAAAAATTTCTATAGAAAATTTTTGGTAAAAAACCTTTATATAAAGTTTTTTATATAAAAATTTGTATAGAAATTTTTTGGTATACAAATTTTTATGGAAAATTTTTAGTCTAAAAATTTTTGATATAAAATTTTTAATAAAAAAATTTAATATAAAAATTTTTATAAAAAAATTTTCGTTTAAAAATTTCTATTAAAAATTGTTCGTCTAAAAATTTTTATTGAAAATTTTTAGTAGAAAATATTTGGTATAAAATTTTTTATAGAAAATTTTTCGTATAAAAATTTTTATAGAAAATTTTTCGTATAAAAATTTTTATCGAAAATTTTTTGTATTTAAAATTTTTGAGAAAATTTTGCGAATAAAAATGTTTATAGAAAATCTGTCGTTTAAAAATTTTTAATTAAAAATTTTTCGTATAAAAATTTTTATAGAAAATCTTTCGTATAAAAATTTTCATAGAATATTTTTCGTATAAAAATTTTTATAGAAAATTTTTCATATAAAAATTTTTATAGAAAATTTTTCGTATAAAACTTTTTATAGAAAATTTTTCATATAAAAATTTTTATAGAAAATTTTTCATATAAAAATTTTTATAGAAAATTTTTCGTATAAAACTTTTTATAGAAAATTTTTCATATAAAAATTTTTATAGAAAATTTTTCATATAAAAATTTTTATAGAAAATTTTTCGTATACAAATTTTTAAAGAATTTTCCATATAAAAATTTGTATAGAACATTTTTCGTATAAACATTTGTATAGCAATTTTCCGTATAAAAATTTTTATAGAAAATTTTTCGTATAAAAATTTTTATAGACAATTTTTCGTATAAAAAATTTTATAGACAATTTTTCGTATAAAAATTTTTATAGAAAATTTCTCGTATTAAAATTTTTATAGAAAATTTTTCATATAAAAATTTTAATAGAAAATTTTTCGTATACAAATTTTTAAAGAATTTTCCATATAAAATTTTTTATAGAAAATTTTTCGTATAAAAATTTTTATAGAAAATTTCTCGTATTAAAATTTTTATAGAAAATTATTCATATAAAAATTTTTATAGAAAAATTTTCATATAAAAATTTTAAATTACAAATTTTTCGTATAAAAATTTTTATCGAAAATTTTTCGTATAAAAATTTTTATAAAAAATTTTTGGTATACAAATTTTTATAGAAAATTTTTCATATTAAAATTTTTATGTTAAGAGGTTGTGGGTTCGAATCCGGGCTCAGGTTCATATCATAAATTTTTATTTTTTAATTTTTAATAATTTTTATGATTTTTAAATTAGATTAATAATTTTTAAGAATACTGAAAAAACTATGTGACACTTAGCAGTGTGGAATGCTGCATTTTCTGTCCCGCTACGGACTTCATCAGCACACTGTGTCACCAACTGTTAGATGCCAGTAGTTAAGATCATCTATTTAACTGAATTCTTAAGCGAAATTGAAAACGAGAATTATATTAACACTCATTTCTATTTCACCTATGACCATATGATCGATTCAGTTAGACGAACTTATCCACCATAGTTTTTTTCCTTTTATGGTTTTGTATTCCTATCCTTTACAGAAAATTTTTCGTATAAAAAATTTTATAGACAATTTTTCGTATAAAAATTTTTATAGAAAATTTTTCATATAAAAATTTTTATAGAAAATTTTTCGTTTAAAAATTTTTATAAGAAATATTTGGTATAAAAATTTTCATAAGAAATTTTTTGTATAAAAATTTTGATAGAAAATTTTTCGTATTAAAATTTTTATAGAAAATTTTTCGTATAAAAAATTTATAGAAAATTTTTCGTATAAAAATTTTTGTAGAAAATTTTTCGTATAAAAATTTTTGTAGAAAATTTTTTGTATAAAAATTTTTATAGAAGATTTTATGTATAAACATTTTTAATAAAAGTTTTTGGTATAAAAATTTTTATAGAAAATTTTTTTAATAAAAATTTTTATAAAAAAGTTTTCGTATAAAAATTTTTATAGAAAATTTTTCGTATTAAAATTTTTATAGAAAATTTTTTGTATAAAAATTTTTATAGAAAATTTTTCGTCTAAAAATTTTTAATTGAAAATTTTGCGTATAAAAGTTTATAAAGAAAATTTTTCGTATAAAAGTTTTATAGAAAATTTTTCGTATCAAAATTTTTATAGAAAATTTTTTGTATAAAAATTTTTATAAAAAATTTTTCGTATATAAATTTTTATAGAAAATTTTTCGTATAAAAATTTTTATAGAAAATTTTTCGTATAAAAATTTTTATAGGAAATTTTTGGTATAAAAATTTTTATAGAAAATTTTTCGTTTAAAAATTTTCATCGAAAATTTTTCGTATAAAAATTTTTCTAGAAAATTTTTAGTATAAAAATGTTTATAGAAATTTTTTTTTATATAAAAATTTTTATTGAAAATTTTTCTTATAAAAATTTCTACAGAAAATTTTTCGTGTAAAAATTTTTATAGAAAATTTTTCTAGGAAAAATTTTTATAGAAAATCTTTCGTATAAAAATTTTTATAGAAAATTGTTCGTATACAAATTTTTATAGAAAATGTTTCTTATATAAAAATTTTTATAGGAAATTTTTCTTAAAAAAAATTTCTATAGAAAATTTATCGAAAAAAAATTTTTATAGAAAATTTTTCATATAAAAATCTTTATAGAAAATTTTTCGCATAAAAATTTTATAGAAAATTTTTCGTATAAAAATTTTTATAGAAAATTTTCGCATATTACATTAATTCTATTTCGTTAGTTTTGTAATTATTTTTTATTCTATTTCCCACTGTTCATCCCAATCTTATGCTTTGACTTCACTATAAATGCTTTAGCCTTAATATTGAACTATTTTGTGGTCGAATATGATGATGTTTTTTGGAACAATGTCTGCAAATGTTGGAAACATCGAGTGTTGTGTCTGATTCGGCATTTGGTAACAAACAAATAAATGTTTGTTTAATGCAGTAACCAGAAGCTATAGACTATATAGAAAAAACCGAAACCAGACCATTCCAGACTTCAAACTAACCAACAAAATTCAACATCTACTAAATATCACAAAAAAAGTAAAAATCTAAAGGCGTTGTTAAATTTTTATTCACTTTTTAGCTTCTGTTTTGTTGTTTTATTAACATTTTTTTATTCATATCAAACTTTTTTCGAAATCACTTTTTTGAGATTTTTTTTAATGATTATCTCTGGCGTTGTCGGCTGATGATGATCCATCAGAGACACTCAACATCTACATGAAAATGCAATTTGTTGAGGTTTTTTAGGCCTGTTTTTTTTTTGGTATCTGTTAATAGTGAGGTCCCGGGTCTGTCTATCTGTGTATCTTTTTTGTATTGATAAAAGGTTAAATTTTGTATAATTTTTAGTTAAATTTTTTATTCGATTTTTTTTTTTTGGATTTTTTTAATGATATGTACGAGTATGATAGTTTTTATTTCTGTTTTATGATAATGTATTTGTATTTGTTTTGGTCTCAGACTCAGTCAGACTCTATGTTTTGTATATGCAGTTCCATTTATTAACTCAAAACCATTGTATGAATAAATGATACAAAAATCCAATGAAAGATTGATATGATGATAAATAAAAAATCATTAATAACGTTTTTTTTTTGGAGAGGACAAAAAAAGGTTTGTTGTGACTTATTAGACCCTAGCACAGGCAGTCGGTGTTGGTAGCAGGTTCTTTAAATGAAAAATGATTTTCAGGTTCAATGACAAAAATTTAATTTAAACGAAATTAATGAAAGATTAAATAAAAATTGTCAGCTCGAGATAAGTGTCCTTTGAACTTTTGGTATTCCTCTTCCTATAAATAAATTTAAAAATTGCATATTTTTTAAACTAAAAAAAAAGAAGTAAGAAAGTGCTTTAGCCAATCAAGCCCGTCTATTTAATAAAAAATTTTAAATAAAATTTGTCGATATAAAAATTTTTATAGAAAATTTTTCTATATAAAATTTGTATAGAAAAATTTCCAATATAAAAATTTTTATAGAAAAATTTTTGATATAAAAATCTTTACAGAAAATTTTTCAAAATAAAAATTTTTAAAGAAAATTTTTCGTTATGAACATTTTTGTAGAAAATATTTCGTTATAAAAATTTTTACAAAAAATTTTTTAATATAAAAATTTTTATAGAAAATTTGTCAATATAAAAATTTTTGTAGAAAATTTTTTCGATTTAAAAATTTTGATTGAAAATTTTTTCGATATAAACATTTTTATAGAAAATTTTTCAATATAAACAAATTTTAAAAAAAATTTTTCAATTAAACATTTCAATAGAAAATTTTTCAATATAAAAATTTTTATAGAATATTTTTCCATATAAAAATCTTTTCAGAAAATTTTTCGATATAAACATTTTTATAGAAAATTTTTCGATATAAAATTTTTTTTAGAAAATTTTTCGCTATAAAAACTTTTATAGACAATTTTTTGATATACAAATTTTTATAGAAAATTTTACGATATAAAAATTTATCGATATGATAATTTTGTAGAAAATTTTTGATATACAAATTTTTATAGAAAAATTTCCAATATAAAAATGTCTATAAAAAATTTTTAGATATAAAAATGTCTATAGAAATTTTTTCGATATAAAAATTTTTGTGGAAAATTTTTCGATTTCAAAATTTTTATAAAAAGGTTTTCGATATAGAATATTTTTTGTTATAAAAATTTTTATAGAAAATTTTTCGATATAAATTTTTTATAGAAAATTTTTCGATATAAAAATTTTTATAGAAAGTTTTTCGATACAAAAATTTTTTTAGTAAATTTTTCGATAAAAAAAATTATATAGAAAATTTTTTGATATAAACATTTTTATAGAAAATTTTTCGATATAAACATTTTTATAGAAAATTTTTCGCTAAAAAATATTTTAAAGAAAATTTGCTACCAAAAATATTTTAAAGAAAATTTGCAATATAAAAATTTTTATAGAAAATTTTGGGATAAAAAAATTGTTGAAGAATTTTTTGATATAAAAATATTTAAAGAAAATTTTTCGATATAAAAATTTTTATAGAAAATTTTTCGATATAAAAATTTGTATGGAAAATTTTTCGATATAAAAATTTTTTTGATATAAGAATTCTTAAAGAAAAATTTTCCATAAAAAATTTTTATAGAAAATAATTGATATAAAAATTTTTATAGAAAATTTTTCGATACAAAAATTTTATAGAAAATTTTTTGATTTAAAAATTTTTGCAAAAAATTTTTCGATATAAAATTTTTTACAGAAAATTTTTTGACGTAAAAATTTTTAAAGAAAATTATTCTTTATAAAAATTTTTAGAGAAAATTTTTCCATATAAATTTTTTATAGAAAACTTTTCGATATAAAAATTTTTATAGAAAATTTTTCGATATAGAAATTTTTATAAAAAGTTTTCGTTATAAAAATTTTTATAGAAAATTTTTCGTTATAAAAATTTTATAGAAAATTTTTCGTTATAAAAATTTTATAGAAAATTTTTCGTTATAAAAATTTTATAGAAAATTTTTCGTTATAAAAATTTTATAGAAAATTTTTCGTTATAAAAATTTTATAGAAAATTTTTCGTTATAAAAATTTTATAGAAAATTTTTCGTTATAAAAATTTTATAGAAAATTTTTCGTTATAAACATTTTATAGAAAATTTTTCGTTATAAAAATTTTTATAGAAAATTTTTCGTTATAAAAATTTTATAGAAAATTTTTCGTTATAAAAATTTTATAGAAAATTTTTCGTTATAAAAATTTTAATAGAAAATTTTCGTTATTAAAATTTTTGTATAAAATTTTTCCATGTAAAAATTTTTATAGAAAATTTTTCGATAAAGACATTTTATCGAATATTTTCGATATGAAAATTTTTATAGAAAATTTTTCGACATAAAAATTTTTTAAGAAAATTTTTCGATATAAAAATTTTTATTGAAAATTTTTCTATATACAAATTTTTATATATGTCTTAGTCTACGTCTTAGTCTATTTCTTAGTCTATGTCTTAGTCTATGTCTTAGTCTACGTCTTAGTCTATTTCTTAGTCTATATCTTGGTCTATGTCTTAGTCTATGTCTTAGTCTATGTCTTAGTCTATGTCTTAGTCTATGTCTTAGTCTATGTCTTAGTCTATGTCTTAGTCTATGTCTTAGTCTATGTCTTAGTCTATGTCTTAGTCTATGTCTTAGTCTATGTCTTAGTCTATGTCTTAGTCTATGTCTTAGTCTATGTCTTAGTCTATGTCTTAGTCTATGTCTTAGTCTATGTCTTAGTCAATGTCTTAGTCTATGTCTTAGTATATGTCTTAGTCTATGTCTTAGTCTATGTCTTAGTCTATGTCTTAGTCTATGTCTTAGTCTATGTCTTAGTCTATGTCTTAGTCTATGTTTTGGTCTATATCTGTGTCTTAGTCAATATCTTAGTATTTGTTTTAAATTATAGTGTAAAATAAATATCCTAGATTTCTTCTGGTTAATTTTATACTAATTTAAAAACTATTTGTCCTTTTCCTCTCCATATCCTTTAACTTTCTATTATCAATTCACTTGCACAATCTCACAAATACTGCCAGGATCTGTGAGAAAACTTCGTTCTCATTAAATACCTCTAAACAAAAATCAATCGACATTTAATGGGAAAACGGAAGTTTAAACAATAATAAAATTGATTTCTTTCAAGGAATTTAATTGTAAAGTCAAGGAAGAATTATTAAAAAAATGAGCAAAAGAAGCAAAAGAGAAACTATATTCACACACATTATGCAACGCCACAGGATATGAAATAAACAAAATAAGCAATTTCATTATTCCTGGTAGCTATAGGATCGAAAAAAGGACTTTTACACATGTGATTGCTGATATACAAAAGGAACTGCTGCAGTATGAAACAAAGTCATTCCATTCCTTTATGCTTTACTGCTATTGTAGTAGCCAAAGGACATTTTTTTTTTTAATAAAATACTTGCCAACAGCCTGAATAGTAACAAGTATATGGGGAAGGCCTTAGAAATAAGGTACCAAATGAAAAAAGGTACCAAAAATGGTTAAAGTCATTTGGTAGGCTCAGTTCCAGGAATAGCCCTAGTCTATGGCTTTTATCATAAATTGAATTTTAAATACTGGTGGAAAACAATGTCCATCACTGCTCTGTTTCCACTGTTCAGAGAAGGAAGAATCTGAGTCAAAAGATAAAATGAGAAAGATACAGTATGCGGTAACGGATGTAATTGCAGTCATAAAAAAATGCTCAAGCAAAACTGAAAGAATCTGCAGAAACAACTCCCGCACACAAACAAACAGTTTTGCACTTGCACATTGCACCAATGATTAATTGCTTCCGATATGTTTCCAACCAGATTCTCCTCACAGGTTAACTCTGCCGTTGCAGTCTATGAAGATGTGAAGGTTTTTGGTCACTTGCAGTTGCCATTTAAAGAACTCAGTTACCAGTTCCTTTATTTAAACGTAAATGTAAGCCATAAACTGTATAAATTTTTACGTTTACACAGCAATTTCCTGTAAAAATTTCTACAATATGCTTTTTGTTTGTGCAGGTCCTTTTTTGCACTCAAATAAAATAAAAAGCAAAAGCGGAAGATAAAGGATATGGTCCATGGGAAAAATAATTTTATAATAGTTGACCACCATCAGTTTAAATAAGATATCATGCAGTTAAATTAAATGCTTACACACACCTACACAGTTCTAAAGAAGGATTTTTTTGTTAATTATTGAATTTCATATACTCTTGGAGAGTATAAGTAAAATATTAACGGAAATTGATTGTTTTCTTAGGAAAATTTATTAAAACGATTAATTTGGTTTGGATATTTGATGAAAGGATAATTAGGTCCTTAAAGTGATAAATGGCTGAAGAAGAAGAAGCATTTCGAAGTAAGTGGTATTTAAAAAAAATTGATTTTAAAAATAATTAAATGATAAAAACTAACTCATACTAAGACATAGTCATGCATATAGACTAGGACATTTAAAATTACATAAACTAAGACACAGACTAAGACAAAGACTTAAACATAGACTAAGACATAGACTAAGACATAGACTAAGACATAGACTAAGACATAGACTAAGACATAGACTAAGACATGGACTAAGACATAGACTAAGACATAGACTAAGACATAGACTAAGACATAGACTAAGACATAGACTAAGACATAGACTAAGATATAGGCTAAGACATAGACTAAGATATAGACTAAGACATAGGCTAAGACATAGACTAAGACATAGACTAAGACATAGACTAAGACATAGACATAGACATAGACTAAGACATAGACTAAGACATAGACATAGACTAAGACATAGACTAAGACATAGACTAAGACATAGACTAAGACATAGACTAAGACATAGACTAAGACATAGACTAAGATATAGACTAAGACATAGACTAAGATATAGACTAAGATATAGACTAAGACATAGGCTAAGACATAGACTAAGACATAGACTAAGACATAGACTAAGACATAGACATAGACTAAGACATAGACTAAGACATAGACATAGACTAAGACATAGACTAAGACATAGACTAAGACATAGACTAAGACATAGACTAAGACATAGACTAAGACATAGACTAAGATATAGACTAAGACATAGACTAAGACATAGACTAAGACGTAGGCTAAGACATAGACTAAGACATAGACTAAGACATAGACTAAGACATAGACTAAGACATAGACTAAGTCATAGACTAAGACATAGACTAAGACATAGACTAAGACGTAGACTAAGACATAAACTAAGACATAGACTAAGACGTAGACTAAGACATAGACTAAGACATAGACTAAGACATAGACTAAGACATAGACTAAGACATAGACTAAGACATAGACTAAGACATAGACTAAGACATAGACTAAGACATAGACTAAGACATAGACTAAGACATAGACTAAGACATAGACTAAGACATAGACTAAGACATAGACTAAGACATAGACTAAGACATAGACTAAGACATAGACTAAGACATAGACTAAGACATAGACTAAGACATAGACTAAGACATAGACTAAGACATAGACTAAGACATAGACTAAGACATAGACTAAGACATAGACTAAGACATAGACTAAGACATAGACTAAGACATAGACTAAGACATAGACTAAGACATAGACTAAGACATAGACTAAGACATAGACTAAGACATAGACTAAGACATAGACTAAGACATAGACTAAGACATAGACTAAGACATAGACTAAGACATAGACTAAGACATAGACTAAGACATAGACTAAGACATAGACTAAGACATAGACTAAGACATAGACTAAGACATAGACTAAGACATAGACTAAGACATAGACTAAGACATAGACTAAGACATAGACTAAGACATAGACTAAGACATAGACTAAGACATAGACTAAGACATAGACTAAGACATAGACTAAGACATAGACTAAGACATAGACTAAGACATAGACTAAGACATAGACTAAGACATAGACTAAGACATAGACTAAGACATAGACTAAGACATAGACTAAGACATAGACTAAGACATAGACTAAGACATAGACTAAGACATAGACTAAGACATAGACTAAGACATAGACTTAGACATAGACTAAGACATAGACTAAGACATAGACTAAGACATAGACTAAGACATAGACTAAGACATAGACTAAGACATAGACTAAGACATAGACTAAGACATAGACTAAGACATAGACTAAGACATAGACTAAGACATAGACTAAGACATAGACTAAGACATAGACTAAGACATAGACTAAGACATAGACTAAGACATAGACTAAGACATAGACTAAGACATAGACTAAGACATAGACTAAGACATAGACTAAGACATAGACTAAGACATAGACTAAGACATAGACTAAGACATAGACTAAGACATAGACTAAGACATAGACTAAGATATAGACTAAGACATAGACTAAGACATAGACTAAGACATGGACTAAGACATAGACTAAGACATAGACTAAGACATAGACTAAGACATAGACTAAGACATAGACTAAGACATAGACTAAGACATAGACTAAGACATAGACTAAGACACAGACTAAGACATAGACTAAGACATAGACTAAGACATAGACTAAGACATAGACTAAGACTTAGACTAAGAAATAGACTAAGACATAGACTAAGACATAGACTAAGACATAGACTAAGACATAGACTAAGACATAGACTAAGACATAGACTAAGACATAGACTAAGACATAGACTAAGACATAGACTAAGACATAGACTAAGACATAGACTAAGACATAGACTAAGACATAGACTAAGACATAGACTAAGACATAGACTAAGACATAGACTAAGACATAGACTAAGACATAGACTAAGACATAGACTAAGACATAGACTAAGACATAGACTAAGACATAGACTAAGACATAGACTAAGACATAGACTAAGACATAGACTAAGACATAGACTAAGACATAGACTAAGACATAGACTAAGACATAGACTAAGACATAGACTAAGACATAGACTAAGACATAGACTAAGACATAGACTAAGACATAGACTAAGACATAGACTAAGACATAGACTAAGACATAGACTAAGACATAGACTAAGACATAGACTAAGACATAGACTAAGACATAGACTAAGACATAGACTAAGACATAGACTAAGACATAGACTAAGACATAGACTAAGACATAGACTAAGACATAGACTAAGACATAGACTAAGACATAGACTAAGACATAGACTAAGACATAGACTAAGACATAGACTAAGACATAGACTAAGACATAGACTAAGACATAGACTAAGACATAGACTAAGATATAGACTAAGACATAGACTAAGACATAGACTAAGACATAGACTAAGACATAGACTAAGACATAGACTAAGACATAGACTAAGACATAGACTAAGACATAGACTAAGACATAGACTAAGACATAGACTAATACATAGACTAAGACATAGACTAAGTCATAGACTAAGACATGGACTAATACATAGTATTAGATATAGACTAAGATATAATGTGTTATTAGACGTTATTTCGGAAACGATCCAACTTGATTTATCTTCAGATGAGGTGAACTATAACCATATCCAGTTTTTGTCAGGTCATGGAGGATTCAGAAGATATTTATTTAATTGTGGGTATGACTTCCCGCCGGATTGCCCAATATGCTCAGTCCCAAAAGATGCCGATCATATGGTCTTTAAATTTCCTAGATTTGAAACCAAAAGACACCTACTCATAATCTCACATAATGGAAAGCATTTTGTATCTTAAGAAGATTCTGCACACCATCGCAAAAAAGAAAGACCTAGACATTTACTAAGAAATACTTAATCTATAAAATGGAGTTAGACATAAATATCAAAATTGACTTCTACACAGACTTAGGCATAGACTAAGTCAGTTGATTTTCACCAAATCCGCGATTCCTTGAAGGAATTGATAAAATTTTATTTTAGACATTTGAATTTTATACATTTATAATCTGTTGGTAGTCCGTAGTTTATATGACTTTGCTTAAGGGCTTAACTTGGTTGCTCTTGAGGATTAAAATTTGAAATTTTAACTACTTCCGCCTGATTTTGCCGTAGCTGTGAAAAGAGAAAACTGCCAAAAGGGTTTGAAATGTGCACACAATTGCTATAGATTGATTCTGTGAAAGCATAATCATTTGGTTCCAGATTTGATTAAAGATTTTATGAGAGCTTAGGGTTAAAACCAGGTTTAATATGCACAGTTAAACTAGAATTTTTAGTCACGGACTATTGATCTTAACCAAAGCTAATCTAAATCTAAAGGTTATCTAGAGTGACAAATAATTTTTGTGAAACTAAAATTCTTTGCAATATTTGGAAAAGTATTAATTGAAATTTGGTTAAACAAAAAGAATTGGTTAATCCAAATTTTAAATTGTTACTATTTTTCACTACTTAAACATTTCAGCTAGAACGAAGTTATTGTAATTTGGTTATATTATCATTTTCTATACCTTACACGGTTTTTGGATGGAGGGGTATTAATCGTTTGTGCTGATGTATGAAAAGCTTAGAAAAATTTGTTTGAGACCAAATTTTTTACATAGGATGTACCAAGGGTCCTAAGTAATACCAGCACTGTTCTGTGCTAATTAGATACTTCTAAATTTTCCGGTGGTGTAAGGAATGTTGTGATTATGCTTGATCTATAATTTTTTTATATTATTGGAAGATTTTGTTATTACACACTTTTTTCAAACAAACGAATAAATTGACCTTTTATAGTTTTCTCAATCAACTAGATTTTAAGTAAGCTCTTCCTGATAATATTTCAAAATTATTATAACCATCATCTATTTTAATCAATTTCCAATCCATATGTGTCACTTGGTATTAAAATTTCAAAATCTTTTAAACCAACCGGAAGTCTCGTTGTAATATTTTTCAAAACTTTTTTCTAATTCAAAACCAATTTAATTAGTTTCCTTTTAAATGCCATGAGACCAATGCCAAGGGCTACTTTATTTATAACAAATGCATTTCTTTTTTTTTTAACATAATAAAATTACATGACATTTTAGATTTATTTATTTGTATTGTCAGAGAAATTTGTCATGTGTTCAAATGGTTTGATTTATGTTTAATCCAAATTTTACAAGACTCATTACATGTCGGCTTCTGAAAGAGTAGCCATAAGCCAATAACAAGAATTACTTTGAATGACATTTGAAAAACCCATGTAATCCTCAATTAAAATTTTAGCAATTTGAAAGAAAACATATGAAAGAATTGTAATGTTATATGAATTGTTATTAGATTAACAAAAGTGTATAAAAGAAATTAAATAAACATTCATTCACTCATGGCATACAAATCTAAGGAACTGAACAATGATAGTTCATTTTAGTCTAAACAAATTCTTAGTTTTTTTTAGTTTCCGCCCCTTGATGCCTTTGATTTGTTGCCATCATTCTTGTTTGCAATTTCTCTAACGTTTTTGTTGCTTTCAGTGACATGCAATTGTTGGGCAATGAATTGTCATGATTGATGCAACAATACAAAAATTCATTCAACAAAATCCAGCAAAAAAGAAATGATTTGTTTTTTCTTAAGCCAAACCATTCTAAAGGGAAGTATAGACGATACGAAACCTACTCTCGGAAGGGAGAAGATTAGTAAACAATTTTCATTTGTTAAGGACAAAAATAGTTTTCGAATTGTTTTTTTATTTTCTTTTTTTTTGCAATTGTCAAAAAACTTGTGAAAAGATTTTGGTAAAAATATAAACAAAATATTTTATAAGGCAGCCATAATGGATAGAAATCTACACAGGAAGGGGAAACGGAAATGTCACATGATTTTCTTGTTTTTTTGTTAACTGTAACAATATAATAATGACATGGCAGAAAGAAGAAATAATGTTTTCTTGTATGTCCTTAAGAAATTCTTGACAATGAAATATGTGGCAGGGAAAAAGGTAAAAATGTATCAAAATATTCCTTAAACTTACACCCAGAAATACAAGAAAATATACAAAAGGAGACAGGAACTAAAGAAAAGAAAAAGAAGCAAAAAAAATAGCAGTCAAAATAACAGAATCAGACCATATTTTAGTCAATATCTTACACTTAGTGTTAGACTATGCCATAGTTTATGTTAAAGTCTTATATTAGTCTACGTTTTAGTATACGTCTTAGTCTATGTCTAAGTCTGTGTGTTAGTCTATGTCTTAGTCTATGTCAGTCTATGTCTTAGTCTATGTCTTAGTCTATGTCTTAGTCTATGTCTTAGTCTATGTCTTAGTCTATGTCTTAGTCTATGTCTTAGTCTATGTCTTAGTCTATGTCTTAGTCTATGTCTTAGTCTATGTCTTAGTCTATGTCTTAGTCTATGTCTTAGTCTATGTCTTAGTCTATGTCTTAGTCTATGTCTTAGTCTATGTCTTAGTCTATGTCTTAGTCTATGTCTTAGTCTATGTCTTAGTCTATGTCTTAGTCTATGTCTTAGTCTATGTCTTAGTCTATGTCTTAGTCTATGTCTTAGTCTATGTCTTAGTCTATGTCTTAGTCTATGTCTTAGTCTATGTCTTAGTCTATGTCTTAGTCTATGTCTTAGTCTATGTCTTAGTCTATGTCTTAGTCTATGTCTTAGTCTATGTCTATGTCTTAGTCTATGTCTTAGTCTATGTCTTAGTCTATGTCTTAGTCTATGTCTTAGTCTATGTCTTAGTCTATGTCTTAGTCTATGTCTTAGTCTATGTCTTAGTCTATGTCTTAGTCTATGTCTTAGTCTATGTCTTAGTCTATGTCTTAGTCTATGTCTTAGTCTATGTCTTAGTCTATGTCTTAGTCTATGTCTTAGTCTATGTCTTAGTCTATGTCTTAGTCTATGTCTTAGTCTATGTCTTAGTCTATGTCTTAGTCTATGTCTTGGTCTATGTCTTAGTCTAGGTCTTAGTGTATGTCTTAGTCTATGTCTTAGTCTATGTCTTAGTCTATGTCTTAGTCTATGTCTTAGTCTATGTCTTAGTCTATGTCTTAGTCTATGTCTTAGTCTATGTCTTAGTTTATGTCTTAGTCTATGTCTTAGTCTATGTCTTAGTCTATGTCTTAGTCTATGTCTTAGTCTATGTCTTAGTCTATGTCTTAGTCTATGTCTTAGTCTATGTCTTAGTCTATGTCTTAGTCTATGTCTTAGTCTATGTCTTAGTCTATGTCTTAGTCTATGTCTTAGTCTATGTCTTAGTCTATGTCTTAGTCTATGTCTTAGTCTATGTCTTAGTCTATGTCTTAGTCTATGTCTTAGTCTATGTCTTAGTCTATGTCTTAGTCTATGTCTTAGTCTATGTCTTAGTCTATGTCTTAGTCTATGTCTTAGTCTATGTCTTAGTCTATGTCTTAGTCTATGTCTTAGTCTATGTCTTAGTCTATGTCTTAGTCTATGTCTTAGTCTATGTCTTAGTCTATGTCTTAGTCTATGTCTTAGTCTATGTCTTAGTCTATGTCTTAGTCTATGTCTTAGTCTATGTCTTAGTCTATATCTTAGTCTATTTCTTAGTCTATGTCTTAGTCTATGTCTTAGTCTATGTCTTAGTAAGTTGAAGTTTAATTAGAGCTGAAATGAAATTAGACTTGGATTGGACCTAGAGATTTATATTTGAAACTTATACTAAAATAAAGCTTTAACTCTCTAGGAACGTGGGTAAAAACTGAGTCATTTCTTGTATATTTCTTAAAAATATATACGAATTAGATTTGAAATGTTATCAAAATGCTATATTTTCGCCCTTAACTGCTGAGTTAAGAAACCATTTCATATTCTTATCGTAACACTAAAGAATTTATGCTCAATATAAAACCAAAAATGAACTACAATATAATACCAACTTTGCTCTAACAACCAGCAAATTGTATTCTTACCAAAATCATGGCTCAACAAAAAAAAAAACTAAGAAAATTGAAGAAAAACTCTTAGGCAAATATGAATTTATTTTCCAAACTGACTTTTTGGTAAGAAATTTCTTTCTATAGTCTAACAATGTCCTGTAAATAGTAATACAAAACTAAAAATCATTTAGGTTTAACCTAAATCTAACAACAACGGAAAAGTAACTTAAAAAGATATATGACATTTTTATGTATTGGAAAGAGGAAGAGATGATCTAATTTATAACAAAAAAATTGTGTAAAGGAATTTGTCATCCTTTCGATATGCTATGATTTACTGTCGTTTGTAAATGTAAACGAGAAAATTTATATGTGTAAGATAGCACATACATATGTTATTTATGTGTGTATGTATATTTTTGCATTCTGGGTAAATAAAATAATTCTTTTCTTCTGTAGTTTCAATAAACTGTATTTGATTCTTACTTCTTTTTTTAATACTTTTTCTGGTTTTTGGTGCAAATTGTCGTAAAATTGTTTAACAATGATTTTTTTCTTACCTTTTTGTCATAAAATTTTTCTTTATTTCCATCTGTTGAAAAAATGTTTGCATTTTTGTTTGAGAATTTCTTCTAGTTTATGTCTGGCAAATAGTTTTCTTCTTAAAACATTATTTTCTCTGGTCTTTTCATATTTATGTCCCCGCTTTTCATATCCTCTTTTGACCAGCTCCTCGTTTGCTTGAATTCTTTCTAAATACTTATGAGTAGTTCTTTCTTAGTCTCCATCTCTGTTTGGTTTTTCATTACTATTTAGGTTAAAAGCTGAGGTATTTTTTGTGTCACAAAAAAGGTATTTGTGATGATGAGTTTTTCTTTCGAATTCCTTTCTCAAACATATTGTGCAAATGTTATTTAAGCCAATTTTATTGTCATTTTAGGAGGATTACATGTGTTAAAGGATCTTGAGTAATATTCTGGGGTTTTAATGGTATTTGATATTAGATTTGTAAGATATTGGAATTGGCAATAGTTGTATGTAAGTAGCCGGATTATGATGTAATATAAAGCCGGATGTATAAGATTTTATTAAAAGGACAATTTAATTGGCTTCTAATTCCCTAACAGCGACAATGGGATATGCATTTAAGATTACTTAAATGCCTATGTGTTAGTCTATATCTTGTTCTACGTCTTAGTCTTTGCTTTAGTCTATGTCTTAGTCTATGTCTTAGTCTATGTCTTAGTCTATGTCTTAGTCTATGTCTTAGTCTATGTCTTAGTCTATGTCTTAGTCTATGTCTTAGTCTATGTCTTGGTCTATGTCTTAGTCTATGTCTTAGTCTATGTCTTAGTCTATGTCTTAGTCTATGTCTTAGTCTATGTCTTAGTCTATGTCTTAGTCTATGTCTTAGTCTATGTCTTCGTCTATGTCTTAGTCTATGTCTTATTCTATGTCTTAATCCATATCTTAGTATATGTCTTAGTCTATGTCTTAGTCTATGTCTTAGTCTATGTCTTAGTCTATGTCTTAGTCTATGTCTTAGTCTATGTCTTAGTCTATGTCTTAGTCTATGTCTTAGTCTATGTCTTAGTCTATGTCTTAGTCTATGTCTTAGTCTATGTCTTAGTCTATGTCTTAGTCTATGTCTTAGTCTATGTCTTAGTCTATGTCTTAGTCTATGTCTTAGTCTATGTCTTGGTCTATGTCTTAGTCTATGTCTTAGTCTATGTCTTAGTCTATGTCTTAGTCTATGTCTTAGTCTATGTCTTAGTCTATGTCTTAGTCTATGTCTTAGTCTATGTCTTAGTCTATGTCTTAGTCTATGTCTTAGTCTATGTCTTAGTCTATGTCTTAGTCTATGTCTTAGTCTATGTCTTAGTCTATGTCTTAGTCTATGTCTTAGTCTATGTCTTAGTCTATGTCTTGGTCTATGTCTTAGTCTATGTCTTAGTCTATGTCTTAGTCTATGTCTTAGTCTATGTCTTAGTCTATGTCTTAGTCTATGTCTTAGTCTATGTCTTAGTCTATGTCTTAGTCTATGTCTTAGTCTATGTCTTAGTCTATGTCTTAGTCTATGTCTTAGTCTATGTCTTAGTCTATGTCTAAGTCTATGTCTAAGTCTATGTCTTAGTATATGTCTTAGTCTACGTCTTAGTCTATGTCTTAGTCTATGTCTTAGTCTATGTCTTAGTCTATGTCTTAGTCTATGTCTTAGTCTATGTCTTAGTCTATGTCTTAGTCTATGTCTTAGTCTATGTCTTAGTCTATGTCTTAGTCTATGTCTTAGTCTATGTCTTAGTCTATGTCTTAGTCTATGTCTTAGTCTATGTCTTAGTCTATGTCTTAGTCTATGTCTTAGTCTATGTCTTAGTCTATGTCTTAGTCTATGTCTTAGTCTATGTCTTAGTCTATGTCTTAGTCTATGTCTTAGTCTATGTCTTAGTCTATGTCTTAGTCTATGTCTTAGTCTATGTCTTAGTCTATGTCTTAGTCTATGTCTTAGTCTATGTCTTAGTCTATGTCTTAGTCTATGTCTTAGTCTATGTCTTAGTCTATGTCTTAGTATATGTCTTAGTCTATGTCTTAGTCTATGTCTTAGTCTATGTCTTAGTCTATGTCTTGGTCTATGTCTTAGTCTATGTCTTAGTCTATGTCTTAGTCTATGTCTTAGTCTATGTCTTAGTCTATGTCTTAGTCTATGTCTTAGTCTATGTCTTAGTCTATGTCTTGGTCTATGTCTTAGTCTATGTCTTAGTCTATGTCTTAGTCTATGTCTTAGTCTATGTCTTAGTCTATGTCTTAGTCTATGTCTTAGTCTATGTCTTAGTCTATGTCTTAGTCTATGTCTTAGTCTATGTCTTAGTCTATGTCTTAGTCTATGTCTTAGTCTATGTCTTAGTCTATGTCTTAGTCTATGTCTTAGTCTATGTCTTAGTCTATGTCTTAGTCTATGTCTTAGTCTATGTCTTAGTCTATGTCTTAGTCTATGTCTTAGTCTATGTCTTAGTCTATGTCTTAGTCTATGTCTTAGTCTATGTCTTAGTCTATGTCTTAGTCTATGTCTTAGTCTATGTCTTAGTCTATGTCTTAGTCTATGTCTTAGTCTATGTCTTAGTCTATGTCTTAGTCTATGTCTTAGTCTATGTCTTAGTCTATGTCTTAGTCTATGTCTTAGTCTATGTCTTAGTCTATGTCTTAGTCTATGTCTTAGTCTACGTCTTAGTCTATGTCTTAGTCTATGTCTTAGTCTATGTCTTAGTCTATGTCTTAGTCTATGTCTTAGTCTATGTCTTAGTCTATGTCTTAGTCTATGTCTTAGTCTATGTCTTAGTCTATGTCTTAGTCTATGTCTTAGTCTATGTCTTAGTCTATGTCTTAGTCTATGTCTTAGTCTATGTCTTAGTCTATGTCTTAGTCTATGTCTTAGTCTATGTCTTAGTCTATGTCTTAGTCTATGTCTTAGTCTATGTCTTAGTCTATGTCTTAGTCTATGTCTTAGTCTATGCCTTAGTCTATGTCTTAGTCTATGTCTTAGTCTATGTCTTAGTCTATGTCTTAGTCTATGTCTTAGTCTATGTCTTAGTCTATGTCTTAGTCTATGTCTTAGTCTATGTCTTAGTCTATGTCTTAGTCTATGTCTTAGTCTATGTCTTAGTCTATGTCTTAGTCTATGTCTTAGTCTATGTCTTAGTCTATGTCTTAGTCTATGTCTTAGTCTATGTCTTAGTCTACGTCTTAGTCTATGTCTTAGTCTATGTATGTCTTAGTCTATGTCTTAGTCTATGTCTTAGTCTATGTATGTCTTAGTCTATGTCTTAGTCTATATCTTAGACTATGTCTTAGTCTATGTCTTAGTCTATGTCTTAGTCTATATCTTAGACTATGTCTTAGACTATGTCTTAGTCTATGTCTTAGTCTATGTCTAAGTCTATGTCTAAGTCTATGTCTTAGTCTATGTCTTAGTCTACGTCTTAGTCTATGTCTTAGTCTATGTCTTAGTCTATGTCTAAGTCTATGTCTTAGTCTATGTCTTAGTCTATGTCTTAGTCTATGTCTTAGTCTATGTCTTAGTCTATGTCTTAGTCTATGTCTTAGTCTATGTCTTAGTCTATGTCTTAGTCTATGTCTTAGTCTATGTATGTCTTAGTCTATGTCTTAGTCTATATCTTAGACTATGTCTTAGTCTATGTCTTAGTCTATGTCTTAGTCTATATCTTAGACTATGTCTTAGACTATGTCTTAGTCTATGTCTTAGTCTATGTCTAAGTCTATGTCTAAGTCTATGTCTTAGTCTATGTCTTAGTCTACGTCTTAGTCTATGTCTTAGTCTATGTCTTAGTCTATGTCTAAGTCTATGTCTTAGTCTATGTCTTAGTCTATGTCTTAGTCTATGTCTTAGTCTATGTCTTAGTCTATGTCTTAGTCTATGTCTTAGTCTATGTCTTAGTCTATGTCTTAGTCTATGTCTTAGTCTATGTCTTAGTCTATGTCTTAGTCTACGTCTTAGTCTATGTCTTAGTCTATGTCTTAGTCTATGTCTTAGTCTATGTCTTAGTCTATGTCTTAGTCTATGTCTTAGTCTATGTCTTAGTCTATGTCTTAGTCTATGTCTTAGTCTATGTCTTAGTCTATGTCTTAGTCTATGTCTTAGTCTATGTCTTAGTCTATGTCTTAGTCTATGTCTTAGTCTATGTCTTAGTCTATGTCTTAGTCTATGCCTTAGTCTATGTCTTAGTCTATGTCTTAGTCTATGTCTTAGTCTATGTCTTAGTCTATGTCTTAGTCTATATCTTAGACTATGTCTTAGACTATGTCTTAGTCTATGTCTTAGTCTATGTCTTAGTCTATGTCTTAGTCTATGTCTTAGTCTATGTCTTAGTCTATGTCTTAGTCTATGTCTTAGTCTATGTCTTAGTCTATGTCTTAGTCTATGTCTTAGTCTATGTCTTAGTCTATGTCTTAGTCTATGTCTTAGTCTATGTCTTAGTCTATGTCTTAGTCTATGTCTTAGTCTATGTCTTAGTCTATGTCTTAGTCTATGTCTTAGTCTATGTCTTAGTCTATGTCTTCGTCTATGTCTTAGTCTATGTCTTATTCTATGTCTTAATCCATATCTTAGTATATGTCTTAGTCTATGTCTTAGTCTATGTCTTAGTCTATGTCTTAGTCTATGTCTTAGTCTATGTCTTAGTCTATGTCTTAGTCTATGTCTTAGTCTATGTCTTAGTCTATGTCTTAGTCTATGTCTTAGTCTATGTCATAGTCTATGTCTTAGTCTATGTCTTAGTCTATGTCTTAGTCTATGTCTTAGTCTATGTCTTAGTCTATGTCTTAGTCTATGTCTTAGTCTATGTCTTAGTCTATGTCTTAGTCTATGTCTTAGTCTATGTCTTAGTCTATGTCTTAGTCTATGTCTTAGTCTATGTCTTAGTCTATGTCTTAGTCTATGTCTTAGTCTATGTCTTAGTCTATGTCTTAGTCTATGTCTTAGTCTATGTCTTAGTCTATGTCTTAGTCTATGTCTTAGTCTATGTCTTAGTCTATGTCTTAGTCTATGTCTTAGTCTATGTCTTAGTCTATGTCTTAGTCTACGTCTTAGTCTATGTCTTAGTCTATGTCTTAGTCTATGTCTTAGTCTATGTCTTAGTCTATGTATGTCTTAGTCTATGTCTTAGTCTATATCTTAGACTATGTCTTAGTCTATGTCTTAGTCTATGTCTTAGTCTATATCTTAGACTATGTCTTAGACTATGTCTTAGTCTATGTCTTAGTCTATGTCTAAGTCTATGTCTAAGTCTATGTCTTAGTCTATGTCTTAGTCTACGTCTTAGTCTATGTCTTAGTCTATGTCTTAGTCTATGTCTTAGTCTATGTCTAAGTCTATGTCTTAGTCTATGTCTTAGTCTATGTCTTAGTCTATGTCTTAGTCTATGTCTTAGTCTATGACTTAGTTTATGTCTTAGTCTATGTCTTAGTCTATGTCTTAGTCTATGTCTTAGTCTATGTCTTAGTCTATGTCTTAGTCTATGTCTTAGTCTATGTCTTAGTCTATGTCTTAGTCTATGTCTTAGTCTATGTCTTAGTCTATGTCTTAGTCTATGTCTTAGTCTATGTCTTAGTCTATGTCTAAGTCTATGTCTAAGTCTATGTCTTAGTCTATGTCTTAGTCTACGTCTTAGTCTATGTCTTAGTCTATGTCTTAGTCTATGTCTTAGTCTATGTTATAGTAATTTTATAAAATTGGATACTACATGTAAATCCTAAATTGAATTATTTCCGTTTTCATATCAAATTCACAAAATACCTGCTCTGGTTTATTGGGAACATACAGATCATGTTTTCCCCATTAAAAAGTAAATCAAACAGAAAAACAAAACAAAAAATTCTGTTAAAATTTATTTAATGAAAACGAATCAGTTTCACCTGCATCCTTATTCTCTTCAGGTTACACTAGCAGCAAGAACAACAAATGGAAGACTAAAGCAGGTAAAAACTTTTGACCAAATACTTGTTGTTGTGTTGGCCTTTAAGCAAAAACAACAAAAATTCTTTAATAACTATGTTCAGTTCGATATTTATTTGTTGTTGCTGCCACATTTCGATGCATGTTGATTTCGATTAGCATTTGAAATCATTTGAGTTGTTTGTTGCAAGGTGCAATTTTGATGGGTTTGAGGGAAAAAAAGGTTTTTCTTGTATCTTAGTCCTCTTTAGTTGTTGTTGTTTTCAACCGATCATGTTCTGGTATTTGCTTTAAGTCAAACGAAATAAACTGCGGTCTACCATTCATTATCTCTAACTGATCATCGCTTTTAAAATTCTCTTTTGTTTTCATTGTTTTTGGATTTTTATTTCGGGGTTTTTGTCTTAAACCTTAGAATTGTCGGCGTCAAAATTATTTGACTGGATTTGCAGCTGGAAATAATTTAAATTTTTTCTTTCCTGTTTTTTTTTTTAAAGGGAAAAGATGTTTTCGCCTTTCAATTTGAAATTTTTGACATTTGATTTGACATTGTCAAAATCATTGTAATTACGCTGGCAACAGGACAAAAGATGTTTTGTTGATCCACAAGATTAACATCACAAAATTTGAATTTGAATACGAAACTCATAGAGATTTGGTTAAGATTTAAAAAGGTTTTATAGCAAAATTCATTGTAATTTTTGATAGATCATTATGTTGGCTTTGAGTGAAAGGATTTCAATTAATGCTGTGATTCTTTGAAAGAGTTAGTAAAAGGTAAAATAGATAATTTGAGGAAAATTCTGAATTAAAATTTTTGTAGATTAAAGCGAGAACTAAACCATGGTTGAATTTCATTATCACAGATTATTATTTTTGGTTTCAGTGCAAAAGGCTTTTGACAATAGCCGAGATTCTTTGAAAAAGACAGAAACAAAAAAATTCATTAATTCAATTTTTTCGTATAAAAATGTTTATAGAAAATTTTTCATTAAAAATTTTATAGAAAATTTTTCGTTTAAAAATTTTTATAGAAAATTTTTCATGTAAAAATTTTTCGTATTTATAGGAAATTTTTAGTATAAAAATTTGAATAAAAAATTTTTGTATAAAAATTTTTCGTATAAAAATTTTTCAAGAAAATTTTTGGTATAAAAATTTTTAAAGAAAATTTTTTGTATAAAAATTTTTATACAAAAAATTTTCTTTAAAATTTTGTATAGAAAAATTTTTCTATAAAAATTTTTATACAAAAAATTTTCTAAAAAAATTTTATACAATTTTAAACGAAAAATTTTCTATTAACATTTTTATACGAAAAACTTTCTATAAAAAGTTTTATACGAAAAATTTTCTATAAAAAAATTTTATACAAAAAAAATTTTTATACGCAAAATTTTCTATAAAATTTTTATACGAAAAATTTTCTATAACAATTTTTTTTACGAAAACTTTTCTACAAAAATTTGTATACGAAAAATTTTCTACAAAAAATTTTTTATAAAAAATTTCTATAAAAGTTTTTATACGAAAAAGTTTCTATCAAAATTTTAGTACAAAAAATTTTCTATAAAAATTTTTATACGAAAAATTTTTTTTATAAAAATTTTTATACGAAAAATTTTCTATAAAAAATTTTATACAAAAAATTTTCTATAACAATTTTTATAAGAAAAATTTTCTCTAAAAATTTTTATAAGAAAAATTTTTATTTGAAAAATTTTCTACAAAAATTTTTATACGAAAAATTTTCTATAAATTTTTACGAACATTTTTGTACGAAAAATTTTCTATAAAAATTTTTATACGAAAAATTTTTTATAAAAATTTTTATACGAAAAATTTTCTACAAAAATTTTTTTATAAAAAATTTTTTATAAAAAATTTTCAATAAAAAAAATTTTTATAAAAATTTGTCTATAAAAATTTGTATAAAAATTTTTCTATAAAAATTTTTATAAAAATTTTTCTATAAAAATTTTTATATGAAAAAAATTTTCTATAGAATTTTTTATACAAAAAATTTTCTATGAACATTTTTATACGAAAAATTTTCTACAAAAATTTTTATACTAAATTATACTAATTTTTTTTACGAAAAATTTTTATACGAAAAAATTTTCTATAAAAATTTTTTTACGAAAAATTTTCTGTATAAATTTTTATACCAAAAATTTTCTATAAAAAATTTTATACAAAAAGTTTTCTATAAAAAAATTTATACGAAAAATTTTCTACAAAAATTTGTATACGAAAAATTTTCTATAAAAATTTTTATAACAAAAATTTTTTAACCAAAAATTTTCTATAAACATTTTCTATAGAATTTTTTATACGAAAAATTTTCTATGAACATTTTTATATGAAAAATTTTCTATAAAAATTTTAATACGCAAAATTTTCTATAAAATTTTTATACGCAAAATTTTCTATAAAATTTTTATACGAAAAATTTTCTATAACAATTTTTATACGAAAAATTTTCTCTAAAAATTTTTACATGAAAAATTTTCTACAAAAATTTGTATTCGAAAAATTTTCCACAATTTTATACGAAAAATTTTCTATAAATTTATACGAAAATTTTCTATAAAAATTTTTATACGAAAAAATTTCTAAAACAATTTTTATACGAAAAATTTGCTCTAAAAATTTTTATATGAAAAATTTTCTAAAAAAAATTTTATACGAAAAATTTTCTATCAAAATTTTTATTTTGAAAAATTTTTATATGAAAAATTTTCAATTTTGTTTTTTTCTACAAAAATTTTTTTATAAAAATTTTCTATTAAAATTTTTATACAAAAAATTTTCTATAAAAATTTTTATACAAAAAATTTTCTATAAAAATTTTTATACGAAAAATTTCTTATAAAAATTTTTACACGAAAAATTTTCTATAAAAATTTTTACACGAAAAATTTTCTATAAAAATTTTTATACAAAAAATTTTCTATAAAAATTTTTATACGAAAAATTTTCTACAAAAATTTTCTACAAAAATTTTTATACGAAAAATTTTCTGAAAGAAATTAATTTTAGTTGAACCAGAATTTATGTTGATGATCGTGGGTTCGAGTCGGGCTCAGGTTCATGTCATAAATTATTTTTTTAATTTATGATTTTTAAATTAGATGAATAAATTTTCTATAAAAATTTCTGTACGAAAAATTTTTTATTAAAAATTTTAAACGAAAAATTTTTATATGAACTACTTTCTATAAAATTTTTATACGAAAAATTTTCTATAAAATTTTTATACGAAAATTTTCTATAAAAATTTTGATACAAAAAATTTTCTAAAAATTTTTTTATTTCGTATATATATAAATTATATAAAAATTTTCTACAAAAATTTTTTTATAAAAATTTTCTATAAAAATTTTTATACAAAAAATTTTCTATAAAAATTTTTATACAAAAAATTTCTTATAAAAATTTTTACACGAAAAATTTTCTATAAAAAATTTTAAACGAAAAATTTTCTATAAAAATTTTTTTTATACGAAAAATTTTGTATAAAAATTTTTATACGAAAAATTTCTATAAAAATTTTTATACGAACAATTTTCTATAAAAATTTTTGTACGAAAAATTTTCTATAAAAATTTTTAGAAAAAATTATCTATAAAAATTTTTATACGAAAAATTTTCTGTAAAAATTTTGATACAAAAAATTTTCTTAAAAATTTTTCATGCGAAACATTTTCTATAAAAAAATTTTAAATGAAAAATTTTAATTATTTGGGAATTAAATTTCCTATAAAAATTTTTTATACGAAAAATTTTCTATATAAAAATTTGTATAGAAAATGTTTCGTATACAAATTTGTATAGAAAATTGTTCGTATAAAAATTTTTATAGAAAAATTATAGTATAAACATTTTTATAGAAAATGTTTCATTAAAAAGCAAAGCAATTTTGTAAAATTTTATAAAATATCAAGTTTGACCTTTGACACTGCAGAAAAAAGTGGTTAAACTTTAAAGATTGCAGTCAAATACTTAGCAAATACTTTTAAACCTTCTACCTCCATTTATCTAAAAACTAATCTATTTGCTCATATATCAAAGGTAATTACTTGCCATGACCTTATGACCTTGTATATGTTTTATGAAAATTGATATCTAATATAATTATGCATATATAAAATTCGCATTGAGCTTTGCGAGTGTATTTTGTGAACTTGTAGAAAATTTAGTTACATTAATAGATTTATGAAAACTCTAAATTGTATTAAAGTTTAACCTTTGACCCCAAAGTTAAAAGTATTTAGACTTAAGTAATTTGAGTAAAATATGTTAAATATGTTATATTCAAATACATTTTTTTATTAGCTCTTCAATTAAAACCAATTACTTTCTCATGATCTACTGACCCCTCGTGTCATTTTCCATTTTTGAAGGATGTCTAATGTTTTCTTTAATTACCTAAAAAATTTCATCAAAATTTTAGAAAATGGTTTTCTTTTTGATTCGAAAGACGCCATTTAAAGAAATTCTTTATAAATTAATGATGTTTATTGAAAATAATTTGATATAATTACACAGTGCTACGACTGCATTAAAATTTCTTTAGATATTAATAACAGGTTGTGGATAAAAGAACAGGATAATTAGAGTTAATTTTCTAATTATAAATCGAAAAATTCCAGAAGTTAAATAAATATTTTTAAAAACGAAATCGAATTGAAATTATAAATAGGAATACCTCTTTTTTGGATAATTAATAAATATTTTAAACGGGCTATAGCGTGACGTTTGTCATTATTGAATTTTTCAAGTCAGATGAAATGGATTTGAAAATTTATATGATTTTGTTCGTTTGTAGTTTCAAACGAGTAGAAGGGTTTAATTAAAAGGGTTATTCGGATTTTTTTAATTCTTATGTTTGGTTTTGATGTTTTGGAAGTCATTAGGTAATGGTTAGATAGAGTTGAGGGCGGTTTAATGTTAATCGATATAATATGGAAAAAAATTTGTGAGTATATAAAATTAAACTTTTAATAAAAATGAGATTTGAAAGTAAATATTTGCATATGTGTTTTTTTATTTATCTTCTATTTGCAAAAAATAGTTTCTTCTAACAGAGATTTCCGAATTTTGATAATCGATAACGATTATTTTGTTAATGCTACAGAATAAATATGCGGATAGTAGTACGGCAGGTCCATGTATTTTGTTAGGAGTTCCTAATGCATCTACCGTATAAAAATTCTGGACTTAACATTGATTGATAGCTATATAATCTCGTAGGTGCAATCTTTATATGTGATCCAGTCTATGAAAACGGAAAAGGTGGCTTATGACTCAAAAACAAAATTTCGAAAAAAAGCTAATTTTTCGAATTTTTTATCCAATTTTTCGAAACTTTGTTTCATTATTTAGATTTTAATAGCTTTTTACCGGCGTTTGTGTAACTCTCTTGGTTTCCGGGAGTGGTTTTATGAAAGCTATGGTCATCTATGGACCGTTTTCTATAAAATTTGATATGCTAAGCAATAGTTGCATAAAACTTTTCTGTTCTAGATTTAGTCGTAATAATTATAATTGTATTAATTATATATTCTGAATCCTTATGAAATTCTAAGACGATTGAGCGGTGTCTGTCTGTCTGTCTGTCTGTCTGTCTGTCTGTCTGTCTGTCTGTCTGTCTGTCTGTCTGCCTGTCTGTCTGTCTGTCTGTCTGACTGACTGTCTGTCTGTCTGTCTGTCCGTCTGTCTGTCTGTCTGTCTGTCTGTCTGTCTGTCTGTCTGTCTGTCTGTCTGTCTGTCTGTCTGTCTGTCTGTCTGTCTGTCTGTCTGTCTGTCTGCCTGTCTGTCTGTCTGTCTGTCTGTCTGTCTGTCTGTCTGTCTGTCTGTCTGTCTGTCTGTCTGTCTGTCTGTCTGTCTGCCTGTTTGTCTGTCTGTCTGTCTGTCTGTCTGTCTGTCTGTCTGTCTGTCTGTCTGTTTGTCTGTCTGTCTGTCTGTCTGTCTGTCTGTCTGTCTGTCTGTCTGTCTGTCTGTCTGTCTGTCTGTCTGTCTGTCTGTCTGTCTGCCTGCCTGTCTGTCTTTACTAATAAATAACAAATTGTAATAGCTACGAATCATAGCCCTTTATATGCTGCCATAAATTCATCAAAATCGTTTCACATTTAGTCATAGCTCCCATACAAAAAACTTACGGAAACAGCCAAACTTTCACCGAAAATACACTAAAATGCCAAAAAATCTTAAGTTATAACAGACATAACCCCTAAATTTAGCACAAGGAGGTCAGTGTCAATGCCAACGAGTGCGCAAAATTTTGCCACAATCGGTCACCATTTGGCCATAGCTCCCATATAAAAAACTTACGGAAACACAAAAATACAAAAAGAAAAGGGGGTTTATGTCCGTCTGTCCGTCAGATAAAAGCGCGATAGCGCCTTAACGAAAAAGGCTACAGCAACAAAATTTTACAAAGCGAAGTCATATGTGAATGCCAGCCATTGTGTAAAATTTTGTTACAATCGGTTACTATTTGACCATAGCTCCCGTATAAAAAACTCACGGAAACACAAAATTACAAAAAGAAAACACGGTTTATGTCCATCTTTCCGTTTTGTATGAGAGCTATGGCTAAATCTAAACCGATTTCGATGAAATTGTATGTGCTGCCCGGTACTTTTGTAAGACGTATATGTACTAAATTCTGTCACCATAGCTTATATAGTTTGTCATTTATAAGCAAATAAGCGATTAGACTGTAAGAGGTTATACGGGAGCTGTGGTTAACCGAAGGTTAACCGATTTTGCCCGATTTAAATACTAACAGTTTCCAAGAAATGAAGAATATTTATGGTAAATTTCAGTAACCTATATCCTTTCGTTAAGGTTTTATCGTGCCGACAACAGACAGGCAGACAGTCATACGGACAGACAGACGGACGGACGGACAGACAGACGGACGGACAGACAGACAGACGCACGGAAATACATACGGACATAGCTTAATCATCTTCGAATTTCATAAGGATTCAAAATATATATCCCTTTTGGTCTTTGAGCCAATATTAAGGAAATTACAAACGGAATCTCAATATACCCCCATTCTTTTGGATGGTGGTTATAAAAAGCAGACTTAAGCACTTTTTTCGTATTGCCACATATAAATTGTTTGATGTAAACTGGCAGCTGATGTCACATTTATTTAGAATCTGGAGAAAATTTCTGAACACATTTAGACATATCCTTAAGACTTCTTACTACCGCGTAAATCAAATCGTCAATCAATCGTCTTTTTTTATATGAACAAACTTCGATCTAACATAAGCTAACACAAACATTTTTTTTTCATTTTAAAGAATATTCCACTTCATCAAGACCTATCCAAAATAGAAAAATAATTTCGTATTGTCATATATAAACATTATCTCACCTAAAAATGATTAATAATTCAATAAAAATCTTCCTTTAAAAAGTCATTAAGTAACATTTATGACCCACCTATAAAAAACTCCTATCGTATCAAAATAAATAAAACCCCAACTCAAATAACAATACACCTGCCTAAGATCAAACAGAATTTAGTGTTTTTTACTAATAAAATTATCCATAAATAAATTATCATACGTTAAGAAAACAAAAGAACCAAAACCAAATACGATTCAAGGAATACACCTGATAACATCAAAAAGTCAATGAAATAATGACTTTAACGGTCAGCCATACACTCTTCCCTTTGTATAATCCCAAAACCTTATATTAAAAGGTGAAAGATATAGACTGAAACAACGAAAAAAAATACAATTTAATAATATTTAAAATATGCAGGATCTCATCCTTGCACTTTGCTCATACACTAAACTCTTAGGCATAACATAACCTATAATATTTTCTCGAAAGAGAAAAGTAGCAGAAGCAGCCGCAAAGTGTCTGCGTGTGTGCACCACATTCGCACCATAATTCCTTCACGGTCTGAATGCAAAAAGGACTCACTTACCATAACAACAACGGCCAGTGCACGATTTAATATCAGGTCAGAGTTGCTTGTTCTCATAAAATATATATTATGGCCTTTGTTAAAACATACAAATGCAGGTTTTTTTTTAGAGAAAAACTTATGAAGAAGGAATGGAATCCTTTAATGTTATTACGTTTACTACCCATTTTATGTTCCTTGCCTCCTTTTACTTTTTTCTCTTTTTCTTAATAATGTCTTATAATATAATCACCTGTACTTATTACCTGTCTCGGGCTACCTTTTTCCATTAATATTTTCTTAGTCAGAGTCTTTCTCCAAAACCTATTAAATGAATAATGATTTTATATTTTAACCGATGACCTTTTTTGGTTTAAAGGAATTATTGGGTGGAAAGGAAAGTCGTTTCGAAAAAGATTAGACTATGACTTTAATGGGATGTAATGCGATGTAGTTGTGGCACCAACTATAATAAGGAGTGACATTAGAAACCACCATTGCATAGTATGATTAAATGGACAATTTCCTACTCAATTAGAAACATTAGAAACCTCCATTGCATAGCATGATTAAATGCACAATTTCCTACTCAATTAATTTTGAATCAATTAGTTTAGATTTGGAGCTATCTGGCGAAAATTAGTAGCACCAACTTAAAACCATTGTCGGCTCATGCGAAACAACTTTGCTAAATGTTATAGCATGAACAAATGCACAGTTTATGATTTAATTAATTTTGGGTAATTTTGCGTGGCGCCATCTGTTGGGAATTGGCAATGCTAATTTAGAAACCCTCATGATCAAATTAATAGTTTATAATTAAATTCAATTTGAGTAATTTTTAGTGGCGCCACCTGTCGGAACCAACTTGGTAATGTTCGCCGGTTCATGAGCAACAACTTCGCTTCAGATCATTACATGATCAAATTTTTATATATATAGTAGAAAATAATTTATAGAGTTTATACAATATATGGAAACTATTTTATACAATATGTAAATATAAAAAATTTCCATGGATTTTAAAAACTCCAAAGAAACACTAATTTGATGTATAAAATGTGATAAATGAAGAACCGCTTGACCGATATTGAGCAAACTTCACATAAACCATCCACTAATTGGTCCAAACCTATCCTAAATATTTAGCTTGGATGGGTGAGACCATTCCCTGATTTTCATTGATTTTTATATATGTATGTAAATATAAAAAATTTCCATGGATTTTATAAACTCAAAAAAACATTAATTTGTTGCATAAAATGTGATAAATGAAGAACCGCTTGACCGATATTGAGCAAACTTCACATAAACCATCTACTAATTGGTCCAAACAAAGCCTAAACATTGAGTTTGGATAGGTGAGCCCGTTCTTTTATTTTCATTGATTCATTGATTTTTATATATGTATGTATGATAATATAAAAAATTTCCATGGATTTTAAAAACTCCAAAGAAACACTAATTTGTTGCAAAAAATGTGATAAATAAAGAACCATTTGACCGATTATGAGCAAACTTTACATAAACTATCTACTGATTAGTCCATACAAAGCCTAAACATTTGGTTTGGATAGGCGAGCCCGTTCTTTGATTTTCATTGATTCATTGATTTTTATGTATGTATGTATGTATGATAACATAAAAAATTTCCATGGATTTTATAAACTCAAAAAAGCATTAATTTGTTGCAAAAAATGTGATGTATGAAGGAACCGCTTCACCGATTTTGAGAAAACTTCACATAAACCATCTACTAATTGGTCCAAACAAAGCCTAAGCATTTGGTTTGGATAGGTGAGTTCTTGAGTTATAGAGTTACAACGAAAAGTGGTATTGATTTATATATATATAAAGATTTTATATGTTTTCGGACTGGAATATTTAAGTAAATTTAATGAATAACTTTTGCCCTTACCCAACATTTATTGTTTTTTTCTCCTTTTTAATTTAAGGATGTGCTATCCTTGCTACATATTAATTAAATTTATAAATACTGCTACAATCCTTGAATTTTATTACTTGACTTTTCTTACTATCTCTGTCTCCCTCTTTTAGTCTTAGTTCGATTCCAACATTTAAAATTCACCTGCACAATTTATGGGGAATTGAAAAGTAAATTACAGTGATTTCGATAACAATTAAATTTAAACTGCCTGTCAATAACTACAAAGGTAAAGTTAAACTTGTATAAGTAATAGTTAATGTTAAGTGTAAATGTGTGCGTGTGTTTAAGTAAGAATAAAATAATTATATGTTGATTTTACCAGAGAGAAGTGAAGGAATATTGCAGTAAATTCACATGCTCGTACCTACAACTAAATTAAAAGGTGTGTTCTGTGTTCTCGAGCATGTGAGTAAATTCCCTACACTGGCCCTGTGCCGGTCAATTTAATTCTATCTTTGTAATTTGTTTTCAAAGATATGATTAGATTTTAATTACACATTTTAAGTTTTTGAACTAAAGTAAATCTGCTTGAGTCAAAAGTATTTGCTATAGTAAATAGCAGGGAGTCGAATGATTATATACATAGTTACACCTGTAATTTACATTATTTACGCACACACACACACACACACACACACACACACTCTTTCACTTACTTTGTGGCAAGTTGGAACTGAGTATGATTATAATTACTGTTAAGTTGTGTTAGAGGAGATACGATATGTTGCCGGCGATGATTGCCAGCAATTATTGCAAAATAAACTTACACAAAGTCAATAATGTAATTATGGTCAATATAATGTTGTAATTGTCTGTAACTGTTTACTTCTGGTAAAGTAAATTGAATGTGGCGTTTAAGAAGATGATTATGATGATTATGTAGACAAAAATTAAAATTTCAATATGCAGATACTTTGCTAAAAGCTTTAAGGGGATTTGAAAAATTATGATTTAAAGGGTTTTTATAAGATCGAATTTTGTATACCTTTCACCCCAATAGGTGTGGGTATAATAAGTTAGTGTTGCTGATTCTACTACATAGAAATATCACATCCTAAGTCCACCTGAACGGCCGGCTGACTGATCGTCCTAGTAAACTGGTAACAAATCTACTGGTCTCAATTTTTAAGATAATTTGATAAACTTTTGTACAGTCTTTTTCATAGTGGGACGATATATAGATATATACAGAAATATACAGGCATAGACAGACATTGACAGACATAGACAGACATAGGCAGACATAGACAGACATAGACAGACATAGACAGACATAGACAGACATAGACAGACATAGACAGACATAGACAGACATAGACAGACATAGACAGACATATACAGACATAGACAGACATAGACAGACATAGACAGACATAGACAGACATAGACAGACATAGACAGACATAGACAGACATAGACAGACATAGACAGACATAGACAGACATAGACAGACATAGACAGACATAGACAGACATAGACAGACATAGACAGACATAGACAGACATAGACAGACATAGACAGACATAGACAGACATAGACAGACATAGACAGACATAGACAGACATAGACAGACATAGACAGACATAGACAGACATAGACAGACATAGACAGACATAGACAGACATAGACAGACATAGACAGACATAGACAGACATAGACAGACATAGACAGACATAGACAGACATAGACAGACATAGACAGACATAGACAGACATAGACAGACATAGACAGACATAGACAGACATAGACAGACATAGACAGACATAGACAGACATAGACAGACATAGACAGACATAGACAGACATAGACAGACATAGACAGACATAGACAGACATAGACAGACATAGACAGACATAGACAGACATAGACAGACATAGACAGACATAGACAGACATAGACAGACATAGACAGACATAGACAGACATAGACAGACATAGACAGACATAGACAGACATAGACAGACATAGACAGACATAGACAGACATAGACAGACATAGACAGACATAGACAGACATAGACAGACATAGACAGACATAGACAGACATAGACAGACATAGACAGACATAGACAGACATAGACAGACATAGACAGACATAGGCAGACATAGACAGACATAGACAGACATAGACAGACATAGACAGACATAGACAGACATAGACAGACATAGATAGACATAGACAGACATAGACAGACATAGACAGACATAGACAGACATAGACAGACATAGACAGACATAGACAGCCATAGACAGACATAAACAGATATAGACAGATATAGACAGACATAGACAGACATAGCGACGGATCGTGGAGAAACACACAGTTAAATATAAAATTATGCTAAAATTCCATTTAAAACAATGAAATCATTAATTATTCTAATACACTCATAAAGATAACTCTATCGCCATTTTTCATTTTTTCTAAAATAAATTCTAATTAAAAAGAACAAACTTCAATTTACATTAAAATTGATTCAAATTTGATACGAGAAACAGGTGCTAGACTTTTCATATATTTGAAGAAAACACACATTTTGGAAAATTTTTGATAACATTAATTTTAATGTATCATTTTATCAGCAAATTGAAAAAAAAAAGAAACGAAAGAGCACAAAAGTTGCTTCCAAATAACAATAAAATTATGTGATATCTAAAAAAATAAATGAACAAAAGAATTAACATAATAAATTGTTTAAGGCTTTTGGGTATCCTAAAGAAATAGTTTATCTTGGCAATGGTTTTAAGAGCAATTAATAAAGAAAATAAGGCAACACTTGCCTGAAACTAGGCTTAAACTTGAATTTTGAATTGAAATTTGAAAAAGAAAAAATTTGAAAAACTTTCAGATAAAAAAAAATAACATTAATTCTAAAAACGAACCTGCTTCAAGGGCTTTTAGTCTTAACAAATGCTACAAATTTTAACAGAAAATCATTATTCTTAAAGATAAAAGAACATTAGTTAAATTTTTCATAGATTTGAAGAAAAAAAGCTTAAAAAACACTTCGAACACTTACTGTGACATAAAACATAAATAAACTTAAAACTTGTATGCAAGCCTTTCAATATCTTGAAATACAAAATAATCTTAACTTTACACGTTTTTCATTTTTTGGGCTTTTAATTAAGAAAACTAGAGATATGCATTTGGTTTGATATCTTTTAACATTCTGTTTGTTATAATGGCCATAAAACCCCTGTCAAAGTGGCCAATGACCCAAAAAAGTGTGTGTGAAAACTAGAATATTTAGTTTTCAATTCTTGATTCTGGCTGTTCTTTACATATTTTATGGTTTTCCTTACAACATTTATCATTTTCTTATCATTTTTATTTCACCGGTTTGAAACCTTTGTATGTTTCGATGCATCTATTACTAACATAGTTATACTCTTAGTATGAATTATAAACTGTGGCGCTACTTTGGTAAATTTTAACGCCTGCCGCTTGCTGCTTTCATTGTGTGTCTGTCCATCCAAACCACCCCATGCTAAGAATTTCTTACTTCATAAAAATTTTCTCAAAATTCTTTTTATTAAAAAAAATTAACATTTTAAATGTTTTAAATTTGTTATATTTATTTTAACACATTTTTTTCTTCAAAAAAATTCTTGTTTATTTTATTATATTTCTATTTCTTTGTTTTAACTCAAAAAAATTTCTAAGTTAAAAGTTAAGGTTTTTGTGTGATAAAAAGTTCTTAAATATTTATAAACTTTTCTTTGTAATTTTTCATTTTTTTTCTTGATACCTAAAATTAAGTTGAAAGTTATTTATTTTCTTTTTAATAATCTTTTGTTCTTTTTTCCGATAATATTCTTTTAAATTATTCCAAATACTTATTAATTTTATTGGAAATATTTTTTTCTTTGAAAAACTTCATGAAAAATTGTTTTAGAAAGTTATTAAAATCAATTAAGAAAAGCTCTTTTCTAAGAAAGATCTATCTCACAGATGGCGCTGTAGTTGGGAGCAAGCACTAGCTATGGTATGGGTAAGGGTATGGGTAAGGGTATGGGTATGGGTAAGGGTATGAGTATGGGTATGGGTATGGGTTTGGGTATGGGTATGGGTATGGGTATGGATATGGGTATGGGTATGGGTATAGGTATAGGTATAGGTATAGGTATAGGTATAGGTATAGGTATAGGTATAGGTATAGGTATAGGTATAGGTATAGGTATAGGTATAGGTATAGGTATAGGTATAGGTATAGGTATAGGTATATATGGGTATGGGTATGGGTATGGGTATGGATATGGATATGGGTATGGGTATAGGTATAGGTATAGGTATAGGTATAGGTATAGGTATAGGTATAGGTATAGGTATAGGTATAGGTATAGGTATAGGTATAGTATAGGTATAGGTATAGGTATAGGTATAGGTATAGGTATAGGTATAGGTATAGGTATAGGTATAGGTATAGGTATAGGTATAGGTATAGGTATAGGTATAGGTATAGGTATAGGTATAGGTATAGGTATAGGTATAGGTATAGGTATAGGTATAGGTATAGGTATAGGTATAGGTATAGGTATAGGTATAGGTATAGGTATAGGTATAGGTATAGGTATAGGTATAGGTATAGGTATAGGTATAGGTATAGGTATAGGTATAGGTATAGGTATAGGTATAGGTATAGGTATAGGTATAGGTATAGGTATAGGTATAGGTATAGGTATAGGTATAGGTATAGGTATAGGTATAGGTATAGGTATAGGTATAGGTATAGGTATAGGTATAGGTATAGGTATAGGTATAGGTATAGGTATAGGTATAGGTATAGGTATAGGTATAGGTATAGGTATAGGTATAGGTATAGATATAGGTATAGATATAGGTATGGGTATAGGTATGGGTATGGGTATGGGTATAGGTATAGGTATAGGTATAGGTATAGGTATAGGTATAGGTATAGGTATAGGTATAGGTATAGGTATAGGTATAGGTATAGGTATAGGTATAGGTATAGGTATAGGTATAGGTATAGGTATAGGTATAGGTATAGGTATAGGTATAGGTATAGGTATAGGTATAGGTATAGGTATAGGTATAGGTATAGGTATAGGTATAGGTATAGGTATAGGTATAGGTATAGGTATAGGTATAGGTATAGGTATAGGTATAGGTATAGGTATAGGTATAGGTATAGGTATAGGTATAGGTATAGGTATAGGTATAGGTATAGGTATAGGTATAGGTATAGGTATAGGTATAGGTATAGGTATAGGTATAGGTATAGGTATAGGTATAGGTATAGGTATAGGTATAGGTATAGGTATAGGTATAGGTATAGGTATAGGTATAGGTATAGGTATAGGTATAGGTATAGGTATAGGTATAGGTATAGGTATAGGTATAGGTATAGGTATAGGTATAGGTATAGGTATAGGTATAGGTATAGGTATAGGTATAGGTATAGGTATAGGTATAGGTATAGGTATAGGTATAGGTATAGGTATAGGTATAGGTATAGGTATAGGTATAGGTATAGGTATAGGTATAGGTATAGGTATAGGTATAGGTATAGGTATAGGTATAGGTATAGGTATAGGTATAGGTATAGGTATAGGTATAGGTATAGGTATAGGTATAGGTATAGGTATAGGTATAGGTATAGGTATAGGTATAGGTATAGGTATAGGTATAGGTATAGGTATAGGTATAGGTATAGGTATAGGTATAGGTATAGGTATAGGTATAGGTATAGGTATAGGTATAGGTATAGGTATAGGTATAGGTATAGGTATAGGTATAGGTATAGGTATAGGTATAGGTATAGGTATAGGTATAGGTATAGGTATAGGTATAGGTATAGGTATAGGTATAGGTATAGGTATAGGTATAGGTATAGGTATAGGTATGGGTATGGGTATAGGTATGGGTATGAGTATGGGCATGGGTATGGGTAGACAAAATATTTTCAATCTTCGTAGGCAAAATATTTTCAATCTTACACAAAATTCCGCCAACAAGAAGTTAATCTTTGATTCCGGGCAAATATTCTCCAATTGCACACTGCAAGTTTTGAAAGATTTTTCTTTACTTCCTCTGTCCATTGAAGTTTTGCATGTCCTCTTTTAACATTAGGGAGGGTTACAAGCCCGACTTCCTAACCTAAATTTTTTATAGTTTCGATATTCTTCTGACTTAGCTAATGGGATAATCGTTCGGAGAAACATAAATCGACTCTATTGATATTCGTAGGAATTTTTGAAAGCACCAAATGTTTATCATATATCATCGTTTTAGACCATTACAAGTAACTGAGCTTGATCAAAAGCATTACAAAATTAATGTTAAGATTAAACTTTAGGCATACAAGTTATTAACATTTTAACCTTTCACATTTGACATAAAATCTAAAATACCAATAGAGACTACAAATCAGTAGCTACAATACATTTCAAATATTAATTTCATAAGAAAATTAATTACAGCCATAAAAAATGATAGTTATGTGTGATTGAAGTGCCTCTCTAATACCGCCACCGGCCAAAGCTGAAGACCACCTTGAAACAAGCGGCTTAATTTTCTTTTTTCTTCATCTTTTCTACTTTATTTATTTTTTTTTTTTTTTCAATTAAAACTAATCCCAAATAACAATTTGACTTAAAACACCAATAAAATGCTAAAGCTACAATTTAATACTTTAACGATTAATCGATTTCTAATATCGAATAAAAACTGGCTTTAACTAATTGATTTTTATTGTAACAAAATTAAATACAACAGAAAAAATTATGTAAAATTAATTTTCAAAAAAAAAAAATAAAAGAAAAACACAAGTGTCTTCTCCAACAAATGAAAACTCTTTCACATTTTTCGAGTTAACAAACCAAAAGCCGACTAATACCAAATTTTATTGAGTGAATTCTTTTTTGTTCAATTCATGTTTTTTGTTCTTTTGTACAAAACGTTTGGAATTTGTTTAAGAATTAATAAAACAACATAAAGGAAAACTTCTTAAAAATTTACATAATTTTATAAAGACACTCAATCTAACAAATAACCAACATTTATGTCTTTTATTTCCTTTTGGCCTAAAGCAGCCACTAACGATCAATTCAGTATAAAAAATATACGAAACATTTGAATTGTTAACCTTTTTGAAGAAAAAAAAAAACACTTTAAAATTAAAAGCTACAAAATGTAAAATGTTACATGTTATATGTTAACCGAAAACCCGAGGGCTGTGTGAGAAATGTAAGTCTTTCAACACTTAAATCGTAGTCAATAGCTATATCATAGTATTAGTATTATTAATATCGGGTGTTTTTTATTGAGGTATAGAACTTTAAGTTGGCATCACTTTTTTAACTGGCGGCCATTTTGTCAGCTGTCAAGTGATTAATATTTAGTTTGGTTTGCCATTTCATGAACAGGTTGACAAAAGAACAACGCTTGCAAATCGTGCAAATTTATTTCGAAAATAATGGTTCAGTTCGCGAAGTTTACCGCAAGCTCCGTCCATTTTATGGTCAACATAATCGTCCATCAGAGCAATTAATTCGGTTAACCATGGATCGTTTTCGCACTACGTTTACTCTATGTGATAATACGCATCCGCAGCGACGTCGAACAGTGCGCACCGAAGAAACAATTGCCGCTGTAGAGCAAAGTGTTGAAGAGGACCCGAATGAATCGATTCGCCACCGTGCACAGCAATTGGAGCTTTGTCCATCAACTTTATGGAAGATTTTGCGCAAAGATCTTGGCTTGCGACCTTACAAGATCCAGCTTGTGCAAGAATTAAAGCCGCGAGACCATGCAATGCGTCGTGATTTTGGTGTATGGGCTAAAAATGAGATTGATCTCGATGCTGATTTTCATCGCAAAATTTTGTTTAGTGATGAGGCTCATTTTTGGTTGAATGGCTACGTCAACAAGCAAAATTGCCGCATTTGGAGTGAAGAGAATCCACATGAGACCCTTGAGACGCCATTACATCCACAAAAACTGACTGTTTGGTGTGCTCTATGGGCTGGTGGAGTCATTGGGCCATACTTCTTCCGAAATAATGCTGGAGAGTCAGTTACCATAAATGGAGACCGGTATAGAGCTATGATAACCGACTATTTTGTTCCCCAATTGGATGGCATGAATGTGGATGAGTTGTGGTTCCAACAAGACGGCGCTACATGCCACACAGCGCACGTCACAATTGATTTATTGAAGGAAACATTCGATAAGCGCATAATTTCGCGGAATGGACCTGTCAATTGGCCACCAAGATCGTGCGATTTGACACCACTGGATTATTTTCTTTGGGGATATGTGAAGTCGCTCGTCTACGCCAACAAACCAGAAACGTTAGGGGACTTGGAAGCCAACATTCGTGGCGTTATTGCCAACATACGGCCCCATATGCTCGAAAAAGTAGTTGAAAATTGGACCTGTAGAATTGGCTTTATTCGAGCCAGCCGCGGCGGCCACATGCCCGAAATCATATTTAAACATTAATGACATAAAATTATCCTTCCAATAAAGCCAAATTGATGGACATTAAAACGATTTTCTTGTGTTTTATTTCAATTCGAAGTTCTATACCTCTAAAAAAAACACCCATTATCAGTATAAAAATAATTGTTTGTGAGTCAGTCGAAAAGAAAGTTTCCACAATTATTTTCCCACATTATTTAAACAAGTGTTTTTTGACAAATTTGACATATTTAGAATTTATTAAAAACTTATGATTTCCGCAAAATTCTCTTTCCTCAAAAAAAAAAAGCTTTTTTCATTTGTCGGCTTTTTTCGACTTAAAGGAAGTAATTCAAAACTAATATTTTAAATGAATATTACGTGCGTTTGTGTGGCCGATGGAAAGAAAGAAAGAAAGCATTAGCCGGTGCCATATGTGGAGTCGGAGTAATTGTAATGCACGCGTCAAACATTAAATTCTTTGTAATTTTAGACAATTAGATATTCCAGCCACAAAATAAAAAGTAAAACAGCCAATAATTAAATGCTACTTTATTAGCTGCCTATAAACGAACACATTTATTAGGATTTCCGATTATTTTTTGTTTTTAAAGACAATTAAGAATTCAACTAAAAGAATTAAATACAAAGACCTAACGAAAATCTATACATTATCGGTTAAATTTTGTAAATTTGAGTTAGACAAAGTGTCTACAAAATCTGTAGCATAAATATTTACAGCAGATTTCCAAGCAGACACAATGACTATTAAACCTTAAAAATGGAATTGATTTAAATTTAATTAAACTTTATAAAATCTCTCTGATACTGTTAACATAAAAAGGAAAATGAAAAGAAAATGTTTAATAAAAATCACATTCACATGGAATATTTAATCACTGAATTTACGATTTACTCGTATTGTATCTGTAACCATTAAGGCTTTTGCTTTAGCTCTAAATCACTAACTGATATTCATTAGATTTGGAGAAAAAACGTAACATAACCAAAAAACTATTGTTAAATCCTTTTTACTGATTTGAATAAATTCGAAATAAAAATTGTATATTTATGCCTTAACAGAAAAAAGGTAGGGCATTATAATTTAAATAGCTACCATGAGAGCATTAATGTTTAGGCTTCTGCTTATTTATGTAGAAAAAAAAAACTAAATAGGAGCAACAAATATTAAAAGTATTTTTATAATATAGAGTAGAATACCCTATTGTCGGAATGTTGTAAATAGGGAACTTGTTACTAGTTGTGGCAGAGATACATGTCTAAAATCCCGATGTGGGAACAGTATTCCCCCAGTAGTGAATAGTGCTATTATCACTTGTATTTCTAACAATTCATATATTGTTTTGGCATCATATTTGAGGAGTTCGGGTCAGACTGCGTTTTTAGCTTCGGCATGAGTGCAAGTAGTTTGATGCGTATGGGCGAAAAACTAGATATATTCTCATATAGGTTTCTTCTGCGAAATAACCAAGACCATATTTTTACCCTTCAACACCATAGATGGAAAGATTATTATAAGTTTGTTTTAGAATAAGTAGTTTGTTTTAAAATAAGTAGGGAACTCGGACATATGAAGACTATTTGCAGATGAGTATGCCCCCGAATCAATATAACTCATTCGCTGTTATTGTCTTATGATCAAAATCGGAGACTTAAGTTTCTAGTATTAGAATATTTACTCGATGCACACATAACAGTTATGTCAGTTTCAATGTAAGACTCAGCTGTTTAAAGTAAAAGTCCCAATTCAATATAATATAACTTTTTTCAATAAAAATGTAGAGAATAATTCTTATAACAGATTAAAGGCCGAGGTCTTAGCTTTATAACAAAATATAAATCAGCTGCTTATATTTGCATATAAGATAATTAATTATATTATAACTTTTTTTAAACCCTTCGCCACCACAGATGGGAAGGGTATTATAAGTTTGTGCTGATGTATGTAACGCATAGAAATATTTGTCTTAGATCCAACTTTTAGTATGCCAATAGGCTAAGAATCACTTTCTGAGTCGATTTAGCGAAGTCAGTCCGTTCGTCCGTCCGTCTGGCTGGCTGGATGCCCATGTAAACGATATAATCAAAGTAAAGGTCGCAATTCTAAAGCTGGCTTGATAAAATTTGGCACAGATCATTTTTTTAATAGTGGAAGGTGGGAAGGGTATTATAAGTTTGTGCTGATGTATGTAACACATAGAAATATTTGTCTTAGACCCAACTTTTAGTATACCAATAGGCTTAGAATCACTTTCTGAGTCGATTTAGCGATGTCAGTCCATCCGTCCGTCCGTCTGGCTGGCTGGACCCCCATGTAAACAATGCAATCAAAGTAAAGGTCGCAATTCTAAAGCTGGCTTGATAAAATTTGGCACAGATCATTTTTTTAATAGTGGAAGGTGGGAAGGGTATTATAAGTTTGTGCTGATGTATGTAACGCATAGAAATATTTGTCTTAGATCCAACTTTTAGTATACCAATAGGCTTAGAATAACTTTCTGAGTCGATTTAGCGATGTCAGTCCATCCGTCCGTCCGTCTGGCTGGCTGGACCCCCATGTAAACGATATAATCAAAGTAAAGGTCGCAATTCTAAAGCTGGCTTGATAAAATTTGGCACAGATCATTTTTTTAATAGTGGAAGGTGGGAAGGGTATTATAAGTTTGTGCTGATGTATGTAACGCATAGAAATATTTATCTTAGATCCAACTTTTAGTATGCCAATAGGCTAAGAATCACTTTCTGAGTCGATTTAGCGATGTCAGTCCGTTCGTCCGTCCGTCCGTCTGGCTGGCTGGATCCCCATGTAAACGATATAATCAAAGTAAAGGTCGCAATTCTAAAGCTGGCTTGATAAAATTTGGCACAGATCATTTTTTTATAAGTGGAAGGTGGGAAGGGTATTATAAGTTTGTGCTGATGTATGTAACACATAGAAATATTTGTCTTAGACCCAACTTTTAGTAGACCAATAGGCTTAGAATCACTTTCTGAGTCGATTTAGCGATGTCAGTCCATCCGTCCGTCCGTCTGGCTGGCTGGACCCCCATGCAAACCTTGTAATCAAAGTACAGGTCGCAATTCTAAAGAAAATTTGATGAAATTTGGCACAGATCATTTTTTTAATAGTGGAAGGTGGGAAGGGTATTATAAGTTTGTGCTGATGTATGTAAGGCATAGAAATATTTTTCTAGACCCATCTTTTAGTATACCAATAGGCGTAGAATCACTTTCTGAGCCGATTTAGCGATGTCAGTTCATCCGTCCGTCCGTCTGGCTGGCTGGCTGGATCCCCATGTAAACCTTTGATGAAATTTGGCACAGATCATTTTTTCCATAGTGGGATCATGGCTTTTGAAACTCGTTAAAATCGATCAATTATTTATGGTACCTCCCATAGGTCCTTCACTTCCGGAATTGATATATAGGCTACAAATATCAATATTTTTTCATGAAATGTAAAACAAATACTGTTTATGCAAACTAAAATCACTGTACCAAACTTCATTGAAATCGGTCCACATTTGACCATAGCTCCCATACAAACTCTTCTGTCAAAACGCACTAAATAAGACAAAAATCACTAAAACGCTCGTAAATCTGAAGATAATGGGGATTTTATGTTTTTATTTTGCATACACAATTTTTGTTGCAACTGTAATCAATTTGTTAAATTTCGAGATAATCGGTCCACATTTGACCCTAGCTCTCATATAAGCCTAAATGACGAAAACAGCTTAAATATATAAGTTTTGAGAAAATGTTTGTATGATGGCAAAATTTAGCAAATATTTGACTTCGTATAGGAAAAAGAACACCTTGGACCTTAGTGGTGTAGAGTATCATATGGTCGGGCTTGACCGACTTGAGCACTTTCTTACTTGTTTTAGATCAAAATAAATGACATGGCCATCTTTTCGATATATACAAAGGGAAACTTTTTATTCAGATTAAGATTAAGTGCGTGGAGGTCTATATTTGATAGTTCCTTTATTTTCACAATGAAGAATTAGGATTTCCAAAGTGTCACCTAACTCACATTCTTCAATTTTATATTAAACTAAAATTTTTTTCATCTTTTCTTTCACTTTACCACTAATTCCCTAAAACGACCAAAAAACTATACTCAACAATTCGACCATAATCAATAGACAAACCCTTTTTCCTACTTCATTTACATTCTAAGTCCAACTAATACATTATTCAGTAGCCCATAATAATAGGCTTTAGGCTCAACTCTCTGTTCACTATTTTTTGTATTACTGATGTTCATGGTTTAAAACCAATACTCATACAGATTTTGGCAGGTGCCCCAAAGTCTTTTAAAATAATACACATACATATAAAATTCCAAGTGTGTCCGTCCCCTTCAACACTCGGTTTTTGTATATGTGTCATTTTACATTATGGTCATTGTCGGCATAACTTTTTTTCCAGAATTTATTATAATTTTTTTTCACTTTTTTATGGATTTTTCACACAATTCGAGCAACATTTGAATGAAGTAACAAAAAATTTATTTGGAAGCCCCAAAAACATTTAGGAAATGTTAATGCTCTTATATTGTTGTATAGTTTATCATTTTAAAAGGCTGCTTTAGGAGATTGTATTTGTTTTTGGTTTCGTTATTTGTTGTAAATGCTTGTAAATATATTTAAATCCAATTCATATAACAATAACGTTACTATCCAACCGATCCATCTCTCTTTAAAGCCAAAGTGAATGGATTATTTTGGAATGGCTCGTAATTCTTTGATTTTCCTATCGTCGCTAGATTTTGTAAATAAAATTTGGTATTTGTGGCTTTTATTAGGGTATATTTTGGAAATTTGAAATAAAATTCTTGAGTAAATGTTTGTTGATATTTTCAGATAATAAAAGTAATTAAAAGAAGTAAGAAAGTTTTATATTATAGTTGGTCATTTCCTGATTCTTTCATACCCAAAGAATGTCTTAAAGTCAAATATGTACCGATTTCTTCTTGACGGAGTAATTTTGTGCTGAATTTTATTTAATACATTTCGATGCATTGGACTGCACAGTGGGATGGTTTAAAAATAGAATGGAAATAAGTGCGTAGCTTCTATAGCGTATTTTAAAAAGATTTTATATGGATATAATAGAAGTTGTGGGGAGTTTTAAGCACTATAAACTTTTTATATAGTAAAGCTTTTAATACATTTATTGCTTCTGAAATATTTCTATAGAAAAATTTTCAATAAAAAAATTTTTCTATAGAAAAATTTTCGATAAAAATATTTTTCTATAGAAAAATTTTCGATAAAAAAATTTTTCTATAGAAAAATTTTCGATAAAAAAATTTTTCTATAGAAAAATTTTCGATAAAAAAATTTTTCTATAGAAAAATTTTCGATAAAAAAATTTTTCTATACAAAAATTTTCGATAAAAAAATTTTTCTATACAAAAATTTTCGATAAAAAAATTTTTCTCTAAAAAAATTTTCGATAAAAAAAATTTTTCTATAGAAAAATTTTCGATAAAAAAATTTTTCTATAGAAAAATTTTCGATAAAAAATTTTTCTATAGAAAAATTTTCGATAAAAAAATGTTCCTATAGAAAAATTTTCGATAAAAAAATGTTTCTATAGAAAAATTTTCGTTAAAAAATTTTTCTATAGAAAAATTTTCGTTAAAAAATTTTTCTATAGAAAAATTTTCGTTAAAAAATTTTTCTATAGAAAAATTTTCGTTAAAAAATGTTTCTATAGAAAAATTTTCGTTAAAAAATTTTTCTATAGAAAAATTTTCGTTAAAAAATTTTTCTATAGAAAAATTTTCGATAAAAAAATTTTTCTATAGAAAAATTTTCGATAAAAAAATTTTTGGGTAAAAAAATTTTTCTATACAAAAATTTTCGATAAAAAAATTTTTCTATACAAAAATTTTCGATAAAAAAATTTTTCTCTAAAAAAAATTTTTCTATAGAAAAATTCTCGATAAAAAAATTTTTCTATAGAAAAATGTTCAATAAAAAAATTTCTCTACAGAAAATTTTCGATAAAAAAATGTTTCTATAGAAAAATTTTCGATAGAAATATTTTTCTATAGAAAAATTTTCGATAGAAATATTTTTCTATAGAAAAATTTTCGATAGAAATATTTTTCTATAGAAAAATTTTCGATAGAAATATTTTTCTATAGAAAAATTTTCGATAGAAATATTTTTCTATAGAAAAATTTTCGATAGAAATATTTTTCTATAGAAAAATTTTCGATAGAAATATTTTTCTATAGAAAAATTTTCGATAGAAATATTTTTCTATAGAAAAATTTTTGATAGAAATATTTTTCTATAGAAAAATTTTCGATAGAAATATTTTTCTATAGAAAAATTTTCGATAGAAATATTTTTCTATAGAAAAATTTTCGATAGAAATATTTTTCTATAGAAAAATTTTCGATAGAAATATTTTTCTATAGAAAAATTTTCGATAGAAATATTTTTCTATAGAAAAATTTTCGATAGAAATATTTTTCTATAGAAAAATTTTTGATAGAAATATTTTTCTATAGAAAAATTTTTGATAGAAATATTTTTCTATAGAAAAATTTTCGATAGAAATATTTTTCTAAAGAAAAATTTTCGATAGAAATATTTTTCTATAGAAAAATTTTCGATAGAAATATTTTTCTATAGAAAAATTTTCGATAAAAAAATTTTTCTATAGAAAAATTTTCGATAGAAATATTTTTCTATAGAAAAATTTTCGATAGAAATATTTTTCTATAGAAAAATTTTCAATAAAAAAATTTTTCTATAGAAAAATTTTCGATAAAAAAATTTTTCTATAGAAAAATTTTCGATAAAAAAAATTTTCTATTCGAAAATTTTGGTTAAAAAAAATTTTCTATTGAAAAATTTTCTGTTGAAAAATTGTCGTTAAAAAAATTTTCCTCTACAAAAATTTTCGTTAAAAAATTTTTCTATAGAAAAATTTTCATTAAAAAATTTTTCTATAGAAAAATTTTCGTTAAAAAATTTTTCTATAGAAAAATTTTAGTTAAAAAATTTTCCTCTACAAAAATTTTCGTTAAAAAATTTTTCTATAGAAAAATTTTAGTTAAAAAATTTTTCTATAGAAAAATTTTCGTTAAAAAATTTTTCTATAGAAAAATTTTCGTTAAAAAATTTTTCTATAGAAAAATTTTCGATAAAAAAATTTTTCTATAGAAAAAATTTCGTTAAAAAATTTTTCTGTAGAAAAATTTTCGTTAAAAAATTTTTCTGTAGAAAAATTTTCGTTAAAAAATTTTTCTATAAAAAAGTTTTCGTTAAAAAATTTTTCTATAGAAAAATTTTCGTTAAAAAATTTTTCTATAGAAAAATTTTCGTTAAAAAATTTTTCTATAGAAAAATTTTCTTTAAAAAATTTTTCTATAGAAAAATTTTCGATAAAAAAATTTTTCTATAGAAAAATTTTCAATAAAAAAATTTTTCGATAGAAAAATTTTCGATAAAAAAATTTTCTATTGAAAATTGTTGATAAAAGTATTAAAAAAAAAGGATTAGAAAACTCTTTTAAAAAACCTCAGAACCAGATATTGAAAAAATATTAATTTTAGTTAAATGTATAAAAAACGGCAACTCTGCCTAGGATTTTTTTGGGCCGACCTCTTATTATAAATCGAAGCAATATCAGGTCCAAGCATTAACTTAACAAATAATTTTAAATTTCATTTCCATTAAAATCAATTTATTCTACAAATTATATTATCTTTATATTATTATCCTTTGAGTTATTTTCATAATTTAAAAGGACACTTCCTTTGTCCCTGTATTTATTTGTCTTTGTCCTTGCGGTATTTATACTGTCTGCATTTTGCGACATAATCAATTAATATTTTTTTTAACGACATAATAGCGGTGACGACGAAATGCAATCAGCCACTCAACGCGAAAATCATTATCATGTTCATCCTTGATGTCGTCAACATCATCGTCATCATTTATTTACTTAATCATGTCAAGGGAAATGGGAGAAAAACTGACACATACAAGATTTACATGAAGAATTTCTCACACATAAACAAAGAAAATTATTTTTGTTAAAAAAAAAAAGAAAGTTCCTTTACAACCTTTTAGTTCCTCGAATGGATGCTTCCCTGCCCTTTACCTTCTTTAACAAATATTTTTAAAAATTTTGCTTTGGCTGTAAATGAAAATGTTTGTATGTGTTGGAGTTTCTTTGTAGTAGTGTTTTTCTGTGAGGGAATATGGCTTTCATTGCAAATTCAAAGCTTTAAGTAAAACAATAGGACTTAAATACCGTGAACGCATATCATCTGGTGTGACATGTCACTATAATCTGACAGATTAATTATGTACGGTTTGGCGAATATATAAACGGAGCAAAGCAAAATAGGAATGAAAAATATTCTTACTTATACACCAACACTTTTTGGTGAAAAATGGAAAAATTAAAATTTTGCAGTGCGAAAAAATACAGCAACAAAAAACAAGAACCGGAAACATCCACAAACAAACAAAGAAAAAAAAGGATTTTTATTTTAAATCTACTCTCACACAAAACAAGACAAAGAACAATAAAATACCAAAAATTAAATGAAAAAAGTTTATGAAAAAGTATTCGTAAGTAGAAATGAAATGAAAAGCAAAGTAAACATAATAAACTCGTTATTTTTGCGTTATGGTAAAACTGCGAAAAAAAAAATACAAAAAGGATTTATTATGAGTTCCATGGAAAATTGTTAATACTTAAAATGAATATATTCATTTCGCATATACAAATGTGGCAGAAACATTGCACACACACACAAACACAAATGGAAAATATTTTCATACAATTATTTAGTCCTACGTTTGTATATGTATATATTTATAACCTTATAATATTTAATATTCTTTTATAAAAACGATTTTTTATTTAAATAAGAAACTTTTAAGTAATAATGATATTGTGGTCTGCAGTGACCTTAAGATAAAGCTACGGCATAATAATTTTAGAATTTACTATGTCACTTTAACCCCAACATCTAATAGAAAATTTTTCGATAAAAAAATTTTCTATAGAATTTTTTTTACTTAAATTTTTAATATCCCATAATTTAAAAAAAAAAATTTCGATAAAAGAAATTTCTATAAAACAATTCTTCTATAGAAAAATTTTCGGTAAATTTTAGTAAATTTTTCGATAAAAAAAAATTCTAAAGAAAAATTACCGTTCAAAAAATTTTTCTGTAGAAAACTTTTCATTAAAAAAATTTTTCTATAGAAAAATTTGCGTTAAAAAATTTTTCTATAGAAAAATTTTCGATGCAAAAATGTTTCTATAGAAAAATTTTCGGTAAAAAATTTTTCTATAGAAAAATTTTCGGTAAAAAATTTTTCTATAGAAAAATTTTCGGTAAAAAATTTTTCTATAGAAAAATTTTCGGTAAAAAATTTTTCTATAGAAAAATTTTCGGTAAAAAAATTTTTCTATAGAAAAATTTTCGGTAAAAAATTTTTCTATAGAAAAATTTTCGGTAAAAAATTTTTCTATAGAAAAATTTTCGGTAAAAAATTTTTCTATAGAAAAATTTTCGGTAAAAAATTTTTCTATAGAAAAATTTTCGGTAAAAAATTTTTCTATAGAAAAATTTTCGGTAAAAAATTTTTCTATAGAAAAATTTTCGGTAAAAAATTTTTCTATAGAAAAATTTTCGGTAAAAAATTTTTCTATAGAAAAATTTTCGGTAAAAAATTTTTCTATAGAAAAATTTTCGGTAAAAAATTTTTCTATAGAAAAATTTTCGGTAAAAAATTTTTCTATAGAAAAATTTTCGGTAAAAAATTTTTCTATAGAAAAATTTTCGGTAAAAAATTTTTCTATAGAAAAATTTTCGGTAAAAAATTTTTCTATAGAAAAATTTTCGGTAAAAATTTTCGGTAAAAAATTTTTCTATAGAAAAATTTTCGGTAAAAAATTTTTCTATAGAAAAATTTTCGGTAAAAAATTTTTCTATAGAAAAATTTTCGGTAAAAAATTTTTCTATAGAAAAATTTTCGGTAAAAAATTTTTCTATACAAAAATCTTCGGTAAAAAAAATTTTATAGAGAAAAATTTTCGTTAAAAAAATTTTTCTAGAGAAAATTTATTATCGTTAAAAAAATTTTTCTAGAGAAAAATTTTCGTTAAAAAAATTTTTCTAGAGAAAAATTTTCGTTAAAAAAATTTTTCTAGAGAAAAATTTTCGTTAAAAAAATTTTTCTATAGAAAAATTTTCGTTAAAAAATTTTTCTATAGAAAAATTTTTGTTAAAAATATTTTTCTATAGAAAAATTTTCGTTAAAAAAATTTTCTAGAGAAAAATTTTGGTTAAAAAAATTTTTCTAAAGAAAAATTTTCGTTAAAAATATTTTTCTAGAGAAAAATTTTCGTTAAAAAAATTTTTCTATGGAAAAATTTTCGTTAAAAAAATTTTTCTATAGAAAAATTTTCGTTAAAAAAATTTTTCTATAGAAAAATTTTCGCTAAAAAAATTTTTCTATAGAAAAATTTTCGTTAAAAAAATTTTTCTATAGAAAAATATTCGTTAAAAAATTTTTCTATAGAAAAATTTTCGTTAAAAAAATTTTTCTATAGAAAAATTTTCGTTAAAAAAATTTTTCTATAGAAAAATTTTCGTTAAAAAAATTTTTCTATAGAAAAATTTTCGTTAAAAAAATTTTTCTATAGAAAAATTTTCGTTAAAAAAATTTTTCTATAGAAAAATTTTCGTTAAAAAAATTTTTCTATAGAAAAATTTTCGTTAAAAAAATTTTTCTATAGAAAAATTTTCGTTAAAAAAATTTTTCTATAGAAAAATTTTCGTTAAAAAAATTTTTCTATAGAAAAATTTTCGTTAAAAAAATTTTTCTATAGAAATGAAATTTCTATAAAAATAACAAATTTTTGAAAATTTTTCTATAAAAATAACAAGTTTTTCAAAATTTTTCTACAAAAATTAAACATTTTTAAAAAATTTCTAATAAAATAGAAAAATTTTGAAGAATTTCCTATAAAAATAAGAAATTTTTGAAAAATTTCCTATAAAAATAAGAAAATTGTGAAAAATTTCCTATAAAAATAAGAAATTTTTGAAAAATTTCCTACAAAAGTAAGAAATTTTTTGAAAAGTTCCTATAAAAATAAGAAATTTTTGGAAAAGTTCCTATAAAAATAAAAAAATTTTGAAAAATTTCTAATAAAAATAGGAAATTTGTTATATAATAACTTTTTTCAATGAAGACTTAAAGAAAAATTCGTATATCAGATTAAAATCTGAGGTCTTAGTTTTATAACAAAATATAAATCAGCTGCTTATATTTGCATATAAGAGTTTAAAGTAAGTAATAGGCTGAATACTTTAAATAATTTTAGACTTTTAATTAACCTTTCATATCAGCCGTTCCAGACATAGTGTATGGTATCTACAAATGGTGAAGAATACAATGTAAAAGAAGACTAAAGAAGTATTTATTCCATTTGGATGGACCACAATCGACCGTGAAGTTGAAAAATTGGTTTCCAGGTTTAACCTAGCCTTCAAAAAAAGAATGATATGATTTCAAATGGAGGTATTCGGCTATAGAAACTTGAACTTGATCTAAAGGGTTGCCAGATTTTATCTAAACTGAAGAAATAGAGATAATTTTTATGCTAAGGGCACAGGTAATCTGGTCTTGTCGAAAATCGTAATTTTTTGCTTTACATCAACTGATGCTGCTGCATATTATTTGGTAGGGTATTAAGACTCTTATATAGGTACGTTTAATATTAAATGAACTCGAAATTTTGAGTAAAGAATTTCAAAATCAATCAAAAATATAATTTTTTTTATATATAAATTTTGTATATATAGCCATTAATTTGAGAACATTAACATATGCTTAAGCATAACGATAATATGATTTAGTGTTAAAATTATTTCTTTTTAAAAATAAGCGGAATTAATGTAAAAAAGCGTAATTTTATAAAAGAATTTTTTGTTATAAAGAAAACTTCTGTATCTGGGCTTATCAGTTAAAAATATCAGATTGTTTTACTTGTTAAACAATTTTCTTTCCTACCAAAAATTTCCTACAATTTTCCTTTGTACTTCCCCTGGATAAATATTTATTATATTGAGGTTGAAAGAATAATAGACAAATATTTTATTTCCTTTTTTAACACGTTCTTATCTGGTGACTTATTACGCGTTTCTTATTTATATCTAGCACATTTTTTCAGGAACAAAGAAAAATGCTTTTAAAGTGTTTTTTTTATCGCAAATAAGTTTTTTAAATAAAAACCTGCTGAAATTAACACCTCAAAAAGTAAATAAGACTAGAAATTTATTAAAAAAAATTTAAGACCTAACACCTTTTTTCCTACTATATATAAGATTTTCCTAACTAACATTAACCAAGACCAAAGGTGTCAAAGTTAAATATAGTTTTGAGATATTTCATATTTGAAATCTTTAGAAAATCCGACATTTAAATACAAAATTCTAAGCGGAAAATGTTGTTAATCTTTAAGGTTAAAAACCACAAAACTCATAGAACAAAAATCTCTAAAATTTTTAATAAAAGTTTCTTTTCCATTATTCTTTTCTGTGTGAAGGCGTTAGCTCAATGGTCTTGTGGTGTAATTTTATAAAGGAAATGTATCATTTATCATCATGTAAATATATTTGTACATTTGATGTAAAAAATTGTAATTTAATATTAACTTGACACTAAATTATTATTATTAAATCAGATTTTTAACCACAATCTATTTATTTTGTAAATAAGTTAACAGAGATTTTTCCGAAGAAAGTTAAACATTTGATTAAAGACATTTATCATCATTTCCAAAGATTGTAATACGAGGATGTTGTAAATGATTTGTGGTAAAATTGTTAAGGTCAAGGAACTTCCAACTGTGATTGGAGATAAATTGTAGGGGTTTTTATAATAAAGTTATGCTTTCATAGGTAAGTTTTATAATTATCAAGAAAAGAAGCATGTTCGTTTGAATATAACTTTTTCCACTGAAGATATAGAGCACAACACTTATATCAGATTAAAGCCTAGAGTCTCAGCTTTACATTGCTATACAAATCAGTTGCCTTTGACTGCATATTAGAGTCCAAAGTCAATAATAAGTGGTATACTTGAAAGTAGGGATACCAAAGCTAGATTTTATTAGTATATACAAATTTTCCAAGTTTGTTTATCATATAACTTTTTTAAATGAACATGTTAAGAATAAAACTTTTAAAAGCTTAAGGGCTTGAATCTTAGCATTATAATAATATATAAATTATCTGCAAATATTTGCATATAAGACCCTGAGGTCATAAATGAGTGGTACTAAGAAACTATACTATATACAAATCACCCGGACATTATCTCACCAATGAACTACAAATCTGCCGTATAGACCTTAGTAGTCTTAATACAAATAAATGGTTTTGTAAAACGAGGATATTGTGGTTAATATTTAAAGCTAAAGAAACTTCCAGTTGTGATTTAAGAAATACAATTTGTAGTGGCTTTGTCAACAAAGTTATGCTTTTTAAGTAGATTTAATTGCTATAAAAAAAAAGAAATATCTAGCTTTGATTGCATATAACTTTTTAATGTAAAGAACTAGATAACAGAATTGAAGTTAAATTAAAAACTAAAGCCTTAGCTTTCTAACTATATATAAATTTGCTGCATATATTTGCATATTATAGTATAGAGTCAATAATGAATAGCAAACTTACAAAAGTTTTTGAAATACGAATTTAAACCTTTCAAATCACTGATATCTGATATGATCTCACTATAAATGGGTTTGATTGGTATATAGAAATTTACAAAGTTTGCTTAAAATATAGCTTTTTATACCCTTCACCAATAGGTGAAAGGGTATTATAAGTTTGTGATTCCGTTTGTAATTTTTTTATTAGTGATCGTAGACCCCATAAAAATTATACCGATCGACTCAGAATCGGGAGGAGAATCGATTAAGCGATGTCCGTCTGTCTGTCTGTCTGTCTGTCTGTCTGTCTGTCTGTCTGTCTGTCTGTCTGTCTGTCTGTCTGTCTGTCTGTCCGTCCGTCTGTCTGTCTGTTGAAATCAAGTTTCTGAAGCCCCTGGAGGATGGACTTACATAAATTATATATCAGATTTTAGGAAATTCTCCCGCAATGAACGCTATTAAATTTCATTAAAATCGGTTTATAAACACCGAAAATATCGAAAAAATATCAAAAATTAGACGAAAATTTGAAAATTTTTGATTGAAACACACTTTTAAATAACAAGAGAAAAAAGATACTCCTGGTGTACATGTGATAATATGTTATATATCAGATTGTAGGAAATATTTTCCCAAAGCACTCTGTAAAATTTTATCAAAATTGGTCCATAAACAACTGAGATATCGCCAAAACACTGAATTTGATGTATCGCAAATTGCCCAAAGTACACATTAGAGAATGTTTGTTGAAAAAATTAAATGCAGAAATAGGAAAAACTATCCTCCTTTAGTACGGACCTACATAAATTTTATATCAGATTTTAGGAAATTCCCCCACCAAGCACGTTATTAAATTTTATCAAAAGCGGTCTATAAACAATTGAGATATCGCCATAACACTACATTTGATGTACAGCAAATTGCCCAAAGTACGTGTCTAAGAAATTTTGTTTACATTTTGTAAGTATTGTTTCAGCGATATCTCAGGTGTTTATGGACCGATTGTGATGAAATTTGACATCGTTCTTTATGGGAAGATTTTCTAAAATCTGATATATATACTCCACAAATCTGATTATGAATACCATTCAAATTGTACCGATCAACTCAGAATCGGCACAAGAATAGATTTCGCGACCTCCGTCCGTCCGTCTGTTTGTTTGCCCGTCCGTCCGTCTGTTTGTTTATCCGTCCGTCTACATGTCCGTCCGTCTACCTGTCTGTCCTTTTTTCTGTTGTAGTCAAGTTTTTGGAGCTCCTGTTTTGTCGATATCTCAGATGTTAGATAATCCTTCGCAGGGGATTATCTAAATCCTGATGCATTCTGTAATTTGTGGTAGATATAATTTAGCGTTTAAGCGATGGTGTTTTGATCGACAATGTTGAAATTCAGGGTGGGACAATTCAGGAGCTCCACAAATCTGGTTTTAGCAGACAGACACACTGCATTTATCTTAATTTTGTGTCTGACTTTTGAACATTATGATAACATTTGAGAATGTATTATATATCAAATTATAGGTAATCTTCCTAGGAAGTACAAAAATGCTATCCGTTCAAAACCTACATATGTATGTAAGTATCTCACATATCAACAAAAATTTAAATTTTTTAATTGCAATTGGGAGAAATCCCTTCACGTTTGACAATTGATCCCGTATAACTTCGCCTAAGGCAATCTCTTAGTAGCTAATAAATGACAAATTATAATAGATACGATGATGACATTTAGTAAAAAGACGTTGTACAATATTGATATTCAGGACAATAGCGCCTAAAATAAACTTTCTAGAGAGACAACATTTGACAAATGTATTTCTGATCTCTTGAAAAGTTCGATATTGAAAATGGGCGAGCTCTATTCACATTTAGTGAAATCTCCCATATAAACCCGACCGGGAATCGATTTAATGCTGATAAATTAAATCACATTAAAATTGCACAAAGAACTAGAGCAAAACTTTCCAAACATCCATCGGACAGATCGAAAGAACTATACATCCCAAATATTATTGATGAAGTGTTCATTTTAATTAATTAACTAACTTCAAATTAATAAGTAAACTTTTCCGACAAAGCTGATAACCATCCATTCAAAAGCTATATATTTCACGTATGTATCTAAATCTAAGGGCATCTACATTTTGAAGCATCTTTTCTGCATGGTTTATCTGGTCTATCGAACTTTATTAAATGTTCGTAAAATATGTGTCTATTTTATTTCGAAGCTACTGGCTGGCTTAAATATGCATTCTCTACTTGTAGTCTAGTAATCATTATCTTTCACAAATGGACCACTTTAGAACCCAAGTGCAGCTTCCCTAGATATCAGCCACCTGTCCAACCTAACCTTTGGGTGCATAACTATTCTAGATGATGACGCCACCGAAAAGGTTTTCGTTTTCCGACTCTTAATTTTAAAGACTCTTTGCATATAATACTAGTATAACCAAATATTGCTACGAATTACATTAAGTACTTTTGGAACACCATTGGTGAAGGGTATCCAAGATTCGGCAAAGCCGAATATACCACTCTTACTTGTTTAAATTAAAATCTAAAGATCCCAATTTTTGTAATTTGAAAGCTTTTGGTCATATATTCATAACGACATCAAAATCAGTTGCATATTTTTGCATATTATAACCCAGAGTAAGTAATGAGCGATATACTTAAAAAATCGAAATTTAGTTTGCAGAATTTTATTGTTAAAAAAGTTATTTGATTCGTATTTAGAAATTTTCTTAGTTTCTTTACAATATAACTTTTTTTTAAAAAAGACGTAGAGATCAAAGATTTTGTCATTTTAAAGGATGAGATGTTAGCTTTATAAGAACATTAAAATCAGTTGCATATTTTTGCATATAAGAGCCTAGATTTAGTCATGAGCGATCAACCAAAAAATCGAAATTAAATTTACTTTGTAGATTTTTGGTAAAAAAAGTAATATTTTAATATATAAATTTGATTGGTATATAGAAATTTATGAAATTTGTTTAATATACAAAATTTTTGAATGAAAATCTAGAGATCAAAACTTTTGGCATTTGAAAAGTTGAGCTATTAGCTTTTTAATGATAAATAAATCAGATGCATATTTTTGCATATTTGAGCCAAGAATAAGTCATAGGTGATCTACTTAAAAAATGGAAATACAATTTAGTTTTTCAGGTTTTTTTTTGTTAAAAAAAGTTATATAGATTTGTTTTGTGTATAGAAATTTGACAAGTTTGTTTAGAATACAACTTTTTTGGATAAAAATCTAGAGATCAAAACTTTTGTAATTTTAAATTTTGAAGTCTTAGCTTTCAAACGATGTATAAATCAGTTGCATATTTTTGCTTTTTAGAGCCAAGAGCAGTCTTAAGCAATCTACTAAGAAATTGAATTAAAATTTAGTTTTCAGATTTTTTTCAAAAATTTATGCTTTAATATATAGATTTGATTGGTGTATAGAAATTTTGCTAAGCTTGTTAAGAATATAACTTTTTTAGTTAAGATAAACCAGAAAAAAATGTTTGGTATCTTAAAGACTGAGGTCTCAGTTTTATAATGACAAATAAATCACTTGCATATATTTGCATATTGGGGCTTAGAGTCAGTAAGGAGCGATGCTCAAAACAAACATAGATACACAATTTTGTTAGCAGATTTTTTCTTCAAAAAGTATATAGATATAGATTAGACTTGTATATAGACATTTACTAAGTTTGTTTAGAATATAATTGTTTTTAATAATGATCTAGAGATCAAAGGTTTTGTTATTTTAATAGCTGAGGTCTTAGCTCTAAAACGATATATAAATTAGTTGCATATTTTTGCATATTAGAGCCTAGAGTAAGTAATGAGTTTAAAAACTAAAAAATCGATATAAAATTTAGTTTGCAAATTTTTTGTTTAAAAAAATAGGCTTAAATATTTAGACTTGATTGGTATATAGAAATTTATATATAATATTAATAAGAATACAACTTTTTTGTTTAAAGATCTGGAGATTAAATATTTTGTCAATAGAAAGGCTGAGGTCTTAGCATTATAACGATATATAAATCAGTTGCATATTTTTGCATATTAGAGCCTAGAATAAGTCTTAAGCGATCTACTAAAAAAAAATTCAATAAAATTTAGTTTTCAGATTTTTTGTTAAAATATTATGTTTTAATATAAAGATTTAATTTGTATATAAAATCATAAAAAGTTTGTTTACAATATAATTTTATTGTTTACAATATAATTTTATTCACAAAAGATCTAGAGATGAAATCTATAAGCATTTTAAAGATTAAGATCTTAGCTATATAACAAAATTTAAATCATCTGCATATTTTTGCATTTTGTTTATAAAATTTATTTTTTTAGTAAAGATCTTGAGATCAAATCTACTGCCATTTTAAGTCTTGAGGTCTTAACTTTATAACGATATATAAATTAGTTGCATATTTTTGCATATGGGAGCCTTAAGTAAGTCTTAAGCGATCTACTATGAAATTTAAATAAAAATTAGTTTGCAGATTTTTTGTTAAAAAAAAATATGTTTTAATATAAAGATTTAATTTGTATATAAAATTTTACAAAGTTTGTTTAGAATATAACTTTTTACAATGAAGATATAGTGATCAAAGTTTTATGCATTTTAAAGGTTAAGGTCTTAGCTTGATAACATTATATAAATCAGGTGCATATTTTTGCATATTAGAGCCTAGAGTCAGCCTTGAGCTATGTACAAAAAAATAGATATAAAATTTTCTTAGCAGATTTTTTTTATAATTTATTTTTATATAGTTTTTTTTTTGTATATAATTTTTTTAGTAAAGATCTACAACATAAAACATATATTAATCAAAGAGCTTAGCTTTTCAATAGTAAAGAAATCTTTTGCATAAACTTGCATATTTAGCATTGAGACAGTTATTACCAAAGTCCCTCAAAAACAAAAAAAAAATTGTTTTCACTATTTTTTCATATTCAATTTTTGGATTAAAAAAGTTTGATTTAAATTTTTAAAAACTCTTAAATTTAGACCTTTAAGCGTTTTTTTATAAAAAGTTTTGAAATTTCCTTAGGTCTTAAAAGTCTATATTCTATGTTCGAATGTAAATGCTGTTAATCCTAAACACATTATGGATAAATTGCCAGGGTAACTCCCCCTTCTTTATATATAAAAATATTACAATTTCTTTATAAAGACATTTAATAAATGGCAGAAATTCTTAATACCCAATTTGATTTGAAGCATAACAAAAACCATAATTTTTTTTTTCTCTAAAATATCTAATAAATTTTGAGGAAAGTAAATGAAACATACCGCCAAAGGTGGACAAATCGAACAGCGTCATCTGTTTAACAAATTAAAGATTTTGGAATAAAGAAGAAAACAAATATTAAATGCACACATTTTGGATAAATAGAAATCGCACCTTCTTTTTAGCACTTGAATAATAAAGCATGCGTAATCATGATTTAACACACATACTAAACTAAAGCATAGCCAAAGGTAACGCATCTGGGACAAAGAATGTTACAGGGAAATGCAATTTGCAACGCTTTGGTAAGGAAGGGCGCAAGAAATGTGTTAATTTTAACAGAAAGTAAAAAACGCCCTCTCTCCCCAAAAAAAATCAGAAATCATTTAATGTTTAGAGGGCTTAGAAAAGGGAGTTGTTTTCATTTTGCTTAGAAAAATACCGCCAGTGTCTTAAGAATTTATTTTATTGCCTTATCACCACAAATGGTGTTAAATATAATAGGAATGTATTTATCTTCCAGATATCGAATGTGCAAATAAGAATTTGTAACAGATTTTTAAATGCACAATTCTTCCAAAACACACACCCACTTCACGCTTTATTAGAGAAAAGAAATAGGAAATTACTTACGATTATATTTTCTACAATACCATGCCTTGACTTTTGGCGTTAAAATAACATTAGGTAAAACTACACCTACTTTTTGCCAGTTTGTGGCCTTATATAAAACTAGAACAAACTAGACAATTGGTTACTCATTTCCCCAAAAAACCGAGACGAATTGCTTTTTTCCTCTATCAACCACTTGAAAGTCCTTAAAGATATTCTCACCAACCTTAAATATTTTGAGCAAACATCATTAACATTGTAGAAGTAAAATGTAGATCATTATCATCATGATCTTAAAATATCAGAGCAAAAAAATACACACAAAAATGATAAAAGATTTCTTTTATCTTCAAGCGCCTCCGTTTTATGCTTAATCAATTTTTTAGGTAGCCCAAAGAACCAGTGGTTAAATATCCTTTTTACACTTTTGCCTCAAACCAGAAATACAAAGAAAATCGCCGCCGCTTAGATCCTACATACATAGTTTTAACTGTCAAATATTGAAAACTATAGCCACACAAAAACTCATCTAAATAAGATCATTTTTAAATGAGTATTTTATGATCCAAAACGAATGATCGAATGCAGAAGGAATTCCTATTGGGTATAACCTACAATAGGGCTTTAGAGTGTAACATGTAAATTTATATCGTAGATCTTTATCAAACAAAAATTTTAAAATCTTTTTCGACCTATCAAAAATTTTGAACAAGATCAAAAATAGATAAGGTTCGTTTTACATATCTTCGAAAATGTTTAATAAAAATCTTAAAATTTTAGTTTTTGGTATCAAACAAGTACAAAACTATGGGTCTAAGGCCACAAAACAAAGTACCAAAACAGGTTTTGACTTTATTGATTAAAAAAAGTACCATAAAATAGTTATTTTATCTAACGATTTAAGCCTATACATTGGCTCCCTACCACACACTCGCTACATGCCCATTCTTCTTATACTGTATTTTTAATAGCTCTGAGAATACTTGAAAATATTTATTTTTAAAGCAAACCTGTCCAAAAACACATACAATAATATTTGCATTTGAAATAAACAGCTTCAAAAGCTCTTATGGCCAGTGTTGCCAGATTTACACTTTTCTTTATATATTCGAGAATTCTTCATATAATCGAGCAAAAAATTCTAATCTGGCAGTACTGACTTTGAAATGTCCACTGACATTGCAAAGACAATTTTACGTAAGTGTGAGCTGCACAAATATAGTTGCGTCTCACTCATATATAGCGTGTCGGTTTAAAAGCTTAAAAGCTCCTTTAAAAAAGTTCGCACATTGTGCTGTAGAACTGCACGGTTGCGTTTTACAGTATTGGGGACAAACTTTCTTTTACTTTTATCCTACTTAATTTCAGTCTAAACTAATCCCAAAAGTTACACTGAAATAAGCATTTTCTTATTATGGGGGAGAAACTCCCCCTGTTATAATCCTACATTTTGTTTTACTAAACGCGATAAAAATGTTGATTTTCTTACTCTCGATGACCCTATTTTTTTAAAATTGCAATCAATTAAATGATTCTACTAAAGGGAACGGAACTTCCCCTGCTCCGATCCTGATTTTTTTTTTGACCAACCTACTTTTATTAATCAACAAAGATTTTAATACAAAGTTTAAAGACTTAAGGGAAAAATACACACGGTTAAGTATTTCCGGTGAATGAGGGAGAAAGTTAACTTTGTACCGATCCTTAGTCTAGGTCTTAGTCTATGTCTTAGTCTATGTCTTAGTCTATGTCTTAGTCTATGTCTTAGTCTATGTCTTAGTCTATGTCTTAGTCTATGTCTTAGTCTATGTCTTAGTCTATGTCTTAGTCTATGTCTTAGTCTATGTCTTAGTCTATGTCTTAGTCTATGTCTTAGTCTATGTCTTAGTCTATGTCTTAGTCTATGTCTTAGTCTATGTCTTAGTCTATGTCTTAGTCTATGTCTTAGTCTATGTCTTAGTCTATGTCTTAGTCTATGTCTTAGTCTATGTCTTAGTCTATGTCTTAGTCTATGTCTTAGTCTATGTCTTAGTCTATGTCTTAGTCTATGTCTTAGTCTATGTCTTAGTCTATGTCTTAGTCTATGTCTTAGTCTATGTCTTAGTCTATGTCTTAGTCTATGTCTTAGTCTATGTCTTAGTCTATGTCTTAGTCTATGTCTTAGTCTATGTCTTAGTCTATGTCTTAGTCTATGTCTTAGTCTATGTCTTAGTCTATGTCTTAGTCTATGTCTTAGTCTATGTCTTAGTCTATGTCTTAGTCTATGTCTTAGTCTATGTCTTAGTCTATGTCTTAGTCTATGTCTTAGTCTATGTCTTAGTCTATGTCTTAGTCTATGTCTTAGTCTATGTCTTAGTCTATGTCTTAGTCTATGTCTTAGTCTATGTCTTAGTCTATGTCTTAGTCTATGTCTTAGTCTATGTCTTAGTCTATGTCTTAGTCTATGTCTTAGTCTATGTCTTAGTCTATGTCTTAGTCTATGTCTTAGTCTATGTCTTAGTCTATGTCTTAGTCTATGTCTTAGTCTATGTCTTAGTCTATGTCTTAGTCTATGTCTTAGTCTATGTCTTAGTCTATGTCTTAGTCTATCTCTTAGTCTATGTGTTAGTCTATGTCTTAGTCTATGTCTTAGTCTATGTCTTAGTCTATGTCTTAGTCTATGTCTTAGTCTATGTCTTAGTCTATGTCTTAGTCTATGTCTTAGTCTATGTCTTAGTCTATGTCTTAGTCTATGTCTTAGTCTATGTCTTAGTCTATGTCTTAGTCTATGTCTTAGTCTATGTCTTAGTCTATGTCTTAGTCTATGTCTTAGTCTATGTCTTAGTCTATGTCTTAGTCTATGTCTTAGTCTATGTCTTAGTCTATGTCTTAGTCTATGTCTTAGTCTATGTCTATGTCTTAGTCTATGTCTTAGTCTATGTCTTAGTCTATGTCTTAGTCTATGTCTTAGTCTATGTCTTAGTCTATGTCTTAGTCTATGTCTTAGTCTATGTCTTAGTCTATGTCTTAGTCTATGTCTTAGTCTATGTCTTAGTCTATGTCTTAGTCTATGTCTTAGTCTATGTCTTAGTCTATGTCTTAGTCTATGTCTTAGTCTATGTCTTAGTCTATGTCTTAGTCTATGTCTTAGTCTATGTCTTAGTCTATGTCTTAGTCTATGTCTTAGTCTATGTCTTAGTCTATGTCTTAGTCTATGTCTTAGTCTATGTCTTAGTCTATGTCTTAGTCTATGTCTTAGTCTATGTCTTAGTCTATGTCTTAGTCTATGTCTTAGTCTATGTCTTAGTCTATGTCTTAGTCTATGTCTTAGTCTATGTCTTAGTCTATGTCTCAGTCTATGTCTTAGTCTATGTCTTAGTCTATATCTTAGTCTATGTCTTAGTCTATGTCTTAGTCTATGTCTATGTCTATGTCTATGTCTAAGTCTATGTCTTAGTCTATGTCTTAGTCTATATTTTAGTCTATGTCATATTCTATATTTTAAGCTATGTCTTAGTTTTTGTCTTAGTCTATGTCTTTCTCTATGTCTTAGTCTATGTCTTTCTCTATGTCTTAGTCTATGTCTAAGTCTATTTCTTAGTCTATGTCTTAATCTATGTCTTAGTATATGTCTTAGTCTATGTCTTAGTCTATGTCTTAGTCTATGTCTTAGTCTATGTCTTAGTCTATGTCTTAGTCTATGTCTTAGTCTATGTCTTAGTCTATGTCTTAGTCTATGTCTTAGTCTATGTCTTAGTCTATGTCTTAGTCTATGTCTTAGTCTATGTCTTAGTCTATGTCTTAGTCTAAGTCTTAGTCTATGTCTAAGTCTATGCCTTAGTCTACGTCTTAGTCTATGTCTTAGTATATTCATGCCTCCATAAATCCTGCAATATAATAATTATTTCTTTCAAAACTAATCGATTTTGAACTGCTTGTCCATAATCCCTAATTAATGCCTTTATAATCAAAAGATTTTATTTGAAAAATTCCTAAAATGTTATTAAGTGAGTTTCCCCCCCAAAAAATAAATATATTTTTAATTGAAACACATTTTCGGCAAAACAATAGTTAAATTTTAATAAAGTGTTTTTGATTCAAAGGAAGAACACATTTTTTATAAGAAATAACAAGTTTTTAGTTTTTTTTTTTAGGTGTTTGTTTCCTTTTTAACGAGAATGAAACCTTGAAATCCGAAAGATTCGTTACCTAATTTTTGAGAACTTGTGTGAAAAAAACTATTCTAGTTTACTCTAATATGGAGTATCTTTAAAGAATATATCATTAACTGGCGTTAGCGACGTTAACCACACAATATGACAAACCTCTCGGGAGGTCTAAACGGTCAATTTGTGTTGCCGCTTTAGTTCAAAGGTACCGACCTCTCAGTGTTTGATTGTGTGTTACACATTTCTAGTGTTTTTGTATGAATTTGTTAAAAAGGGGCTGGCTATGGATTTTTGTTACGTTTTGAAATCATTAGCAATAAACAAAGTAGTTAAGATATATGTAGGATAAAAAGGCTAAATTTTTTTCTATAATATTTTGAACTTAACATAAGATTTTATTTTTTATTGTCTTTTGATTTTAAGCAAGATAACCGGATACATATTTGGTACTTTTTACAATATTTTTAGAATAACAATGTTTTGGTACTTACAAAAAGTTGTCACTTACTAATTTACTGTCAAAAGCTTAAGTCAAAAGCTTTTTCGAAAAACTTAGACTGTCACTTACTTTTTCTATATAAAAAAACCTTGACTTGTCGCTTACTTTTTCTGTATAGAAAAACCTCGATTGTCGCTTAATTTTTCTATAAAGAAAAAACTCTACTGTCGCTTACTTTTGCTATATATGAATATCAAAACGTATCCACATTTTGTGTTTGACAACAAAATTTTCACCTCATCTTTGCATGAAACCGCTTTATTAAGAGGTCAATTTTAAAGTTCAACAAACACTTTCAGAAAAGAAAACAACTCGCAAGAATAAATACAATAATGACAGGATCAACAGCAGCAACGTCACAAGTCACTTCTGACTAGTCCTTTGCCACTGCATATACTAATTTTTTAATGTTTTTTTTATGTCAATAGGAAAATTTTTAATATGACGTTTTAAAAAAGGCTCCTCCATTGTATTCACATTATGAAATCACGAAACCCTTCTTTTGTAACCAAACACATATACTATAGAAATTCTCTAGGTTTTCCTTATTCGCATGAATGTGTTGTGTCAGCATGTATGTGAATTGCATGCCTGTGTGATATTTTTGCAAACGACTAAAATGTATATGTTAGCGGTAGTTTGTATAGTCGGTGCTGGTCCTATTGTATTCTTCAAATTGTTAATAATATTTATAAAGTCGCGTTAGAGTACGTTGACTTTTTGGCCATATGAATGAAAACAGTCTAAAGTCGAGAATAATAAAAACTGCAGAATAAAACGCGAAATATGAACAAAATTACAAGCTTTATGAATAGAAAAATATTTATGAAAAAAAAAAACGTTTATTTAACAAAAAAATATCCTATAATTAGCAATATATCAAAAAAAGTAGGTTTTTAAATTTCAAGATAATCACATGAATTTATATACATTTCTTCAGACACATATTCAGCTATCCTTCGTGCTTCATAAAATGGCCCAAGCTATTTTGGTTCCTGAAATACACGGTGTTTTCTATAATTTTGGCTTTTAAACTAGAAGCAAATTTGGCGCTGTAACTTTCTTAATAGGTCATAAATTAAACTTTTTCAAATTTGTATAGTTAGATAAGTGTAAAAGATTTCATCACCATAAAAAAAACATCAGTACACTTAGAGAAAAGATATGTATAAAAGATAATGCAGGAGTGAAAAAAGTATAAAATTTGCATTTAAAATGGCACAAAAGCGGATAAAGATTTTGAGACCAAATTTTACATACAGATAGCTACTATCGATATCTAAAAATTTGATATGGCGCTTCCCGATTAAATGTTTGGTTCTTCGATAAATTGAGAAAAACTATAAAAAAAAATGAAAAAAGGGTAAAAATTCTGCATTTTTAATATTTGTCTTCCTATAACTCATTAACTAAGAAACGCATCGAGAAGCGCCATATCAAAATTTTAGATAAACATGTTCTTAATATGTGTGCAAATTTTTCGAGAAAAATATTTAGCCATTTTTGTGCCATTTAAAAAACAAGCAAGCCTATTTGTGTAATTTTTCACTTGTTCACCTTCGAAAGACACATTGATGTATAATAACAATGTGGTACTTAAAGGTATATTGCTCAAATTCACGAACAAATATCCTGCGGTCTACAGTGAAGCAAAAATAATATGCGATTAAATCGCGACCATTGATTTTCTTCTACATCTCAAAGTGTTTATACAGCCTACATTGAACCTCTTAAATTCGTAAAATGTAACAAGACAACAGTGGCTTCTGATCATTTTGTGTTCTAGGAATCTAAAAATTAAATATTTAGTAATATGGAAACTTGCCACCAAAAAAAAGTCCGACGAAAAAAATGTTTTCAATACCTCATCGATTTACAGCGATTATATTTTTTAAAAGTAGAGATGGAAAATGAAATGGACTTAAAAAACAAATTAACATATTGAGAAACTAACCAATTTCGCGAAATCTGCGAAATCTGGCTAACAAGATTTTTGTATATGGATGCTGAAGTTAAAGAAAAGTTAAAAACTTTCACTTTTATATGGAATTTAAGCCATACCCTTTCTCATTACAAAAACATTATTTTTACTTCTAATATTGTAAACAGTGACTAAATTTTACACAAAATTTTAAAACAATCGTTCAAAAAAGTATCAGAATTGGAATACTGTTAACTACTTTTGTCCCTAGAATTCTTATTTTTTGTCTGAATTTCATCGCAGATATCTCTTTTGAAAGGTTTTGAAAGCATCTATTTTTGTGTTTTTAAAAATGCTACAAAAGATTGCCGCAAGGTGGCGGTATTGACATGTTTCTTACAAATGTATCAAATACATATTATTTGGATCTTTTTCGATGTTGGTACATTCAGAAAAAAGTTAGACCAAATACTCCTGAACAAAGTCGCGGAACATTGTCAAACCAAATTTGTATCTTTTAATTATTAAAAATGCGATTTTCATATGTAACCTAAAAATAGCGCCATCTTTTAGCAGAATTTAGAAACAAAAAAGTTGTAAGACAAACATTATTTTTATAATCCCAGAGATTCATTTTCTACAATAAAAAAGTTCTTTTTCGCAAAAAGCCGTTTTTGATATATTGCTACCTATAATATAAAACCGAAAGAATAATATTTAGACTTTTATTATGGGCATATTAAAAAGAGCCTATTGTAAAAGGACAGAAGGGGCAATAAAAGGCACATAAAGTGAGCGACAGTGAATTTTCTAAAGAAAAAGTAGGCTTAAGGTTATTATTCTATAGAAGTTATCCACAGTTTAATTTTTTATATAGACAAACTAACGCTCACTTTTTATATAAAAAGACCCACTAACGCTCACTTTTTTTATAGAAAAACCCACTTACACTCACTTTTTCTATAGAAAAACCCACTGTCGCTTACTTTTTCTATAGAAAAACCCACTGTCGCTTACTTTTTCTATAGAAAAACCCACTGTCCCTTACTTTTTCTATAGAATAGCCCACTGTCGCTTACTTTTTCTATAGGAAAACCCATAGTCGCTTACTTTTTCCTATAGAAAACCCCATTAGCGCTCACTTTTTCCTATAGAAAAACCCATTAACGCCCACAACAAGTAAGCGACAGTGGATTTTTCTATAGAAGAAGTAAGCGACAGTGGGTTTTTCTATAGAAAAAGTAAGCGACAGTGGATTTTTCTATAGAAAAAGTAAGCGACAGTGGGATTTTCTATAGAAAAAGTAAGCGACAGTGGGTTTTTCTATAGAAAAAGTAAGCGACAGTGGGTTTTTCTATAGAAAAAGTAAGCGACAGTGGGTTTTTCTATAGAAAAAGTAAGCGACAGTGGGTTTTTCTATAGAAAAGGTAAGCGACAGTGGGTTTTTCTATAGAAAAAGTAATCGACAGTGGGTTTTTCTATAGAAAAAGTAAGCGACAGTGGGTTTTTTCTATAGAAACAGTAAGCGACAGTGGGTTTTTCTATAGGAAAAATAAGCGACAGTGGGTTTTTCTATAGAAAAAGTTAGCGACAGTGGGTTTTTCTATAGAAAACGTAAGCGACAGTGGGTTTTTCTATAGAAAAGTAAGCGACAGTGGGTTTTTCTATAGGAAAAGTGAGCGTTAGTTGGTTTTTCTATAGAAAAAGTAAGCGACAGTGGGTTTTTCTATAGAAAAAGTAAGCGACAGTGGGTTTTTCTATAGAAAAAGTAAGCGACAGTGGGTTTTTCTATAGAAAAAGTAAGCGACAGTGGGTTTTTCTATAGAAAAAGTAAGCGACAGTGGGTTTTTCTATAGAAAAAGTAAGCGACAGTGGGTTTTTCTATAGAAAAAGTAAGCGACAGTGGGTTTTTCTATAGAAAAAGTAAGCGACAGTGGGTTTTTCTATAGAAAAAGTAAGCGACAGTGGGTTTTTCTATAGAAAAAGTAAGCGACAGTGGGTTTTTCTATAGAAAAAGTAAGCGACAGTGGGTTTTTCTATAGAAAAAGTTTTTCTATAGAAAAAGGGTTTTTCTATAGAAAAAGTAAGCGACAGTGGGTTTTTCTATAGAAAAAGTAAGCGACAGTGGGTTTTTCTATAGAAAAGTAAGCGACAGTGGGTTTTTCTATAGGAAAAGTGAGCGTTAGTTGGTTTTTCTATAGAAAAAGTGAGCGTTAGTGGCCTCCTAAGTTCTTCCCCTTTTGGGCCCTTAGACCTTGCTAAAGTTAGCACATTTCTGTTCCCTATAAAAATATTTCTTAACAAAACATATTTCATTAGAATTTTATGAAATCTAATAAAAAAAAGCTAACACAGCCAGGCAAGCAATCATTCACGCAAATGAGTGATTTCATATAAAAAAGAAGAAGGGGCTCTGCACAAAAAATAAAACTGAAATCAAAATGAATGAAAAAAAAAACTAAAATTTAACAAACCAAATGAAATAAATTTAATAAAAAAGTTGACTATAAAAAAATTAAAAGCAGTCAAGCTTACAAAGAGCAAAGCAACAAACCAGAGCAAATATCAGCATAATAGTCAGTCATTCATTCATTAATTTAGTAACCACTCTTTGCAACCAAATACCTTTGCATTTAGAGACTAGAAAAGAAAATAGTCCTTTGCAAATCCTTGACTTAGATGATAATGAAGATAATCATTATCATTACTAGCATCGTAAAAACTTTAAGGTCTTTTGATGGCTTTTAGTAGTTGGTTACAAACAGGTTGTGGGGGTTAAAAAGCTTTTCATATTGACACTCTTGAACAAGAAAAATAAAATGAATGAGTGCACTTTGGCATACAAGACTAATGCTAAGCAACCAACCAACCGGGCGACCAACCCAACAGCCAGTCATTCAAAGCCCTCCCATCGTCATCTATTCATCAGATCTTTTCCATTCATTCCTTCAGTCATTCATTCATTTCTGCTCGTACACAATAATCAAATAATAACAAAACGAATGAAAAATAGTGTGTTGAAATGTTGATAATAACCCTGACGATTATGAAGCTTTTCATAATCATAATGATGATAATCTTGAGGTTGAAGTAAACGATGATGATGATGATGATGACGTTTAGTGTCATAATGAATAGTGCTGTAGAGAGTAACCTTTGTTGTATGATGTGTTCATAACTATTTTTGAAAAGAAATTCCCTTTAGAGTTTACACTCAACTCCTCTTTCAGGCCTCCACTCAGTGTCAGAGAGACTGCAGTCAAACAAAACAGACAAAAACACAGCTTCTGGCATTGAACTTTGCATAACTACCTTTACATTAAATAGCATCAAGTCATCGTCATCAACCTCATCATGGTCTTCATCAACACTTTGCACTCTAACGTCATACCTCTTCCTTCTGTTTGGGTTATTATCATTATGATGGAAATATTTTTGTGGAAAAACACTGAAATTCCATAAATGAAAAATTTCTTCATACTCATATACGTTTTCCATTTTCATAGGGACTTTACATCAATTGGGATTTAAAAAGGAAAACATTTACTAAGTCCCAGCAAAAAGTATTTTTGTAATTTTTTAAAGGTAAATGTTGCTAGTTTAGTACCTCTTCTAGCGTATCACAGGTTGCTGATAGTGATGAAATGAAGGTCATCTTTGAATATGATAAATAGCTTTCTCTCATTGGATAATTATCTCCATTAGATGTTTTCAAATTTAAGTAAAAGCGGTTTACACTCTTTTTAATGGGACTTTTCAAAACGACCATACGGCAAATCAATTTATGGAAGTGCAACTTCTTAAATAACTAAACAGACTCTATAATATAAAGAAGTTGCACTTCCATACATTGATTTGGCGTATGGTCGTTTTGAAAAGTCCCATTAAAAAGATATTATACCGCATTTATTAAAATTCGAAAACATCTAATGGAGATGATTATCCAATGAGAGAAAGTTAAGGCACACGTGCTTAAGAAATGTATGTTTGTTTGTGCGTTTGTGTGTTTTTTATTGTTCCTTATCTTAAATTTCACATTTGACAGAAAAAAAAATGCATGGAGTGCAATATCTTTATATTATATTGTCTTTGGTGTGAACAAAGACTCCTACACACACTTCATGAGCATGCGTGTGTGCCTTAGCTTTCTCTCATTTAGTTGTTTCCGAATTAGAGAAAAACCGGTATACTCTCCTTTTTATGGGACTTATCGAAGGGGATCATACGGCAAAATAAAGGAAAGAAATGAAGCACTTCCTTTATAATAGTCTTTGGTTTGAGTAATGTATAAGTATATCATGAAATCCTTGTCCCGGTATCAACACTTTAAATAAGCATTGCCTACCATAGAAGGTGGAGGAACCTTAGTGCGTTACGAACTCCAATTAAATAAATAATATACTTTAAACGGCGTCTATATTCCAAGTTAAGAGCGGTCTTAAGTGGGAATCTCACATGCAACAAGCGACTCGGTATAAAAAGCTCTATAAAAGTCTGCATGGAGGTCCGAATGGCAGCTTCTTCAACAACCCATCTCAAAACAAGAGTTTATCTAAACCGAAACAAATCCCTCTATAACTGATCCCCTTATAACGATATTTAGTCTTCATCTCAAAACGGATCAGAATTGGAACCTGAAAAGTTAGACTACTTTTGGTAGCTTCACGACTCGCTCGACCATATCGATAATTAAAAAGTTTACTTTCTTAGCTGTCGGAAGTTCGATGGCCGGATTTTGGCGTGATCACCACAGAAGACAGATAAACGGGTTTTTTTCAGATAAGCCAGATCTACAACTTCAATCGAGTGGCATAGAACTTCTTATACCTAGAGAGTGCCAGAGAGCAGTGTTACCTTACCTTGTAGAACTTTATGAAGCCGCAACTTCAGAAATCTCCATTATTATCTTAGGAATCCTTATAAAGTTTAATTTTTAATCTTCTCGCTAAGATTATAAATCCCATTTTTCATTCGAGGATTTATGAAAGGTTATCTTTTCTCTTTAAAAAGTCGTTCGGAGATCTCTAAAAAATAATTACTTATCTTCGCTCATGGATCTTATCTCTTGTTCATTCGTTAGCCCTTATAACGTGTTATGTTGCCTTTTGGATCTTTATGGAGTCCCATATTTTCTCTGGGAATTCTAGATAATGTTATCTTTCCACCTTTTGAAGTCTCATCTTATCTGGTGTAATTTTCTGAAGCTCCATCCTCTCGTTCGTGGATCTTTAAAAATTGAAATCTTTTTTTGTAAATTTTTATAAAAGGAAAAGTTAGGCTTAAGAAATCATCTCCTTTACTTAAAATCTTCTCAATGAAGATCTTGATCAGTCAATGGTTTAACATATTATGCTTTAAATTGGACGATCATCCCAAATTCTTTAGATACATAAAGGCTTTTTCAATAAGAGCGCTACAAAAGTTTGGGTATCAATAAAATTTTTTATTAATGTAAAAGCACATTTAAAGCCATTATGTACAGAGCTCGATTTCTTTTGCATGGCCACCACTTACACGCTTGCAGAAGTCCAGACACTGAACCCAATTTTCGACTGTTTTCAAGCTTAAATTGGCCGATATTTTCGATACAATTTCACCTTCGATATTCGTATGAAGTTCATCAATCGTCACTGGCTTGTTGACATAGACCATAGACTTGACGTAGCTCCACAGGAGATAGTCTAACGGCATCAAATCACACCACCGATTCGGCCAATCGACCATTTCGCGAGATTCTTTGTATAGCTTGTGGCGCCATCCTGTTCGAACCACATGTCCCCCAAGTCCATATCATCCAATTAGGGCCAAAAATATTCGGTTATCATTGAACGGTAATGATTCTCATTCACAGTAACGTGCCGGTCTTGAGCATCACGGAAGAAGTACGGCCCAATGACGCTGCCGGCGCATAAATCGTAATATTTTTTCTGGATGCAATGATGATTAATGGCCAGAAATGAAGAGAAATGAAGCCAGAAATTAGCCTCATCGCTGAAGATGATTCGCGCTCTTAACTTTGAGGTCACTGACTCCGAATTTCGGTAGTAAATTTTAATAATTTCAACTCGTTGTTGGCTATATCTTATATCTTTCTGGCAAACCTTACTGAAGAGAAATGTCAAAAGAGCAGCAAGAAATATGGCAACGTCTGATGTCTCTGTCGCTGTACTTTTGTAGCGTCCCTGTTGAAAACCCCGATATATATAATATAAACTGATAACCGAAATTTGGTAACAATCGATCCACAGTTGACCCTAGCTCCCATATCAGGCCCTTAGCCAGAAATGACATAAATCTACTTAAATCTCAAAATTTCAAAAAAAAAAAAACAAGTAAGAAAGTGCTATAGTCGGTCAAACCCGACCATATGATACCCCTCACCACTAAGGTCAAAGGTATTATTTTTCCTATATAAAGACAAATATTTGATCAATTTTGCCATCATACAAACATTTTCTCAAAACTTATATATTTAAGCTGTTTCCGCCATTTGGACTTATATGAGAGATAGGGTCAAATGTGGAACCATTATCTCGAAATTTGGTAAATTGATTACAGTTGTTACAAAAATTATGTGTGCAAAAACTAAACTTGAAATTCTCATTATCTTAAGATTTACGTGCGTTTTAGTGATTTTTGTCACATTTAGTACGTTTTTAAAGAAGAGTTTGTATGGGAGCTATGGTCAAATGTGGACCGATTTCAAATTTGGTGCAGTGATTTAAGTTTACATAAGCAGTATTTGTTTTAAATTTCATGAAAAAATATTTATATTTGTGGCCAATATATCAATTCCGGGATGTGGGACCTATGGGAGGTACCATAAATAATGGACCGATTTTGACAAATTTCAATAGCCGTGGTCCAATTATCAAGAAAATGATCTGTGTCAAATGTCATCAAATTATCTTTATAATTGCGACCTGTAGTTTGATGACAAGGTTCACATGGGGGTCCAGCCAGCCAGTAAGGCGGACGGACATCGCTAAATCGACTCGGAAAGTGATTCTAAGCCTATTGGTATACTAAAAGATCTAAAGGTCTAAGACTAATATTTCTATGCGTTACATACATCAGCACAATCTTTTAATACCCTTTCCTCCTGTGGTGGTGAAGGGTATAAATAGCACAAAGTATATGTATGTACGTCTTTAAGACTTAGGGAAAACTTGTTAAATTGTTGGTCCATATTTGACCTGAGTAGTGAAGGGTATTATATAGTCGAGCTTGACCGACTATAGCTTTTCTTACTTAGCCTTTCTTACTTGAGAGTTTATCGGAAGAATTTATTTTCCGACTGCAAGTGGTAGCACTATCAATATTTGGACTTCTCTGATTTAGAGCTCTTCTGAAAATTAAGACTTTGAAAAAATTCTTCGAGATCATTGGTTGCAGTATTATAGCAGATTTGACTCAAATGAAAGCTTTACACTGTAAAGTGCCTTCATAACTTTAGTACCACCCGTTTTAGGCTTTCCATTTCTCGATTTTCTTCAATTTTGCTTTAACAAATTGTTACTTTTTTCTGCTGTTCCCTGAATAAATGTTAGCATACGGGTCTTGTTTTTCAATTCTCCAAGTTCCTGATGATTTTATGTTAAAAAAAATTAACAGTTTTTTGTTTCGATAGTGCTGCAGCAGTTCAACATAAATTGCGTTTTCTTTGGTGCTGGTGAAAGGCAAGCAGTCAGTCAGTCAGCAAACAGCCTTCCCATTTGACTTGCCTTTGCCTTGGCTTTCCAGGCATTTCTTGTTTCCTTTATGCATTTTAAATGTTTTTCTTTTTTTTTTATACATTTTCCTCGTTTCTTTCTGTGTTTTTTTTTTTTCTTTTAACATTCACACATATTGTGCGAAATTGTTTACAAAACTCATAAAAAATCATCATGACTGCAATCAAAAGAATGAATACGAATACAAAACTTCACTTATTTCCTCTGTGTTTCACTGAGGTTTTTTATTTCCTATTTTTTGTTTTAAGTTTTTTATTAATTTTTTTGTTTTCTTCCTTTTTTGGTTTTTTAATAAATACATTCTCAGAACAAAAAGGATGGTTTAATTAAATTTCGAGCCTGGCTCTCTCTTAAAACATTAAATTTTCTGTTTCTACGTTTGAAATTGAAATTTTGAAATAAAAGCTTTTATCATCAATTGAAAGTTGAGTGGATCCATTAAAATGGAAGTGGTAAAAAAAGGAGATTTTTAAATAAAATTCATAGATTGAGAATCAGGAACATGATAAAACAATTATGTATGAAAAGACCGGATATGTGAGAGAGTGTTATTACAAGGACTTTCAATTGTATCAATTAAATCAGGATATTTGAAGTGTTTTGTATGTATGTGTTTGAAAAGAAAAAGGTTGAGGCTTATTTAAATAATGGCGATTTTAAAATTTTGTAATTATAGTGCCAGAAGAAAAGGGTAGATTTTTCATAATTCTTAAAGATAATTTCAAAACACCTCCAAAACTTTTTCTCAACTCTGCGGCAAAAATTACTTATATGCTTATAAATATCTTGTGATATATATTTCTCCACTTTAATTTCCTTGTGCATATCTCTGCCTTTGAATGATGATGTACAGATGTACATATGTATGCATGTATGTTTGAGAGTATGTGTGTGTCTTGCAGAAGTAAATTTTCGCATGATAAATCGCTTAAATAAACTTCTTTTTTATGCAAATCAACATGAGAGTGAGAGAAAAAAATTGTTTTGTATACAAAAAAAAAAAAAAATCGCATTCTATTGTTTATTTTTTCATTTACTCTCAACATCACATTTAAAATGTTCACGAACATAGAGATATCATAACACGTTTACAACAATCTATTTCATTTCACATTTTTCAGGGGAACGAGGGCAGGTCTAAAAGTCTTTATATATAAATGTCAACAATTATTTCTTATCAATAACCTGGAATGTATTTTTTCAAAAAGTGGAGGCAGCAAAGAAGATATCCAAAACAGGTTATGCAAAGCAAGCTTTTGGACTTCTAAACAAATTCTGGAGATCTCAAAATATCTCAACCACTACCAAAATTAAAATTTTTAACAACAATGTCAAAGCCGTGCTTTTATACGGCTGTGAGACCTGGAATATCTCGAGCCGTAAGATAAACAGTCTACAAGCCTTTGGTAATCGGTGCCTTAGACGTATACTCAAAATCAAGACCTATGGTTGCGTACCGCTCAAGAACCGATAGGACAAACACTGAGAAAAGCAGCCACGGATATTACCCTTCAAGCTGTCAAATATAATCCTCAAGGTCTGGTAGACCCGCAAATACATGGAGACGACAAACTGAGAACGAACTGAGGGAGTTGGTGTATCATAGAGCGAGATGAAAATGCTGACTACCGATAAACCTTCATGAAAAACATTTGTTAAGGCCCTATGTTCCACCAGGAATTAAAGAACTAAATATATATAACTTGGAAGGGGGATATATAAAAGTAACAGGTGTGGATCTAAAAAGAGTACGATTCTAAATGGGCTTTTAAAATCGTACAGAATAATGCATTTTTTAAGGCCTAACAAATATTTCGCCTTGAAACCCAAACAAATTGGTTATGTAAAAGACTTACAAAAGAAACTTGAAGGCTTAATCTTATACTACTTTGAATTTACGAGACCTACGAGATAAATTATAAAAACATTTCTTATAAAAAATCAACAAATTGAGTACAACATATCCTCTGTTGTAATGAGAGGAAACATCCAGATGACGAGATGACTCCAAAGCCCTTAAGAAATAAGTCCTACAAAATAATGCAAGGACCTCGTACCTTTTCTGTCTGTCTGTCTGTCTGTCTGTCTGTCTGTCTGTCTGTCTGTCTGTCTGTCTGTCTGTCTGTCTGTCTGTCTGTCTGTCTGTCTGTCGTCTGTCTGTCTGTCTGTCTGTCTGTCTGTCTGTCTGTCTGTCTGTCTGTCTGTCTGTCTGTCTGTCTGTCTGTCTGTCTGTATGTCGTCTGTCTGTCTGTCTCTCTGTCTGTCTGTCTGTCTGTCTGTCTGTCTGTCTGTCTGTCGTCTGTCTGTCTGTCTGTCTGTCTGTCTGTCTGTCTGTCTGTCTGTCTGTCTGTCTGTCTGTCTGTCTGTCGTCTGTCTGTCTGTCTGTCTGTCTGTCTGCCTGTCTGTCTGTCTGTCTGTCTGTCTGTCTGTCTGTCTGTCTGTCTGTCTGTCTGTCTGTCTGTCTGTCTGTCTGTCTGTCTGTCTGTCTGTCTGTCTGTCTGTCTGTCTGTCTGTCTGTCTGTCTGTCTGTCTGTCTGTCTGTCTGTCTGTCTGTCTGTCTGTCTGTCTGTCTGTCTGTCTGTCTGTCTGTCTGTCTGTCTGTCTGTCTGTCTGTCTGTCTGTCTGTCTGTCTGTCTGTCTGTCTGCCTGTCTGTCTGTCTGTCTGTCTGTCTGTCTGTCTGTCTGTCTGTCTGTCTGTCTGTCTGTCTGTCTGCCTACCTGCCTGTCTGTCTGTCTGTCTGTCTGTCTGTCTGTCTGTCTGTCTGTCTATCTGCCTGTCGATCTATCTGTCTGCTGAAATCACGATGGGGCTTAAACTCACTCACTCAAACTTATCAAAGATATTCTTCAGTTCTTGGAAAATTTTGAAACTGAACTTCTAACAAATTATATGGACCTGTTTGGCCTAACTATTATGCACAACGAAAAGTATTTAACAGCTTATAATGTGAAACTATATCCGGTTATGAGACCAAATATTGTGCAAGGTAAATTAAAGACAATTTAAAGGTGGGTATACAAGATTCGGCACAGCCGAAAAGCATTTATTTCAATATTTGTCTACAGTACTATATGACCATATGTCGGTCAATATATGCACTCCAATACAAACGAACAGCTCATATTTAGATCCTATGAATTATTCGATCCAATTTTAAATATCTCTTTCGAAGTGAAGCGTAAAGAGAGAACATTTCATTCCAATATCATACATCTCTTTAGAAGTCACGAGTGCTAAAGAGATTATTTCATATCAATTACTTGAAATAGTTGTTGTATATGGAAAAAGCTCTGTACAATTTTTCAGCACTTATTTATTTTTTTAGCGGGTATTGCAACTTGTATTAGAACCTTTTCAGTGGTCCTTCCTATTTTAAAATGTTCTTAATGCAAAGAGTTATAAGAAATATTCTCACATGTATTTTTTGCAATATCTTTCTTTTTCATTGCTGTTATAATAATGTTGTTTTTATATTGTATATTTTTTTGTTTTTGGTACGTGCTAAAAAATTTCATGGTCTGGCAAGTTAATTCATTCTGAGTTATTTTATCATTTTTATTTACATTTTTCGAAATAAATCCCCCGCAATCAAAACGAAAGAAAACATTATAAACTAAAACTCAAAGCAACTCCTCCCATATTTTCTTTTTATTCTACTGAAAGCTTCCTATTATTTTGAAGAAATAAAAAATTACAATATTTTTGCATAAAATAAAATGTTTGTATTCCCTTCCGTTTTCTTATTGTGATTTAAATCTAAAAAATTTTGCACTTGGTTTTATTTCTAGATACAAGTTCTTTCTTTTAGCAAGTTGTCGTCATTTTTCACGTGTAAATTGGAGTAGAACACATTTCTTCCTCACATACACTTATATAATGTCTTTATCTTTTGTTTAGATTTCTCTAAATAAATCATGGAAATGTTTAAATTTTTCCAAAGGGAAGAGTTTTAACCATCATCATCATTCACACGTAGTCATGGCCATATGGTTTTCCTTTATGAAAAGCTTTTTATTTCTATATCTTTTCCTGATTATTACAAGTGTAATGCGAGAGATTTCGTGTGACATGTTATTTTTATTTGTTTTTCGCTGCTGCTTTTATTTTCGTTGAAAATTTTCGCACGAAATACAGAAGAAAAAAAAACAAACTGTTAACCTGGAATGTCTTGTTTCCGCTTTTGAAAAATAGGCGTTAACTTTAAATGAGTTAGATAAATGGAACAAGGAGCCGACATTAAAACTAATGGTAAATAATTTCATAGTTAATGGAATGACGAATGTGTGGCAAACTTAAGAGGTAAATACATACCACCAACTTTCTTTAAGGAAATGATAAAAAGTTTAAAGCTTTATAAAGCTTTAAACGATATTGGCTTGAAAACACTACTCAACAGCTAAAATTAAATTTAAACTCGATTTTCTCGTTAACTATGATAGATAGAGCCAAAATAACGAAATCCTGTGATCATTCATTTTTCATACCAAAAATTGATTTTTTTTAAATTATTCTTTGAAAAACTTAAAACTCAATTTTCTATACAAAATTTTTACAACCAAAATTTTCTAGATAAAATTTTTGCAATGAAAATTTTCTATATAAAATTTTTACAACGAAAAATTTTTATATAAAATTATTACAAGGAAAATTTCCTATATTAAATTTTACAACGAAAAATTTCTATATAAAATTTTTACAAGGAAAATTTTCTATATAAAATTTTTTCACTGAAAATTTTCTTTAAAAAATTTTTACAATGAAAATTTTTGGTATAAAATTTTTTATATAAAATTTTTACAACCAAATATTTTCTATATAAAATTTTTAAAATAAAATTTTTCTATATACTCGCAAAATTTATGCAACGAAAATTTTCCTTACATCAAAAACTTTCCTTATAAAATTCTTACTTAAAAAATTTTCTATACAAAATTTTTACAATGAAAATTTTCTATATAAAATTTTTCATCAAAAATTTCTCTATAAAATTTTTACACCGAAAATTTTCTATATAAAATTTTTATAATGAAACTTTTTATATACATAATTTTTTCATTGAAAATTTTTTATATAAAATTTTGACAACGAAAATTTTCTAAATAAAATTTTAACAATGAAAATTTTCTATATAAATATTTTACAATCAAAATTTTCTATATAAAGTTTTTAAAAAAAAATTTCCTATATAAAATTTTTACAACGAGAATTTTCTAAATAAAATTTTTACATCGAAAAGTTTCTATATAAATTTTTTACATTAAAAATTTTCATTTCACTCATTTTTCATACTAAAAATGTATTTTTTTTTAATTTTTTTTTTTTCGACTAGACTACAGTCGACTAGACTATAGTCGACTAGACTATAGTCGACTAGACTATAGCCGACTAGACTATAGTCGACTTGACTATAGTCGACTAGACTTTTGTCGACTAGACTATAGTCGACTAGACTATAGTCGACTAGACTATAGTCGACTAGACTTTAGTCGACTAGACTATAGTCGACTAGACTTTAGTCGACTAGACTATAGTCGACTAGACTATAGTCGACTAGACTATAGTCGACTAGACTATAGTCGACTAGACTATAGTCGACTAGACTATAGTCGACTAGACTTTTGTCGACTAGACTATAGTCGACTAGACTATAGTCGACTAGACTATAGTCGACTAGACTATAGTCGACTAGACTATAGTCGACTAGACTATAGTCGACTAGACTATAGTCGACTAGACTATAGTCAACTAGACTTTAGTCGACTAGACTATAGCCGACTAGACTATAGTCGACTTGACTATAGTCGACTAGACTTTTGTCGACTAGACTATAGTCGACTAGACTATAGTCGACTAGACTATAGTCGACTAGACTTTAGTCGACTAGACTATAGTCGACTAGACTTTAGTCGACTAGACTATAGTCGACTAGACTTTAGTCGACTAGACTATAGTCGACTAGACTTTAGTCGACTAGACTATAGTCGACTAGACTTTAGTCGACTAGATTATAGTCGATTAGACTATAGTTGACTAGACTATAGTTGACTAGACTATAGTCGACTAAACTTTAGTCGACTAGACTATGGTCGATTAGACTTTAGTCGACTAGACTATGGTCGACTAGACTATGGTCGACTAGACTATAGTCGACTAGACTTTAGTCGACTAGACTATAGTCGACTAGACTATAGTCGACTAGACTGTAGTCGACTAGACTATAGTCGACTAGACTATAGTCGACTAGACTATAGCCGACTAAACTATAGTCGACTAGACTATAGTCGACTAGACTATAGTCGACTAGACTATAGTCGACTAGACTATAGTCGACTAGACTATAGTCGACTAGACTTTTGTCGACTAGACTTTTGTCGACTGGATTATTGTCGACTGGACTATAGTCGTCTGGATTATAGTCGATTAGACTATAGTCGACTAGACTTTTGTCGACTAGACTATTGTCGACTGGATTATTGTCGACTGGACTATAGTCGTCTGGACTATAGTCGACTAGACTATAGTCGACTAAACTATAGTCGACTAGACTATAGTCTATTAGACGATAGTCGATTAGACTATAGTCGACTAGATTATAGTCGACTAGACTATAGTCGACTAGAATATAGTCGACTAGACTATAGTCGACTAGACTATAGTCGACTAGACTATAGTCGACCAGACTATAGTCGACAAGACTAAAGTCGACTTGGCTATAGTCGACTAGACTATAGTCGAGAAGACTATAGTCGACTAGACTTTAAACGACTAGACTATAGTCGACTAAAGTATAGTCGACGAGACTATAGTCGGCTAGACTATATTACACTAGACTATAGTATACTAGACTATAGTCGCCTAGACTATAGTCAACTAGACTATAGTCGACTAGACTATAGTCGCCTAGACTATGGTCGACTAGATTATAGTCGACTAGACTATAGTCGACTAGACTATAGTCGGCTAGACTATAGTCGACTAGACTATAGTCGACTAGACTATAGTCGACTAGACTATAGTCGACTAGACTATAGTCGACTAGACTATAGTCGACTAGACTATAGTCGACTAGACTATAGTCGACTAGACTATAGTCGACTAGACTATAGTCGACTAGACTATAGTCGACTAGACTATAGTCGACTAGACTATAGTCGACTAGACTATAGTCGACTAGACTATAGTCGACTAGACTATAGTCGACTAGACTATAGTCGACTAGACTATAGTCGACTAGACTATAGTCGACTAGACTATAGTCGACTAGACTATAGTCGACTAGACTATAGTCGACTAGACTATAGTCGACTAGACTATAGTCGACTAGACTATAGTCGACTAGACTAAAGTCGACTAGACTATAGTCGACTAGACTAAAGTCGACTAGACTATAGTCGACTAGACTAAAGTCGACTAGACTATAGTCGACTAGACTATAGTCGACTAGACTATAGTCGACTAGACTATAGTCGACTAGACTATAGTCGACTAGACTATAGTCGACTAGACTATAGTCGACTAGACTATAGTCGACTAGACTATAGTCGACTAGACTATAGTCGACTAGACTATAGTCGACTAGACTAAAGTCGACTAGACTATAGTCGACTAGACTATAGTCGACTAGACTATAGTCGACTAGACTATAGTCGACTAGACTATAGTCGACTAGACTATAGTCGACTAGACTATAGTCGACTAGACTATAGTCGACTAGACTATAGTCGACTAGACTATAGTCGACTAGACTATAGTCGACTAGACTAAAGTCGACTAGACCATAGTCGACTAGACTAAAGTCGACTAGACTATAGTCGACTAGACTAAAGTCGACTAGACTATAGTCGACTAGACTATAGTCGACTAGACTATAGTCGACTAGACTATAGTCGACTAGACTATAGTCGACTAGACTATAGTCGACTAGACTATAGTCGAGTTGACTAACGAAATCCTGTGATCACTTATTTTTCATACCAAAAATTTATTTTTTTTTATTTTTTTTTTAATTTAAATTAATTTTTCTCGTTAACTAAGATAGACAGAGCTTAATTACAAAAATCTGTGATTTTAAACTTGATTTTCTTGTTACTGCTTAATTTAATCAATAGTTCCTTTAATTTTGAAGTAGGGCGCTTCCTATGTGTTGTTTTTTCACCTACTTTGTATGTTGTTACTGGGATGGTTCGGCTGTCAGTTAATCGCTAGGTCAGACAATCATTTATTATTCCTGAGCTCAAAGTTTCAGTTCAAAACAGTTCAAAGTTTCAGTACAATCACTCCATCTAGAATTCCCTAATGTTTCTATGCTTTTTCTTTCTAAGTAAAATTTTATGGGTAATTTTTTTCTCGTGATATTAACTAATTAGCTTGACAAAACATTCATAGAAATTAGAAAGAAGCAGAATTCTTTTTCTATTGTCTAAATTTGGTTAAAACAAATGAAATGTACTATAAAAAAATTAGTAAAACATTTTTTTTTTTTTTTTTTTGGAATAGAACTTTGGAGGGGAATGGAAATATTGGGCATTTGGTCAAACAACAAGTTCCCAGACTTTAAATTTAATAGACAATTTAAATTTTCTAATACGGTGGCTAAAAGAGGTGGATGTTTTAGACAATGTCTAAATGTGGTAAGGGATCACCTTCTTTTCTGTCTTCTATTACTTGTCTATGCTGTTGCACTTGCCTCAGGTTAGATGAGCTAGTGTTTTATTTTGGGTTGGGGTCTTTTCTGGGTTTTTTTAAGTCTGAAATTAATTTTTACATATTTAATGATCTTTTTTATTTGGGATTTGTAAGTTTGTTTTTCTGGGAGGAAGATGACATGCAATAGATAAAAATTAACACAGTTACATTTAGTTGTAATAAATTAATACAACTCTATGATAACATAGAAAATAACAACTAAGAAATTCAACAGAGAATAGAAATTAATAGACGAAAATAACTCATAAACTGAGGTGGCGCATGTCGTCGAATTTGAAATTGGGCGAAAGGGAAAACAACAAGAAAATTTAAATTTTAATAAAATAACTACCTGTTAGAAAAGAGCTTTAAAGTTAGTAAGCAACGAGGCTGGTTAAGGAATTTTAGTTAAAATATAAAATTGAGCTATCACTAAGATATGAATAGAACCGAGAACTACGTCTGGATAATTAAATAAAACAAGGTTGCCCATTACTTGCGTGACTGGAGAATTACAACAATTTCCATTAAACAAGAACATTTTTTCTTTACTCGTTCTTGAAAAAAAAAACACAAACAACAAGTAAGAGTGTTATATTCGGCTGTGCCGAATCTTATATACCCACCATCAAATTGTGTTAAATTTAGAAACATATCTCACATATCTACGAGGGTACAGCTTTTTCAAAACGTGGACCAAATTCCAGAAAATTTGTTACTCTTGTTAGTATTGTTGGTAAAATCTTTGGACTAAATTCGGTAAAATTTAATCTCATAACCGGGTATAGTTTTAAATTAATAAGCTGTTGGATACTTTTCGTTTTGCTTAATAGTTAGGCCGAACAAGTTGATAGTAATATGGCAGGTCCATATATTTTGATAGAATTTCCTAATGAATAAAGTCTGGACTTAACATAGATTGATATCTATTTAATTTCGTAGGTGCAAGGTTTATATACTGAAGGTACCCCCAAATCTTTTTTAAGGTAGATATATAAACGGAATGTAATATATATAAAAACAAGTAAGAAAGCGCTATAGTCGGTCAAGCCGACCATACGATACCCTTCACCACTAAGGACAAAGGTGTTATTTTTCCTGTATAAAGACAAATATTTGCTAAATTTTGCCATCATACAAAAATTTTCTCAAAACTTATATATTCAACCTGTTTCCGTCATTTGGACTTATATGAGAGCTAGGGTCAAATGTGGACCGATTATCTCGAAATTTGGCAGATTGATTACAGTTGTTACAATTATGTATGCAAAAAATAGACTCAAAATTTCCATTATCTTTAGATTTACGAGCGTTTTAGTGATTTTTTGTCTCATTTAGTGCGTTTTTAAAGAAGAATTTGTATGGGAGCTATGGTCAAATGTGAACCGATTTCAACAAAATTTGGTACAGTGATTTTATTTGACATAAGCAGTATTTGTTTTAAATTTCATGAAATATTGATATTTGAGGCCAATATAGCAATTCCGGGAAGTGGGACCTATGGGAGGTACCATAAATAATGGACCGATTTTGACCAATTTCAATAGCCATGGTCCCATTATCAAAAAAATGATCTGTGCCAAATTTCATCAAATTATCTTTAGAATTGCGACCTGTAGTTTGATTACAAGGTTTACATGGGGGTCCAGCCAGCCAGACGGACGGACGGACGGACATCGCTAAATCGACTCAGAAAGTGATTCTAAGCCTATTGGTATACTAAAAGGTGGGTCTAAGACAAATATTTCTATGCGTTACAAACATCAGCACAAACTTATAATACCCTTTCCACCTATGGTGGTGAAGGGTATAACTATAGGTAAATGGTGACCGATTGTCCCAAAATTGTACATCCAGGCTAATATTTATATTAAGTTTATTTTTGCAAAATTAAGTGGCCATAGCTGCCATAGTTCATAATTTAATAGCTTTTAATTGGCCTTTGTGGCATTTTAGGGTTTCCGGGAGTGATTTTTATATGAAAGCTATAGTCAAATATGGGCCGATTCCTATAAAATTTGATATACTGACCAACAGTTGCATAAAACTTCTGTATTATAAATAATAGATATGACGATATCTATTACAATTAGACTTAATTGTAACCCCGGGGGCTGGTTTATATGGGAGCTCTAACTAAACGTGAACCGGTTTCGACGATTTTCAATACACAAATATCTGAAGATATCAAAAATACTTTTGTAGAATTTTGTCCCTCTAGCTCTATTCGTAAGGTCGCTAACGCCCTTTCATTTTAAGGACCGACGGACACAAACCCTCTATCCTTTTGGTCTTTTTGTGTTTCCATAAGTTTTTTTGATCAAATGGTGACCGATTGTGACCAAATTTTGCATAACGATTAGCATTGACTTACTTGTGTTAAATTGAGTGGCCATATCTATTTATAGTTTATCATTTATTGGCATTTAAGTATATTTTAGGTGCAATTTCGGCTGTTTTCGTAAGTCTTTTGTGTGGGAGCTATGGTTAAATGTGAACCGATTTCGATGAAATTTTATATGCTGTTTTGTGCTTATGTAGAACTTCTTTATACTTAATTTTATCATCATATCTGTTACAATTTGTCATTTATTAGCAAATAAACGATTAGCCTAGGCAAGGTTATACGGGAGCTATGGTCAAATGTAAACCGATTTCACCCAATTTCAATACCAAAATTTTTCAAGAAATGAAGAATATTTTTGCCAAGTTTCAGTGTCCTACATCCTATTTTAGGCCTTAGCGTGCCTTCAACAAACAAACAGACAGACATAGAGACAGACAGATTGACCGACGGACAGACATAAACCGATTTCTCTCAATTTCAATACCAAAATTTTTCAAGAAATAAAGAATATACAGACAAACAAAAAGACCGACCGACTGACAGACAGACAGACAGACAGACAGACAAACAGACAGACAGACAGACAGACAGACAGACAGACAGACAGACAGACAGACAGACAGACAGACAGACAGACAGACAGACAGACAGACAGACAGACAGACAGACAGACAGACAGACAGACAGACAGACAGACAGACAGACAAACAGGCAGACAGACGATGACAGAAAGACGAGAGACAGTCGACAGACAGACGATGACAGACAGACGACAGACAGACAGACAGACAGACAGACAGACAGACAGACAGACAGACAGACAGACAGGCAGACGATGACAGAAAGACGAGAGACAGTCGACAGACAGAAAGTCGACAGACAGACGATGCCAGACAGACGACAGACAGACAGACAGACAGACAGACAGACAGACAGACAGACAGACAGACAGACAGACAGACAGACAGACAGACAGACAGACAGACAGACAGACATGCAGACAGACAGACAGACAGACAGACAGACAGACAGACAGACAGACAGACAGACAGACAGACAGACAGACAGACAGACAGACAGACAGACGACAGACAGTCGACAGACAGACAGACAGACAGACAGACAGACAGACAGACAGACAGACAAACAGACAGATGACAGACAGAGAGTGAATGACGTTTTATAAAAACACAGTTCGGAGACGGAGTTAAAACGTATGTCCCTTTGAACTCACATATAAAAACGCTCTTTACTTGGCCACCCCTGATTTAGATGTATGAAGAGAGCTATAGGTAGTACCATGATTAAATAGAGCAATGAATTAACCTACGACAAGAAATATGACTTGGGACATATGTAGAAATATGATTGGAGTTATTACTGGAGGTATGACTTGATTAATATCTAAAAATATGACTGAAGCTATTACTAAATTTAGTAGTAGTAGTAGTAGTAGTTACTATAAAGAAAAATTTTACTATAACAATGACTATGAGGTTCGAACTTTCGATATTACAATTATAATCTTATTACAATACTTAGCATTTAAGGGGGATATTGACATACCTTCGATCCTCGTATTAAAATTTGTAAAACTATATCTAAGATTAACCCTTTTCTACCAAATCTTCTAACATTTTTACGATTCCCTAGAACTAGCTCATTAAAAAAAAAAGACTTTCTTTTTATGGCTTTGTCTTACAAGTAGCAGTAGCCAAACTTAGTCAGTTGTTTTTATTATCACAATCTTACAAAATTTAATTATTTATTTTATGACATAATTTATGTGATCACTTGTAGTTTTTGTAGTTGGCCCTAGACTAAATTCTGACAATTTCCCGTGAAAGCAAAAATTATCTTCAGTTGTAGCTCAAAGATATTCATAAAGATCTCAAGCTTTGGTGGTATGTTATCCAAAATTTATGACTTGAGTATTTGGTTTAAATTTTGGTATTTACTTGTTTATTTCAGAATTTCTTTTTGTTTGTGTTGAAAGGAAATTAGTCAAATATTTTCTTTTAATGTCATCACTAACGATGGGATATTTTGGCTACTGCTGCTCAATTTTGGTTGGTTAGTTTTTATTTTCCGATAATTAAATTGTTGATTTTTATCTACTTATATTAATTGTTGGGTCTTAGTTTTTGTTTTAAAATTTAGTTTTTCTTTTTTTCTTAATTTTTAATTTCGGGTTAAATGTTAATTTAATGCTAATATGTTAAAGCAACTTAATTCTGATAAGGAAAAAAATTTACATTTTGATACCTGTAATTATTTAAATTTTATGCCTTGGAGTTACAAAAATTTGTAGGTTTAGAAAAAGACAGATGTTTGAGTCTTAAGAGTTGTCACATGGTTGCCTTGGCTTAGAAGGAAGGCATTTGTAATGAAAATTTTTGGACTGTAGGAAAAATAGAAAAATTGGCCATAAGCCAATTTGTCTCAAAATCTACTTTAACAAGCAGAATTAAAATTTTTTGAAATAAAATTTATTTAAAAAGTTCTTGTTAAATTAGAAAAATTTAAATAAAAAATTTTAATGTACCTGGGATTCGAACCCGGGCAATAAATGCATATTTTTATAATAGAGATATATGTGACAGAGCTCAGAGAAAGGGACTATACAAAACAAAAACAAGAGGTAGGGACAACCTACGCGAGTTTTCAAGATTGACCAACACTTTCATGACGTCATGAAATGCGTCGCTTTCAAAGGAGACCAACTAAAAAAAGTCGAAGAGAAAATGAGTTTTATTATGTTTAAAACGAAATAACTTAAAACCCATAAAAGTTATTATAGTTAAGTAAGCACGTTTTTTCTTCGTTTTATTAAGCTCATTACAAAATTTAAAAAATCGGCAATATTGGGTCATAATTAAAAGAGCTACAGGGTCGAAAAGCTATCTTACTTATGAGATGGCTTAATTTGAAAGCCATGGTCCTCCTTAATAATTCTCTCATATATACCGAAGCAATCAAACTTGCAATTAGGAAGATACAGATTGATTACCACTTTTTTTTGTTTCAATATAAGTATTTAATACGATCAATCGGAATATGATATTCACGGGTTTTGCTCCGACCCGTGAATATCAAATAGTCGGCAGAGTTGCCGTTTTTTATACTTTTAACTAAAATAGGTTTTTTTTAATGTGTAGTTCAAACGTTTTAAATAGAAAAAGTTTTCTATTCCATTTTGTTTTTCAATATTTTTATCAAAAATTTTTCTATAGAAAATTTTTTTATCAAAAATTTTTTTATAGAAAATTTTTTTATCAAAAATTTTTCTATAGAAAATTTTTTTATCAAAAATTTTTCTATAGAAAATTTTTTTATCAAAAATTTTTCTATAGAAAATTTTTTATCAAAACTTTTTCTATCGAAAATTTTTTTATCAAAAATTTTTCTATAGAAAATTTTTTTATCGAAAATTTCTCTATAGAAAATTTTTTTTGAAAAAAAAATTTTAAACCGAAAAATTTTCTCTAAAAATTTTTTAACCTAAAAAATTGTCAATAAAAATGTTTATAGCGAAAAATTTTCTATAAAAATTTTTATACCGAAAAAATTTCTATAAAAATTTTTATACCGAAAAAATTTCTATAAAAATTTTTAAACCAAACAATCTTCTATAAAAATTTTTATACCGAAAAATTTTTTATAAAAATTATTTACAAAATTTCTATCGATTTTTTTTCAAAATCGAAAATTTTTTTATAAAAAATTTTTCTATCGAAAATTTTTTCATCAAAAATTTTTCTATAGAAGATTTGAAAAAAAAAATTTTAAACCGAAAAATTTTCTATAAAAATTTTTTAACCTGAAAATTTTTCTATAAAAATTTTTATAGCGAAAAATTTTCTTTAAAAATTTTAATACCGAAAAAATTTCTATAAAAATTTTTATACCGAAAAAATTTCTATAAAAATTTTAATACAAAAAAATCTTCTATAAAAATTTTTATACCGAAAAATTTTCATACCGAAAAATTTTCTATAAAAATTATTTTTATTTTTTCAATATCGAAGATTTTCTTATAAAGAAAATTTCAATCGACAATTTTTTCATCAAAAATTTTTCTATAGAAGATTTGAAAAAAAAATTTAAACCGAAAAATTTTCTATAAAAATGTTTTAACCTGAAAAATTTTCTATAAAAATGTTTATACTGAAAAAATTTTCTATAAAAATTTTTATACAGAAAAAATTTCTATAAAAATTTTTATATCAAAAAAATTTCTATAAAAATTTTTATACCGAAAAAATTTCTATAAAACTTTTTATACCGAAAAAATTTCTATAAACATTTTAAAACCAAAAATTTTCGATAAAAATTTTTATACCGAAAATTTTCTATACCTAAAAATTTTGTAAAAAATTTTTTTTGATATAAAAATATTTTTATCGAGAATTTTTACAAAAAAATATTTTTATCGAAAAATTTTCTATAAAATCTAATTTTTATCGAACAATTTTCAAAAGAAAAATATTTTTATTAAAAATTGTTCTATACAAAAATGTCTAAAATTGTTTAATATTAGAATTTATTTCTATTTTGAAAAATATTCCCAATGTTTACAAAAATAATAGTGTCGTGGCAACAATGTTTGAGATTATAATTCTTTGTTCTCTCGAACCATATATTTTGTTGCTATAAATTGGATTTTGATTATTTTCACGAGTTTTATTAATGATCGTGGTATTTACGAAAATTAAAAATATACATCGGCTACTGGTGGTATGGGCTGTCTACTCCTGATGATATTATACTATCCGAGATTTTTCAGTTGGTGGCATATAATTCGCTTATGATATGTTTATAATTTATATATAGTCTGAGTACTTATCAGAGTATGGAATACTTAGTGATTTTTTCCAAATATCTAAAGAGCTTGAATACCTTAAATACTCTTAGATGTAACCCAAGAAGTCTAAATCATAATTCATATTCGTCATGGCTCAGCTACCGACTGACTGACAGTTCATAAGTCTAACATTTCAACTATTTTTTTCTAATTCTTTCACTTCTACAATAAACAAAAAAAAACAAAACGAGTAAGAAAATGCTATAGTCGGTCAAGCCCGACCATATGATACACTTCACCACTAAGATCAAAGGTGTTCTTTTTCCTATATTAAGACAAATATTTGCTAAATTTTGCAATCATACAAACATTTTCTCAAAACTTATATATTTAAGCTGTTTCAGTCATTTGGACTTATATGAGATCTAGGATCAAGTGTGAACCTAATATCTCGAAATTTGGAATATTGATTATAGTTGTTACAAAAATTATGTCTGCGAAAAATAAACTTAAAATTTATATTATCTTCAGAGTTACAAGCGTTTTAGTGATTTTGGTCTCATTTAGTGCGTTCTGACAGAAGAGTTTGTATGGGAGCTATGGCCAAATGTTGACCGATTTCAACGAAATTTGGTACAGTAATTTTAATTTATATAAGCAGCATTTGTTTTAAATTTCGTGAAAATATTGATATTTGTGGCTAATATATCAATTCCGAGAAGTGGGATCTATGGGAGGTACCATAAATAATGGACCGATTTGCACGAATTTCAAAAGCCATGGTCCCACTATCAAAAAATGATCTGTGCCAAATTTCATGAAATTATCTTTAGATTTGCGATCTTTGATTACATGGGGTCCAGCAAGCCAGACGGACGGACGGACTGACATCGCTAAATTGATTCAGAAAGTGATTCTAAGCCTATTGGAATAGTAACAGGTGGGTCTAAGATACATATTTCTATGCGTTACATACATCAGCACAAACTTGTAATACCCTTTTTCACCTATGGTGGTGTAGGGTATAAAAAGAATACATTTCTAAAACATTTAAACAAATCATTTTTCAAAACCAACCGTTCGTTCGCTCATTCTTCATTAACATCAAAAATACTCTTAACTTGTATAATTTTGTATTAATAATAATTTAATCCCATTAAAATTATTAAATTAACATAAAAAAAATTGTTCATGAGTGAAGAAATGTAGACAAAATTATAATAATAATTATAGATTTGTAGTTATTTCAGTTTAATTTTATCATCTCCTCAACATCTTCAAAAAATTTTACCCTCATAGTAAATATTTCATATTTATTCATAACTAAATATAATTTCTTTTGTTTCTTTGTATTTATGGTTTTCTAAACAAATTATATTCAAATATATAATTATACTGATTTAATGCCGCAGTTATTTGGGTTTTAGTTTAAAGACCACCTAAAGCGTTCCAAGCCACCTTTTTCTGTGTCGAATCATTTATTATTGTCTGTCCAGTTTTTCGACTGTTGGACTCAACACTTTACCTAGTGCTACTATTAACTGCAAATCAGTAATTAGTGTTGAAAAATTTAAATTTATTTTTGAATTTTTATTATTTTTAGGGTTTTTTACAGCAAATAAGTTATTATCTATAATTATCAAATTTACATGGAAAGTTTATGCAAAAATATCGGAAATAATTATGAAAATACTTAATTATTTAGTTGAGAGTTGCTTTTGTGATGTTCAAAACTAAAATTTATTGTTTTGAGTTTCTCACATAGATTCGATATGGTTCTTAGTCTTCCGTAATTATTCAGATGAGGTAAAAGTAGTTACATTAAGTCATCTATAAAATGTAAAGTGAATGGGAGCACTACAATTACAAGAGTCTTCATTTACAAAACAAAATGTATGAAAGTTTTTGTAATAGTTTGGTTATGAGACCATATAGTTTAAGCATGAAATAATAATTGTAGTCTTCGATTTTATATAAAGAGTATAAGACTCTATAGCTCTACATTTAAAATAGTCTTATAAGCAGACTACATGGTCTTATAGGACCTTACGATAACCTTCACCACTAAGGTCAAAGTTGTTTTTTTTCCTACTGAAGACGAAAATTTTGCAAAATTTTGCTATCATACAAACATTTTCTGTCTGTCTGTCTGTCTGTCTGTCTATCTGTCTGTATGTCTGTATGTCTGTATGTCTGTCTGTCTGTCTTTCTGTCTGTCTGTCTGTCTGTCTGTCTGTCTGTCTGTCAGTCAGTCTGTCTCTCTGTCTATCTGTCTGTCTTTCTGTCTGTCTGTCTGTCTGTCTATCTGTCTGTCTGTCTGTCTGTCGGTCTGTCTGTTGAAGGCACGTTTGGAGCTAAGTATTTTTATAACGAAAATTTTTCCAAAAAAATTTTTATAACTAAAAATTTCCCATACAAATTTTTAAACGAAAAATTGTCTATAAAAATTTTTATAACAAAAAATTTTTTATAAAAATTTTTATAATGAAAAATTTTCTATAAAAATTTTTATAACGTAAACTTTCTATACAATAAAAATTTTTATATAAAATTTTTATAACGAAAAATTTTCTATACAAATTTTTATACCAAAAAATTTTCTATAAAAATTTGTATACCAAAAAATTTTCGATAAAAAATTGTATACCAAAAAATTTTCTATAAAAATTTTTATACCAAAAAATTTTCTATAAAAATTTGTATACCAAAAAATTTTCTATAAAAATGTTTATACCAAAAAATTTTCTATAAAAATTTTTATACCAAAAAATTTTCTATAAAAATTTTTATACCAAAAAATGTTCTATAAAAATTTTCATACCAAAAAATTTTCTATAAAAATTTTTGTAACAAAAAATTTTCTATAACAATTTCTATAACGAAAAAATTTCTATAAAAATTTTTATAACGAAAAAATTTCTATAAAAATTTTTATAACGAAAAAATTTCTATAAAAATTTTTATACCAAAAAATTTTCTATAAAAATTTTTATACCAAAAAATTTTCGATAAAAAATTGTATACCAAAAAATTTTCTATAAAAATTTTTATACCAAAAAATTTTCTATAAAAATGTTTATACCAAAAAATTTTCTATAAAAATTTTTATACCAAAAAATTTTCTATAAAAATTTTTATACCAAAAAATTTTCGATAAAAAAGTGTATACCAAAAAATTTTCTATAAAAATTTTTATACCAAAAAATTTTCTATAAAAATGTTTTTACCAAAAAATTTTCTATAAAAATTTTTATACCAAAAAATTTTCTATAAAAATTTGTATACCAAAAAATTTTCTATAAAAATGTTTATACCAAAAAATTTTCTATAAAAATTTTTATACCAAAAAATTTTCTATAAAAATTTTTGTAACAAAAAATTTTCTATAACAATTTCTATAACGAAAAAATTTCTATAAAAATTTTTATAACGAAAAAATTTCTATAAAAATTTTTATAACGAAAAAATTTCTAGAAAAATTTTTATAACGAAAAAATTTCTATAAAAATTTTTCTAACGAAAAATTTTCTATAAAAATTTTTATACCAAAAAATTTTCTATAAAAATTTGTATACCAAAAAATTTTTTTAGCTAAAAATTTTCTATAAAAATTTTTATACCAAAAAATTTTCTATAAAAATTTTTATACCAAATAATTTTCTATAAAAATTTTCTCTAAAATTTTTTCTAACGAAAAATTTTCTATAAAAATTTTTCTAATGAAAAGAAAAATTTTATATAAAAATTTTTCTAACGAAAAATTGTCCATAAAAATTTTTCTTAAGAAACATTTTCTATAAAAATGTTTCTAACGAAAAATTTTCCATAAAAATTTTAATACCAAAAAATTTTCAATAAAAATTTTTATAACGAAAAATTTTCTATAAAAATTTTTATAATGAAAAATTTTCTATAAAAATTTTTATAACGAAAAATTTTCTATAAAAATTTTTATAACGAAAAATTTTCTATAAAAATTCTTATTACGAAAAGTTTTCTATAAAAATTTGTAAACCAAAAAATTTTCTATAAAAATTTTTTAACCGAAAATTTTTCGATAAAATTTTTTAAACCGAAATTTTTTACAAAAAATTTTATAATGAAAAATTTTCTATAAAAATTTTATAACATAAACTTTCTATACACATTTTTATAACGAAAAATTTTCTATAAAAATTTTTCTAACGAAAAATTTTCTATAAAAATTTTTCTAACGAAAAATTTTCTATAAAAATTTTTCTAGCGAAAATTCTTCTATAAAAATTTTTCTAGCGAAAAATTTTCTATAAAAATTTTTCTAACAAAAATTTTTCTATAAAAATTTTTCTAATGAAAAATTTTCTATAAAAATTTTTATACCGAAAAATTTTCTATAAAAATTTTACGAAATATTTTCTGTAAAAATTTTTAAACCGAAAAATTTTCTATTAAAATTTTTATACCGAAATATTTTCTATAAAAATTTTTATACCAAAAAATTTTCTATAAAAATTTTTATACCTAAAAATTTTCTATAAAAATTTTTTAACCGAAAATTTTTCTATAAAATTTTTTTAAACCGAAAAATTTTCTATACAAATTTCTATACCAAAAAATTTTCTATAAAAATTTTTATAACAAAAATTTTCTATAAAAATTTTTATAACAAAAAATGTTCTATAAAAATTTTTATAACGAAAAATTTCTATAAAAATTTTTATACCGAAAACTTTTCTATGGAAGTTCTTATACCGAAAAATTTTTAATAAAAATTCTTATACCGAAAAATTTTTTATAAAAATTCTTATACTGAAAAATATTCTATAAAAATTTTTATACCGAAAAATTTTCTGTTAAAATTTTTAAACCGAAAAATTTTCTATAAAAATTTTTCTAACGAAAAATTTTCTATAAAAATTTTTATACCAAAAAATTTTCTATAAAAATTTTTATACCAAAAAATTTTCTAAAAAATTTTTTATACCGAAAATTTTTCTATAAAAATTTTTCTAACGAAAAATTTTCTATAAAAATTTTTCTAACGAAAAATTTTCTATAAAAATTTTTATAACAAAAAATTTTCTATAACAATTTTTATAACGAAAAAATTTCTATAAAAATTTGTATAGCAAAAAAATTTCTATAAAAATTTTTATAACGAAAAAATTTCTATAAAAATTTTTCTAAAAATTTTTCTAACGAAAAATTTTCTATAAAAATTTTTATACCAAAAAATTTTCTATAAATATTTTTCTAACATAAAAATTTTTTATACAAATTTTTCTAACGAAAAATTTTCTATAAAAATTTTTAAAAAGAAAAATTTTCTATAAAAATTTTTAGAACGAAAAATTTTCTATAAAATTTTCTTAAACCGAAAAATTTTCTATAAAATTTTCTTACACCGAAAAATTTTCTATAAAATTTTTTTAAGCCGAAAAATTTTCTATAAAATTTTTTTAAACCGAAAAATTTTCTATAAAAATTTTTATACCGGAAAATTTTCTATAAAATTTTTTTAAACCGAAAAATTTTCTATAAAAATTTTTATACCGAAAAAATTTTTTTTAAAAATTTTCTATAAAAATTTTTACACTGAAAAATTTTTATACCCAAAAATTTTCTACAAAAATTTTGATAACAAAAAATTTTCTATAAAAATTTTTATACCGAAAAATACTGGCCTATTTGACCGTCCCTGGAAGCCCATCGGGTAATAGTCACATCTCATTAATCCCATCGTCAGTTGATTACTATACTTTTCTTCGTTATTAAAAGGTAAACTATATGATATTATTTCTCCGGTATATAAAAATCGGTTTTATATCTGTTTAAGACTATTACTAATCAGTCAATTTTGATCTTTATTCTCCATCTTATATACATAAACGACTCTTAACATTTGTAATATCATATGTACAAAAACTCATTTAACCCATTATTCGCATAACTCCCTCCGACAAATGCTGTATATCCGAGAATTTGTCTAATAAAGAGCGGGGACAGTTTATAAAAACTCGATGGCAATCGGCACCTGAACGACCCAAGTGCTCGGCATGATAATATTCATTATCCGAATGCGTGGAGAGCTTATCGGTTGAGGAAGAGGGCCTAAGGGAATACATAAAAGTTAGATAAATTATTTTAAAATCTTTCTTAAAAAAAACGTTACTTTAACTATTTATTACAATAATAAATAACTGTAATAAATTGGTTTCTTAGTGCAATACACTACAGTTAAACTATTTAACTTTACTTACGTTAATAAAATATGCAATAACTCCGCCAATAATCCATTATAATAATGAAACGGATTCTCGGCGGCCTCACAAATACTTTTCAAAACGCAATCACGACCCGAGAGGCCCATACTATAAAGAGATTAAAGCAGAAATTATTAAGATATATTTTTTTAAAATTCTGGTTAAGTTTTGTTAATTTTTTTACCGTGTTGCCAAGCCTTCTAGACCCTTGTATATGGTCCATCTGTAACTGCTATATATGGCCTTATTATGGCTATTCAAAAACTCTTGTCTAGTTTTTAAAGGTACATCATTAGGGGCTTCTAGAAAACTGTCCAAGTTTATGGGGCTACCAAATTTACGATGTGCAAAGGGCATTACAGTTTTCGTTTTTAGTTTTGTTATGTTATCGGGCAGAAAATATTCGGCCTTCAAGACATAACCGGTGGTCATGGCCTCATATCTGAGGTTTTCTAGAGGAATACCAATACCGGAAATCCACTAGAAAAGAAAAGAGAAAGTGGTTTTAACTTGAAGAAAAGTGAAAGTGAAATCTCTGGGTATATCAGGCACTACTCGCTTAAATTTCTTCTTTTATAGAAATTTTGGAAATTTTCGCAATATTTGTGGCATGGAGCTCATAAATTCAATTAAATTTTATATTGTTTTTTTTTTAAATATTCACCTGAGCTCTTGTGGGCGCTGTCGGTGGATATATCAATACCGGAATATAGGCTTCATCTACTGGCAGTAAGAACACAAATATTACACTTATTATAAAAATTATATATTTACACATTTTTTTTTAATTTTTCTTAAATTCTTGAGAAATATTTTAAATAACAAAGAAATTCTTTTCAATATTCCTCCGTTTTTATTTAAAAATAGTTATAAACCTAACTTTCTTTCTATTTTTTTTTTTTTTTTTCGAAAAAATATGTGTGAAATCTCTAATGAAACGTTCGACTCTAGACTAAATTTTGTGTTCCATTTAAAAAACTTACAAGCCAAAGATTTTTATTAGTTCTTTTTTAGTATTTTTAGCATGAAGAAGTTAAAACAATGACTTAATGCAGTCTTAACCTGTAATGTTGAGAAAAAGTAAAATTTTTTAACCAGTTTTTACAATTAGCACCTTTTGTCTGGCACAATTTCTTTTCTTTAGTTCATCAGTTTTTTAGACGTCATATTTAGTACTTTTGGAGAGAACTTGGAAAGAGAGATACTGTATTATAGATGATAATAAATATTACAAGGTAATTCATTCATAGAATTCAGTACCAACTTATGTACAAAAAGAAATACTTCTAAATAGAAAAATCTATCCGATATAGACTCGAACGATTTATTTAAATGTATCTCCTACTCATATAAATTTCATAAATCAAGTAAAAATCCTATAAATTTCATTAATCAATTAAAAATCAACTACAATTTCCACAAATATTGCAAAACCAACAAAGTTATATCTTCTTAAATATTTCAGTGTTAAGTAACTTTAAGCCGGCCAAGTAGTTTTGGAGATATCGTAACAGTCTATCCTTAGATTCTTGAGCAAAAAATTTGAATTGTCGATATTTTTGAGATACATCTCCATATATGATCATCAAAAGCGGTATACTCTCTTTTTTATGGGACTTTTCAAAACGACCATACTGCAAATTGATGTATGGAAGTCCAACATCTTTTTATTATAGAGTCCTTTCTTGAACCGCTATGTCATCTCGAACTGCTAAGTCATTTCTCATTGGCTAGACCCTTTCGAGTATGTCAGAGTATGTGAATTTCAGAAGTGTCCTCTACTAGCCTGAGAAAGATTTAAATTTCTGATTGTGGCTTCCGGCCAGTCTGCGGTACGAACGTAGTTAAATCGCTTAGGTACTGATTCTTAGTCAATCGATATATTTAAGACATATATGCGCCCTTTTTACCACAGAAATTGAAAGGTATAAAAATCATAACCAAGCAGACCTGAATCGAAAAATTGGCCATCTACGATTTGAAAATTTTTTATACAAAATTGTTCATCTTAAATCAAAATTTTGCTCGTTTTAGTAATAAATTTTGCTAGTTTAGTAATCCATTTGCTTGACACCTTTGAGTATTTTGCGGTATGTGAATTTCTGAAGAATCCTCCACTAGACGGAACAAAATTTTGATTTCTAATACGTATTTCTGTACCCAAATTTAATTGGAACTACTAACAATTTTTATAATTTAATCCGAGAAATATCTCTGGGACTATGTGGGTTAACATATAGTCCAATTTTGAATTGCCTTTTCCCAGCCTAAAGAAAATGTTTATTTCAGATTTGTATTTTCTGGGACCAAATTATCTTCCAACTGCCAAATTTTATAATTGTTTTGAAAAAAAAAATCATTGGGACGATGTGGGTTTATATAAGTTTTAGCATAGTTCAATTTCTAAATGTAAATTCTAACAAATGGTAAAAACGGTTTTGTTCAGGAGAGCCATTTTTAAGATTTAAATACTATCTTGTTAAGTTATTTTTTATCCTTAGGTCCATTTCTCTATGCGCTGTCACATATAGTCCAATTTCCAATCGAAGATTATAATATATTCAATTTTTCAATCATCATTTAACTCCGTCCAATTTCGAATCGCTATAATGTAGTGCTATTCTTCAACTGCACGTTCTAATACAGGACTTTTCTTCAATCATAGGTTCAAATAAAGGTCTATTCAGCAATCGTAGGTTCTTTCCTTTAATCTTAGGTTCTAATATAAGTAATTTTTAATCTGAGTTTCTAATATAGGACTATTCTGCAATTGTAGGTTCTAACAAAAGCATATTTCTCAAGTTTGGTTTTTAATATAGGCCTTTTTCTCAATCTTAGGTTCAAATATAGGCCCTTTTTCAATCGCAGGTTATTATATTACTATTCTGCAATCGTAGGTTGTATTATATGCCTTTCTTCAATCGTAGGTTTTAATATGGATCTGCTCTGCAATAGTGGGTTCTAATAGAGGCCTATTCTGCAATCGTAGGTTCTAATATAGGCCTATTTTGCAATCGTAGGTTCTAATATAGACCTTTTTTCAATCGTAGGTTTTAATATAGGCCTAGTTTGCAATCGTTAGTTCTAATATAGGCCTATTCTGCAATCGTTGGTTCTAATATAGGCCTATTTTGCAATCGTTAGTTCTAATATAGGCATATTCTGCAATCATAGGTTCTAATATAGTCCTGTTCCCTAATCTAAGGATCTAATATAAGCCTATACTGCAATCGTAGGTTCTAATATAGGCCTATTCTGCATTCGTAAATTATAATTTAGGACTATTCTGCAATCGTAGGTTATAATATAGGCGCATTCTGCAATCGTAGGTTCTAACATAGGCCTATTCTACAATCGTATTTTCTAATACAGACCTATTCTACAATCGTAGATTCTAATATAGGCCTATTATGCAATCGTAGGTTCTAATATAGGCTTTTTTCAATAGTAGATTCGAATAAAGGCCTATTCTTCAATCATAGCTTCTAATATGATCAATTCTTCAATCGTAGTTTCTAATATGTATAGTAGGGCGTCTCGAAAAAATAAAGTTCCCCGTACACCATCGAATATAAAGCATTGCTATGAGGTAGTTTCGAAAAAAAATTTTTTAATTTTTTTCGTTGCACATTGGGGTCGCCAAAATACATTTTTCGTTATATCTTCGCCATTTATAGTCGGATCTCGAAGTGTGATATATCGATGTTTTTGTCTCGAGGAGGCCAATATTTTTCTTTAATAGTCATTATTCTCAGGTATCCGGTTCTAGTATTTATCTATCAGACCCCTGTTCCAACCACCCTAATGTACCACCCTAATATCAGAAAATTAAAGCTCTTAAAAAATCGTTAAACTTTTACTAAGGAAGTTTTTCGATTTTTCAAACCGATCTATTACAAACAAGGAATTTCTTATTTTGCCGCACATAGGGATCGCCAAAATTCATTTTTCGTTATATCTTCGCCATTTACTATCGGATCTTAAAGTGTAATATATCGATGTTTTTGTCTAACGAAGACCAATGTTTTGCGATATTAATCATTGATCATTGACTTTTAATCAATTATGTTTTTGTAGTATATTAATCTGCCATGGCTGTCACTGGTGTGCAACGCATGGGCCACATTTTTTCAGAACTTGAGAGCCCTCAAAAATACAGCAAACTTGAGTCTTTTCAAAACATAATTGATTAAAAGATTTTAAATTTTTATAATTCTTGTTGTATGAGTTAAGATATCTTGGGTAGGTACTATGTAGAAGAATGTATTTAAGGTCAATGATTAATATCGCAAAACACTGGCCTTCGTTAGACAAAAACACCGATATATTACACTTAAAGATCCGACAGTAAATGGCGAAGATATAACGAAAAATGTATTTTGGCGATCCCTATGTGCGGCAAAATAAGAAATTCCTTGTTTGTAATAGATCGGTTTGAAAAATCGAAAAACTTCCTTAGTAAAAGTTTAACGATTTTTTAAGAGCTTTAACTTTCTGATATTAGGGTGGTACATTAGGGTGGTAGGAACAGGGGTCTGATAGATAAATACTAGAACCGGATACCTGAGAATAATGACTATTAAAGAAAAATGTTGGCCTCCTCGGGACAAAAACATCGATATATCACACTTCGAGATCCGACTGTAAATGCCGAAGGTTTAACGAAAAATGTATTTTGGCGACCCCAATGTACAACCAAAAAAATTAAAAAATTTTTTTTTGAAACTACCTCATAGCAATGCTTTATATTCGATTGTGTACGGCGAACTTTATTTTTTCCCCATATAAGTCGAGACGCTCTAATGTATAGGCTCTTTTCAATAGTAGATTCGAATAAAGGCCTATTCTTCAATCATAGCTTCTAATATGACCAATTCTTCAATCATAGTTTCTAATATAGAAATATTCTTCAATTATAGATTCTAATATAATTAGGCTTTCTATCGTAGGCTATAAGTATAGTTCATGTTTCAGTAGTTCGTTCTAGTATAGTCCTATAATCTAGTATAATAATATAAGCGTAGTTTAAAATATAGCAATCTTAATCGTAGGCTATAATATAGCAAAACTTTCAGTCCTATTATTGATCGTAGGTTCTTATATAGACATTTCCAGTTATATCTCTTAGGATATTTAGTATATTTTCAATCATATTACCTAATATATACTCATTTCCAGTCAAAACTCTTAGTATATCCTAATTTGCAATCATTGTACCTACCTATTACATCCCGATTTTCAGCAAAAGTACCTATCAGTAAACCCCTTTCCAGTCATACCTCTTGTTATATTCCGACTTTCTGCTGTAGTACCTAAGCGAATAGCCCTTTCGTTTTCTTTTATATATCGTTTTTTTTTAATACTAAGTACTTAATATAGAAGCATTTCTAGTACTCGTAGTATCTTCCTCATATCCAAAATTCTAATATTCAAAAATAGACCCATTTTAAGTTGAAGTTCTTATTATATCCTTATCTCTAGTGATAGGTTTTAATATAGACCCATTTAACTGAAAATTTCTATATAAAACTTCTATACCGAAAATTTCTTATATAAAATTCTTCTAGCGAGAATTTTTGTTAAACATTTTTAGAAAAAATTTTAGATATTGGTTTATACAGTCCATTTTGGCTGAGGTCTTTATATAAAACATTTTTAACTATATAGAAAAGTCCAATTATAAATCGTAAGTCTTATTTCAATCTAATTTTTACTCTAAGGGGTTAATATTCCCTAATTTTTAATCCTAAATCTTTATGAAATCCAATTTTATATCTTAAATCTTTTAATAGTCCAACTTTCAATTGTCAAAGTTAATTTAGCCTAATTTTTAGTCAAAGGTCTTCCTTATTACTTTCAACAGTGATTCTTTTCATTCATATTTTTTCCAACTCTCCATTTTCGAACTCTCATCTTCACACACTCCCATATCAACCTTCACACCCTGTTTTTCTTTCCATATTTTCCTCCTACTAATACAAAAAAAAAACGAATTCATTACCACAAACTGCAACAACTAACTTTCTTTTGAAATTGCCATTAACCAAACCAACATTTGCCACAATCTATAATAAATTTAGCAAACAGTTGCAAAATAACTACTGTCAGAGACACACAGAGGTGCAACATGTTGTGGCAACAAGAAAATATTTACCAAAAGAGTCATTTAGGAGCAGCAACAATATATTTACCGGCCGCATTAATATTGCTCTGGGTAAATAATGGAAATTGTGTAGTTTTCACAAGGGGAGGATCATTTGGGGTAAGAGTTGGTGAAAATGCTATTAGCATAAACAATTTTTTTATACCCACCATCAAAAAGAATGGGGGGTATATTGAGATTGTCATTCCGTTTGTAATTTCTTTAATATTGGCTCAAAAAACAAAAACGATATATATTCTGAATCCTTATGAAATTCTAAGACGATTGAGCCATGTCCGTCTGTCTGTCCGTCTGTCTGTCTGTCTGTTGAAATCACGATAACGCCTAAACGAAAGGAGCTAGGTCATTGAAACTTAGCAAAAATATTCTTTATCTCTGAGAAAATTTTGGTATTGAAATTGGGCAAAATCGGTTCACATTTGACCATAGCTCCCGTATAACCGAAAACAGCCTAAATTTCACCTAAAATACACTTAAATGCTAATAAATCTAAAAGTGTAACAAATATAACCACCAAATTTGGCACAAGAAAGTCTTATATCAATGCCAGCCAGTGTGCAAAATTTTGTCGCAATCGGTCACCATTTGACCTAGCTCCCATATAAAAAACTTACGAAAACACAAAAATTCAAAAAGAAAAGGGGATTTATGTCCGTCTGTCCGTCAGATAAAATCGTCATAGCTCCTTAACTACAAAAGCTACTAAGACTAAATAAGGCACAAGAAAGTCTTATGTCAATACCAGCCAGTGTGCTAAATTTTGTCACAATCGGTCAACATTTGACCATAGCTCCCATATAAAAAACTTATGGAAACACAAAAATACATAAAGAAAAGGTTGTTTATGTCCGTCTGTCCGTCAGATAAAAGCACGATAGCGCCTTAACGAAAAGAGCTAGAGGGACAAAACTTTACAAAAATATTTTGGATGTCTTGAAAAAGATGTGTGTTGAAAATGGACAAAATCGGTTCAAATTTAGTTAGAGCTCCCATATAACCCCGCCCCGGGAAACACATTAATGCTGATAAATTGAATACAATTGTAATAGCTATGACGATTAAATTTAAAATAGGGAAGTTTTATGCAATTTTTGATCAGTTTATCAAATTTTATAGGAATCAGTCCAAATTTGACTTTAGCTTTCATATAAAAAACACTCACGGAAACCAAAAATTTTAGCAAAGGCCAGTTAAAAGCTATTAAATTTGAAACTATGATAGCTATGGTCACTAAATTTTGCAAGAATAAGCTCCATATATATACCAGCCAGTGTGTAAAATTTTGTTAAAATCGGTCAACATTTGGCTATAATTTTTATATATATAACATCCCCTTTTTATATCTACAATCAAAAATATTTGGAGGTACATTCATTATATTAAGATTGCACCTATGAAATTAGATAGGCATCAATCAATGTTCAACCCAGACTTTATATATGATGAATGCATTAGGAACTCCTAACGAAATATATGGACCTGTCGTATTACTATTAACGTGTTTAGCCTAACTACATATTAACGAAAAGTATTTAACAACTTATTAATGTAAAACTATACCCGGTTATGAGACCGAATTTTGATCAAAGTAAATACTGGGGAAAGCACTAAAATATTTTTAAATGTTGAACTATAGAGCTACGGCAACCGAATTTAGTCCAAAGGTTTCACCAACAATACCAATTAGCATAGCGAGGTCCAGATTTTGAATTAGCTGCACCCTGTTTCTGAATTTAACACAACTTGATGGTGGGTATATAAGATTCGGCACAGCCGAATATAACACTCTTAATTGTTAAAATAATATAATAATTTATGAAAGACCCAAAAGATGTTAAAGTATTTAAATTGTTTAATTTTGTATTTTAAAGTGAATTCAAGTGTTTTAAAAGCTCAATTCAAGCTTTTTACTTCATTAAATTTCCATTTGATTTTGTTACAAAATTGCATTTGTTAAGATTAAAGAAAGACTAGTAATTAATTCAAAAATTATTTATTTCTTTCAGTATTTAGCTGCAGTGGCCATGCCTTTGGACCTACCCAATCGCAATGTTTATATGGCCTTTAATTTTGAGTCCAATTACGGCTTACCCGCAAATGATACCTATCGGGATTGGGTAGATAGGGTAAGTTTAGTAAAAGTACCGAAAATTTCATATATATTTAACCATATTTCCATTTTCAGTGGGACATTGAAGAGCAATTTGTGGGCATTGGCAACAATGTCACCTATGTCGATAGTGCCCGCAAGAAACGTTCCCCGGCAAGACCTCCCTATGATAGACGCTCCTTTTATCGCACATTTACCGGTTATTTGGATCATTTTGGCATGAATGGATCGGCTTGTCTGCTGAGGAGTATTTGCGAGGTATCAGCCTCGACCTTGCATGTAAATAATGGGGTTTTGGGGAGCTTGTTTAAGATATTGTTTTTGTAAGTATGTGGAGGCCCTATGTTAAACCAGGAATTAAAGGACTAAATATATAAGTTTATGATTTTTGTACCAAAGACTCTATAATATAAAGATGTTGTACTTCCATATATTGATTTTCCGTATGGTCGTTTTGAAAAGTCCCATCAAAAAGAGGGAATACCGCTTTTACTCTGATTTGGAAACAACTAGTGGAGACGATTATTTAATTAAAGAAAGCTAAGGCACACACGAGTGCTCATGAAATGTATGTTTGCTTGTGCGTTCACGTATTTTGCATTGCTCTTTATCCACTTTAATTTCAATTTTTTGAGAAAAAAAAAATGTATGGATTTTTACATTAAAGAGTCTTTGTTTGTAGGGTCTCAAAATTTTACCATATAAACCCCTATGGTAGAGAATAGGACAAAATTTAGACTAACGCTTGAAAAACGAACTTTATTAAGACCCAAGATTAACAATTAGTCTATATTAGAACTTTCAAGTGGAAGTGGATCTATATTAAAACCTCTCACCGGAACCGAATCCGAAATCAGGTTCAATTAATTTTGATAGATAATGGGACAATATTTAGACTAAATATTCGAAGGAGGACTTTATTAAGACCTAATAGACCAAGTGTTACTATATTCAGGTCTACAAGTGGATCTATATAAAACATTTGCAAAGAGGACATTATTAAAACTTATGATAAACAATTGGTCTATATTAGGACCTTCAAGTGGATTTATACTAAAATGTTTGGAAAGTTTACTTTATTATGACCTTAACTTAGTCTTTATTGGGACCAACAAGTGAGCGTGGATTATACCAGAGCCTCCCATCTAAAACCGAATCCGAAATGAGGTTCTACGATTGAATCTTGATCTATTTTAGTTACTACGATTGAAAATTGGGCTATATTAGGTACCATGGTTGAAGCTTGGGCATAAGTAAGCGCTGCGGCAAAAAAAATATCTCTACTAGAACATGGAAATATACCTACGAATGTCTCTTAGTCAAACTTTGTTGATTGTTCCTTTATTAAAACTTACGATCATTCCTATATAAAAACCTTCGATTGTTCCTATGTCAAAACTTATGGTTGTTCCTATATCAAAACCAACGATAGTTCCTATATCAAAACCTACGATTGTTCCTATATCTAAACTTACGATTGTTCCTATATAAAAACCTATGATTTTTTCTACATTAAAACTTACGATTCTTCCTATATCAAAACTTACGATTCTTCATATATCAAAACCTTCGATGGTTCCTATATCAAAGCCTTCGATGGTTTCTATATCAAAACCTACGATTGTTATATTATCAAAACTTATGACTGTTCCTACATCAAAACCTACTATTTTTCCTATATCAAAATCTACAATTGTTCCTATATCAAAACCTACGATAGTTCCTATATCAAAACCTACGATAGTTCCTATATCAAAACCTATGGTTGTTCCTATATCTAAACCTACGATTGTTCCTATATAAAAACCTACGATTTCTACATTAAAACCTACGATTCTTCCTATATCAAAACTTACGATTCTTCCTATATCAAAACCTTCGATGGTTCCTATATCAAAACCTATGATTGTTATATTATCAAAACTTATGACTGTTCCTATATCAAAACCTACTATTTTTCCTATATCAAAATCTACAATTGTTCCTATATCAAAACCTACGATAGTTCCTTTATCAAAACTTACGATTGTTCCTATATCAAAACCGACAATTCTTCCTAATTAAAACCTGCGATTTTTCCTTTATCAAAACTTACGGTTGTTCCAATACCAGAGCCTACAACCGTTCGTATATCAAAACCTACGATTTTTCCTATATCAAAACATTCAATGGTTTCTATATCAAAACCTACGATTGTTTCTATTTCAAATCTTCTGATCAAAACTTACGATTGTTCCTATATTAAAATTTACGATTGCTCATACATCAAAACCTAAAATTTTTTCTATTCAAAACCTACAATAATTCCATTATTTAAACCTACGAATGTTCCTATATCAACGCCTTCGATTGTTCCCAAATCAAAACCTACCATTGTCCCTGTATCAAAAAATATGGGTTTTCCTATATCGAAACCTTCGTTTGTTCCTACAATAAAATTGGACTATATACTATTACAACCTACTATCGGAATCGGACCATATTATAAAACTAGAAGCTATGATAGAAAAAATTACTGTTTTAGAAAGTACTATTCAAAATATGATAGCATAACATTGAAAAAAGTGGTTGGATTACTCATTAGTTCGAGATGACTCAGCAGTTCTAGATAATTTAGCTTAGTTGTTTAGATAATTATGCAGTTCGAGATGGCTAAGCTGTTCAGGATGACTTATCAGATCGAGATGACTCAGAAGTTCAGGATGACTCAGAAGTTCAGGATGACTCAGAAGTTCTAGGTGACTTAGCAGCTCAATATAACTCAGCAGATTGTGCCGACTTTGCTTCTTATGAGTGTTTCAGGTTACGTTCGCTCTTCAGATATCCACGTACAACATGATACTTACATGGTTCCATCGAATGATGGATTACTTACCATTTCGAGATGACTCAACAGTTCTAGATAACTCAGTTGTTCAACATAACTTACTAGTTTGAGATAATAAAAGAGTTCGACATGGCTTAGCAGTTTAATATGACTTATCAGATCGAAATGACTTAAAAGTTCGGGATGACTCAGAAGTTTAAGGTGACTTAGCAGCTCAATAGCGAATGATAGATTACTCATTAGTTCGAGATGACTCAGCAGTTGTAGATAACTAAGGTGTTTTACATGACTCACTAGTTTCAGGTAATTAGGCAGTTCGAGATGGCTTAGCAGTTTAGGATGACTGATCAGATCGAAATGACTTAAAAGTTCGGGATGACTCAGAAGGTGACTAAGCAGCTTAATATAACTCAGCAGATTGTGCTGACTTTGCATCTTATGTGAGTATCGGACAATGATTGTTTTTCAGAAATCGACATACAACAAGATACTTGCATGGGTTCATCGAATGATGGATTACTCACTAGTTCGAGATGACTCAGAAGTTCTAGATAGCTTAGTTGTATTACATAACTTAAGAGTTTGAGATAATATTGTAATCCGAGATGGCTTAATAGTTCACGATGACTCATTAGATCGAGATGACTCAGAAGTTCGAGATGACTCAGAAGTTCAAGGTGACTCAGCAGATTATGCTGATTTTAAATCGTATGTATTGGGCCACGATCAGAAATCTATGTATAACATAATTCTAGATGGCTAAGTAGTTCAGGATTTCTTATCAGATCGAAATAACTCAGAAGTTCGGGATGACTCAGAAGTTTAAGATGATTTAACAGCTGAATATAACTTAGAACATTGTACTATACGTATCGGTCCAGAAATATACGTACCAAAAGAAACTTATATGGGTCCATCGATTGATAAATTACTCACTAGTTCGAGATGACTTAGCAGTTCTAGATAACTAATCTGTTCTACAAAACTTAGCAGTTTGAGATAATTCTGCAGTTCAAAATGGCTTAGATGACTCATCGGATTGAGATGACTCAGAAGTTCGGGATGATAAGTTCGAATTAATTTATTTAAAGGAATAGACTAATACTGGACTGTGTAAATACTAACGATTGGATATACATAGGATTACATGGATCTTGAAGCGGAAATTTGGACAAGATAATGACCACCAATACAAAATTTGAATAAAACATACTAAGGCCACATTTGACTTTTTTACCACATGTTTGGTCTATATTGAGCTGAATTTTATAAATATTTATGTGGGGCTTATATAACTCAAGCGACTGACGATTGAGTGAAATTTATTTTTGTTTTTTTATTGCAACAAAAAAAATACATGTAAGTTTCACTCAATCGTCAGTCGCTTGAGTTATATAAACCCCAGATTAGACTATATTAAACTAACGATGAGATATTACACTATATTTAGACTTTAAATTGAAAACTGGACTTTATGCAGACCATCGAAAGAATAACTGACAATATAAGATTCAAATTTGATATGTAACAGAATTTCGGACTACATTAAGATCCTCGATTAAAAATGGAACTATCATAGAACTTTAAAGGGAATGTACTTTTACTAAGGACACTTTTAACTTATTCCTTATCCATAAAATCAGAATCAAATGGGATTAAAAGGTCTATTATATAAAGATATATTTAAGAGTCTTGGACTAACTATACAAAGGCCTTCAATTGAAAACTGATCTTACCTAAGTCCTTCCAAAGAATAGCTACCATTAACTTATATTTAACCACAAAATCTTTAATCCTCCTACTCCCTCATTCGTCACTATTTTGTTTTATTTCTGGCAAATTGTATCCTTGAATCTTGCAACCCATAAACACGCAATTATTCTTTATATCCTTAACAATATACAACCAAAATATATGATAATTATTCATTGGGGTAACATTTTTTTATTATCTTCCAAAATATTGTTTGTGAATTCCTTATACTTTGTGGCCTTGTGATTATATATATTGTATTACAACAACAATTTATATGTTAAATAGGCCAACAACATCACAATCAGAACCTTCACCACTACATCAAAATATAGCCGACAACGAACTCTATCGGGCTGAATGGCAGGGCCAAAAGTATATGTTGGACTCAAAGAAAAACAACAATAACTATAATTCTGGTGAATACTGGTACAATGAAGACGAGTTGACTGCTAATGCTTGTGCGGATTATATGGATGGGTGTCCTGAAGGAGTTATTAATATGATTTCATCTTGGTATTAAGCCACAAACAACAACAGCAACAACAACAACTAAATAACAAGAACAATGGAAAACCCCAAAAATGTTATTATTATCTTTTTCTTTAACGACTATAACTGGAATGGATGGATGAATGAATGAAAGCATATGAAAGGCTGTATTTTTTGTTATATGAAAACTCGAAATTAAGTCAAAAATATGAAAAAATCTAAAGAAAAAAACAAAAAGTTTAAACAAAGTTACTCAATAAAATGTATTTTGAAATTCTTTTTTCATTTCATTTCTTCTTTCATTTATACTTCGAATGATGATGATACCTTTCTCTCCAAATTGTTCTCTTAATAACCATAATTTCGTACATTTCTATGGTATAATTATGTTAAAATTTTGTGAAAATGAATTTCAAAAAAATATCTCAAGATTATAACAGGTTGATTAAAGAACTACCATATGATTTTGTATATCATTGCGAGCGTGTTTATGGTGAAATTAAGTCAAAAGTATTTGCTTTAATGGGAGTCTATTTTAAAAAGGGTTATGTTTTTTAATTTAAAAATTAAAAATAAGTATAGTTGGATTATAACTATAAAAAATTTAAACAGTTTTTAAGTAAAAAGTTAAGATTTTGTAATGATAAAGATTATAGGATATAGACAATCTTAATTTTCTGGTTAGAGACTTAAAATATTTTTGATAAATAACTTTTATGAAGGTTTTTGGAAAAAATAAAGTTTTCTTAAGTTTCATAGGCTATAATACTTTTCAATAATGTCCTAAAGAATAAAACTTAGTATTATATTAAATACTGAAGATTAGACTTTATAACCGTTTAAACATTTTCTGCATATATTTGCATATTTAGCCAAAAATCAAAATTTAGCGAAATAAAAATTATAATAATTTTTATCAATGTTTTTGAAGAAAAATTTTTTTTTTTGTAAGTTCCATAGGCTATAACATTTTTCAATAATATCGTAAAACACAAAACTTATTGTCAAATCAAATACAGAAGATTTGGCTTTATAACAATTTAAAAATGTTCTGCATATATTTGCATAGTTAGCCTTAAAACAATATTTAGCGACATAATATAATATATATATATTTTTAATATTCATAAAATACTAAAGCTTTCTGGCAGTAAAAACAATGCTAATTTCTTCTGCTAGATGCTAGTTTCTTCCATTAGGAATAATGCTAATTTCTTTTAATTCCAAAAGAGGCCAAACATGCATAGACGAAGTTGATTTGAATTGAGATTTTCTACAGAAAGATAATGTAGGATATAGACAATTTTAATTTTCTGTTAGAAACTTAAAAATTTTTTGATAAATAAATTTTTTGAATGTTTTTGGAGTAAAAACTCTTCAAATTTTTAGAAGGTTTTTGAAGATTTTTTTTTTTTTGTAAGTTTCATAGGCTTTAACTTTTTTCGATGATATCCCAAAGAAAAAAATTTGGCGTCATATTAAATACTGAAGATTAGGCTTTATACTCGTTTAAACATTTTTTGCATATATTTGCATATTTAGCCTAAAATTAATATTTAGCGACATCATATAATATATATAATTTTTTGAAATTTTCATAAAATATTAAAGCTTTCTTGCAGTAAGAGCTTATGACCATAAAATTCATTAAAATAGTTAAGTATAAAGCTAGTTTTCTTCATATTTTTGGAGAAAAAAAAATTTGGTAAGTTTCATAGGCTATAACATTTTTGTATAATATCCTAAAGAAAAAAACTATGTACTAAGTTAAGAACTGAAGATTAAACTTGATAATCGTTTAAAACTTTTCTGCATATATTTGCATATTTAGCCTTAAATCAAAATTAGCGATATGATATTGATGATTTAAAATTATAAAATATCACAAAAGGAAAGTGTTCTTGCTGGTTAGTAAGTGCTTATGATCATTCTTAAAAAAATTTGGAATAATTCTAAAAAAAAAGCTTTTCGCGAGTTTAAAAGACTATAACATTATTCACTAACATCCTATTACACAAAACTTAGTACTAAGTTAAATACTAAAAATTTAGCTTTATAACTGTTTAAAAATTAACTGCATATATTTGCATATTTAGCCTCAAATCAAATTTTAACTAGCAATTATTCAAAATTACCATTAAACATCATATTTTTGAATAAAAGCGTTTTCGTTGCTCCCTGGGACAGTAAGAGTTTACGGTCAGTCTTAATTTAGAAACTTTTTTGGTAAATACCATTTATAACTGTTTTGGAGCAAAATAAAACTTTTTGAGAGTTTAATAGGGTATAACATTTTTCTACAATATCCTATAGAACAAAACTTAGTACCCAGTTAAAAACTGAAGATTAAGCTTGATAAACGTTTAAAGATTATTTGCATATTTTTGCATATTTAAGCTAAAACCAATATTTAGCATCATTTCTACATGTAATTATTAAAAATTTGCATTAAACATCATAGAATGGATGCGTTCTTTATAAGAGTTTTTGGAGAAAAAAAATTCTTGCAAGTTTGAAAGTCTATAACCTTTTTCAATGATATCCTATAGAAGAAAGCTTAATATCAATTTAAATACTAGTGATTAGGCTTTATAGTAGTTAAAAATAATCTGCATATATTTGCATATTTAGCACAAAATCAATATTTGGCGTCATGTTCTAATGCATGTAACTATTGAAAATTTGTATAGAAAATGATAAAATGAAAGCAGCAGGAGATTATGGTGATTCACTAAAATAGTTAAGAATAAGGCTATTTCTATAATTTTACTTAATTCAAATAAGAGCACAGACCCGGTTAATTAATAAAGTTTTTCTTGTAAAAAGTTTACTTTTCTACTGATAGACAATGTAGGTTATAGAAAATCTTAACTTTCTGTAAGAAGCTTGAGTTTTTTTGAGAAATTTACGTTTTTGGAGAAAAAATTCTTGCAAATTTGAAAGGCTATAAAATTTTTCAATAATATCCTACAGAAAAAAACTAAGTATTAATTTAAATACTAAAGATTAGGCTTTATAATAGTTAAAAATCATCTGCATATATTTGCATATTTAGCCTAAAATCAATATTTAGCGTCATGGTCTAATGCATGTAACTATTGAAAATTAGCATAGAAAATGATTTAACTAAAGAGGCAATTTATTATGGTGATTCACTAAAAAAGTTAAGAAAAAAGCTAGCTCTTTTTTCTTTTAATTAAGAACAAGACTAGTTCTATAATTTTTATAAGAGCCAAACATGCACAGACACGGTTAATAAATAAAGTTTTTTCTAGTAAAAGGTTAAGATTTTCTACTGATTGATAATGTAGGATATGGACTATCTTAATTTTCCGTAATAAGCTTGAGTTTTTTGTAAGAAATTTACGTTTTTGGAAAAAATTTTTTTTTTGCAAGTTTCAAAGGCTATAATATTTTTCAATAATAATCTATAGACAAAAACTTAGTATCAGTTTAAATATTGAAGACTTAGCTTTTTAATAGTTAAAAAATCATGTGCATATATTTGCATATTTCTGCTAAAATCAATATTAAGCGACATGATCTAATACATGTAATTATTAAAAATTTCCATAAAACATTACTTATGTCTTCAAGACAAAAATCTATATAATAGGCAAAAAACAATGAGCTGTACTATCTATGTCAAGACATAGCTAGGTCATGTCAGACGAATAAATGCTCAAACGAAGATGATTTTTAAAACGAACAAGTTCCACCACTTATCTGAAATATATTTTTTTCGCTACCCAAAATGTTTGCTTGGTTATTTTTCTTAAGAACTTAATACATGTAATCACTTAAACCCCAACTGTTATTGAAGAAAACCAAATAAATTCCTTAACTTTCAAATATTGTACAAAAATCTAAATTTTTATTAGTTTATTAAATAAAACATTTCCAACAATTGATGTCAGCAATTCTAATAAAAGACATAAACTTCCTTTTCAGTTAATAATTTCTTTATATTTAGTTCCCCGCGATTAAAAGGTAATTTGATATTTTATATTTAAATGTTTTTTTAAGCATTTGAGGTTAAGAATGAAATCAAAAGAGGCGTAATTCTCTCGCCAAAATAAATATAAATTAATAAAAACCCAAAAGGATTTATTACGAAAAGGTTGTACTAAAGCGACTTAAACCAAAAATAAGAAAAACAAATTAAATCCTGTAGAAGAAAAAATCCAAACAAAGCAACACATATCAAACACAAAACAATACCAGAAACAAAGAAAACTTTAAGAAAAGCCGCCAATTTAAACAAATAACAAAACATTGAAAATCAATCCTAAACCAGAAAATCCTTAAGGATTTTGGGGGTAAAAGACAAAGAAGGAATGAAAGAAAGACCAACAAAACTCATTGAAGAGATTTTTTGCACTCCAAACAAACAACAAAAAAAGGATTTGAAAAGGATCGTAAAAAACTACAACAAGAGAAAACCATTGTTGACAACAATTGCTAAAAACTAAAGTAAGTATTTTGTATTCGAACTAAAAACAATGTGTTTAAGAACAAGGATTTAAAAACCAGGATTCAATGAAAGAAAGAAAACCAAACAATCAAAAATCCTCAAAACATTCACATGTTTAAATCTTCTTTTGTTGAGGGCAATTGAAACGGAAGGAGCGATCGCTATTGAAGCTGTAGCTGACACAAAACCTCAAGATCTTAGTCCAGCTTTTTTTAAATGTTTACATACATTTACGCATTACATTCCTACATGTATAGTATTCACATCCTTTAAACACATACATATGTGTTTGCTTAGCATTTAACTATAATAAATGTATGGGAATTTATTATTCTTTGATTTGAAGTCTTTCTTCAAAATCGAGAAAAAAAACCTCGTTTATGAAAAACCTCGTCTCTGGCATCACTTTTTCTTTAAAGAAAAACCTTGTCTCTGGCCTCACTTTTTCTTTAAAGAAAAACCTCGTCTCTGGCCTCACTTTTTCTTTAAAGGAAAACCTCGTCTCTGGCCTCACTTTTTCTTTAAAGAAAGCTCCGTTTCTGGCCAAAATTTTTCTTTAAAGAAAAACCTCGCCTCTGGAACTGAACTGGAACTGGACTGGAACTGAACTGGAACTGAACTGGAACTGAATTGGAACTGAATTGGAACTGAACTGGAACTGAACTTGAACTGAACTGGAACTGAACTGAACTGGAACTGAACTGGAACAGAACTGGAACTGAACTGGAACTGAACTGGAACTGAACTGGAACTGAACTGGAACTGAACTGGAACTGAACTGGAACTGAACTGGAACTGAACTGGAACTGAACTGGAACTGAACTGGAACTGAACTGGAACTGAACTGGAACTGAACTGGAACTGAACTGGAACTGAACTGGAACTGAACTGAAACTGAACTGGAACTGAACTGGAACTGAACTGGAAATGAACTGGAACTAAAGTGGAACTGTACTGGAACTGAACTGGAACAGAGCTGGAACTAAACTGAACTGGAACTGAACTGGAACTGAACTGGAACTGAACTGGAACTGAACTGGAACTGAACTGGAACTGAACTGGAACTGAACTGGAACTGAACTGGAACTGAACTGGAACTGAACTGGAACTGGAACTGAACTGGAACTGAACTGGAACTGAACTGGAACAGAACTAGAACTGAACTGGAACTGAACTGGAACTGAACTGGAACTGAACTGGAACTGAACTGGAACTGAACTGGAACTGAACTGGAACTGAACTGGAACTGAACTGGAACTGAACTGGAACTGAACTGGAACTGAACTGGAACTGAACTGGAACTGAAACTGAACTGGAACTGAACTGGAACTGAACTGGAACTGAACTGGAAATGAACTGGAACTAAAGTGGAACTGTACTGGAACTGAACTGGAACAGAGCTGGAACTGAACTGGAACTGAACTGGAACTGAACTGGAACTGAACTGGAACTGAACTGGAACTGAACTGGAACTTAAGTGGAACTGAACTGGAACTGAACTGGAACTGAACTGGAACTGAACTGGAACTGAACTGGAACTGAACTGGAACTGAACTGGAACTGAACTAGAACTGAACTGGAACTGAACTGGAACTGAACTGGAACTGAACTGGAACTGAACTGGAACTGAACTGGAACTGAACTGGAACTGAACTGGAACTGAACTGGAATTGAACTGGAACTGAACTGGAACCAAACTGAAATTGAACTGAAATTGGAACCGAAGTAGAACTGAACACTGTATTGAACTTAAATTTTGCATTGTGTTTGCATCTGCTGCATTTATCTCTATTTAGAAAATTATTTTCGAATAAATTATTTTGATCTTATAAATCTCTTTGTAATATTCTTTAGAAAATAATGAAGCACGCTTTAGGACAAAGACCTTACAAATCGTGTTTAGAAGTTTTCTAAGGAGGTCCCTTTTCAATTTGTATAACTTTTGGCCAATTATGATCTAACAAAATTTAAATTAAATTCGAATACAAATGATGAAGATGATGCCCTGATAAGTAAGAGGTAGCCCAAGATTCATTGTTTTCTTATCTCGACTTAAGATCCATCTGCAAATTTTACTTACATTTGCCCTCTTCTTAAGGGGTTTACCTCAAAATCATGTTATGGTTTTTATTATCTCCTGTAAGACCAATGACAAATATTACTTTTCCTTTCATTTTAAGGTTTTTTTTTCTTCATGTTTCATAATCTGCTCTTATTTTGCTTAACATCTTTTTTTCAGTGATTCCTTTAATTTTTTCTTAAGTCCTTTTTTGTATATTTTTGTTTCTTGACGTGATGTTGCCAAAACATTCCTGCATCCTTACAAAAGAGTTTTCCTTTTTCAAAAGCAGGAGATGACGTGTATTTAACGCTAAAGGTATTAATTTTAAGAATGTTTGTATTTTGTATAATCGTCTTTTAAAATTACGGATTAAATGGGATTACTTAACCTATAATAGGGCTGTTGTTTGTTGCTCGCAGGATTCTTGAGTAGAATTGCACAAAAATAGTGCATTCAGATTCTTTTCATGAAAAAATCTTTTTAAAATAGAAACATCTTTGTTTGCGGTTTAAACTTTAAACTCTATTGTCGGCTGAATTAATGAAAAACACCTTGAGGTTAAATAAGTTGTTTTCTAAGACTATTTGCTTTTGATACCTAGAAAAATTTGTTTAGGAAAGAGGCTTGTCTTAAAATTAAACTACTTACGCCTCTGGTAATTTAGAGGTTTTTGCATCAACAGAAAGTAGGTCAAAACAGGATTTAAAGGGATTTAATAAGAAAACTTATGAATAAATTTCGAAATGTCTACCCAAGACTAATTATATGCTATGGTTAGACTGTGGCTTTCTATGTAGAAAAGTTCAGGTGTGAGGCAAAAGTCGGAGTAGGATAAACGAGGTTTTTTTGTAAATAAAAAGTGAGGCCAGAGACGAGGTTTTTCTATATAGAAAAAGTGAGGCGTTAGGCAAAGTTTTTCTATACAGAAAAAGTGAGGTTTTTTCTTTAAAGAAAAAGTGAGGCCAAAAATTAGGTTTTTCTTTAAAGAAAAAACGAGACCAGATATATAGAAAAAGTGTGAGACAGAGACGAGGTTTTTCTTTAAAGAAAAAATGAGGCCAGAGACGAGGTTTTTCTTTAAAGAAAAAGTGAAGCCAGAGACGAGGTTTTTCTTTAAAGAAAAAGTGAAGTCAGAGACGAGGTTTTTCTTTAAATAAAAAGTGAAGCCAGAGACGAGGTTTTCTTTAAAGAAAAAGTGAGCCCAGAAACGAGGTTTATCTTTAAAGAAAAAGTGAGGCCAGAAACGAGGTTTTTCTTTAAAGAAAAGTGAAGCCAGAGACGAGGTTTTTCTTTAAAGAAAAAGTGAGCCCAGAAACGAGGTTTATCTTTAACGAAAAAATAAGGCCAGAGACTAGGTTTTTCTTTAAAGAAAAAGTGAGGCCAGAGACGAGGTTTTTCTTTAAAGAAAAAGTGAGGCCAGAGACGAGGGTTTTCTTTAAAGAAAAAGTGAGGCTAGAGACGAGGTTTTTCTATATAGAAAAAGTGCGGCCAGAGACGAGGTTTTTCTTTAAAGAAAAAGTGAAGCCAGAGACGAGGTTTTTCTTTAAAGAAAAAGTGAGCTCAGAAACGAGGTTTATCTTTAAAGAAAAAATGAGGCCAGAAACGAGGTTTTTCTTTAAAGAAAAAGTGAAGCCAGGGACGAGGTTTTTCTTTAAAGACAAAGTGAGGCCAGAGACGAGGTTTGTGAAGTGAGTTATAAATTTTCGTTATTATTTCCTCCCAACTAAAATATTAAATTTCCGGTTATCCCTCATGTCCAATTTGTAAAAATAATTTATTTTAACTATTTTAACATTTAACCAAAATGAAACCTTAACTCTTAATATTCCAACTTAATTGAATTCTAGCATTAATCTTTTGTAGACCATTAAAAATATAATTCAGTAGAAAAAATATTAAAACCATTATGGAAATTGGACACTTTATTTAAATAGCAAATATTTGCTACCACCGACTCTTCCTTGCCTCAAAGTCCTATTCGCCTTCTCTCTAGGTTTTAACACAAATTTTCGGAAGTTGAAATGTAAATCCTTCAGGTACCCAAAACAAGTGCCGGATATAAATTCGCATCTGCAGTAACAACAATTGTTTTAACTTGCAATTTTTTATGGGATTTTTTTCAATATTTTTTGCTAGTATTTGTCATCAATACTACAATTCAATAACGGATGTAAATAAACCACAAGTAAAGTAAAAAAGATCGATTACTTGTATACACGGATGAATGTATAATAAAAACCGACAACAGATGGAGGTAAACATAGGATTTTTTACATTTTTTTTTTTCGTTTTTGTGAACAACCAAAAAATAATAATAAACTTTTTATTGGTAAATCGGCTGAAAATAACAAAAAAAATTGTGGAATTGGACAAAAAATCAACATCAAACAAGAAAAATATGCAAAAATCATAAAAACAAAGTAAAAAACATGGAAAAAATTTACATAAAACCAGATGGTCAGTACAATAGTTTAAAAGAGTAAATCAAGTACCGAAAGGACTTTTTCTATAGAAAAAAAAACTTTTTCTATAGAAAAATCCACTTTTTCTATAGAAAAACTTCAATTTTTCTATAGAAAAACTTCAATTTTTCTATAGAAAAACTTCAATTTTTCTATAGAAAAACTTCAATTTTTCTATAGAAAAACTTCAATTTTTCTATAGAAAAACTTCAATTTTTCTATAGAAAAACTTCAATTTTTCTATAGAAAAACTTCAATTTTTCTATAGAAAAACTTCAATTTTTCTATAGAAAAACTTAAATTTTTCTATAGAAAAACTTAAATTTTTCTATAGAAAAACTTAAATTTTTCTATAGAAAAACTTAAATTTTTCTATAGAAAAACTTCAATTTTTCTATAGAAAAACTTCAATTTTTCTATAGAAAAACTTAAATTTTTCTATAGAAAAACTTAAATTTTTCTATAGAAAAACTTAAATTTTTCTATAGAAAAACTTAAATTTTTCTATAGAAAAACTTAAATTTTTCTATAGAAAAACTTAAATTTTTCTATAGAAAAACTTAAATTTTTCTATAGAAAAACTTAAATTTTTCTATAGAAAAACTTAAATTTTTCTATAGAAAAACTTAAATTTTTCTATAGAAAAACTTAAATTTTTCTATAGAAAAACTTCAATTTTTCTATAGAAAAACTTCAATTTTTCTATAGAAAAACTTCAATTTTTCTATAGAAAAACTTCAATTTTTCTATAGAAAAACTTCAATTTTTCTATAGAAAAACTTCAATTTTTCTATAGAAAAACTTAAATTTTTCTATAGAAAAACTTAAATTTTTCTATAGAAAAACTTAAATTTTTCTATAGAAAAACTTAAATTTTTCTATAGAAAAACTTAAATTTTTCTATAGAAAAACTTAAATTTTTCTATAGAAAAACTTCAATTTTTCTATAGAAAAACTTCAATTTTTCTATAGAAAAACTTCAATTTTTCTATAGAAAAACTTCAATTTTTCTATAGAAAAACTTCAATTTTTCTATAGAAAAACTTCAATTTTTCTATAGAAAAACTTCAATTTTTCTATAGAAAAACTTCAATTTTTCTATAGAAAAACTTCAATTTTTCTATAGAAAAACTTCAATTTTTCTATAGAAAAACTTCAATTTTTCTATAGAAAAACTTCAATTTTTCTATAGAAAAACTTCAATTTTTCTATAGAAAAACTTCAATTTTTCTATAGAAAAACTTCAATTTTTCTATAGAAAAACTTCAATTTTTCTATAGAAAAACTTCAATTTTTCTATAGAAAAACTTCAATTTTTCTATAGAAAAACTTCAATTTTTCTATAGAAAAACTTCAATTTTTCTATAGAAAAACTTCAATTTAGAAAAACTTCAATTTTTCTATAGAAAATTGTAACTTTTTCTATAGAAAATTTTAACTTTTTTTATAGAAAATTTTTACTTTTTCTATAGAAAATTTTTACTTTTTCTATAGAAAATTTTTACTTTTTCTATAGAAAATTTTTACTTTTTCTATAGAAAATTTTTACTTTTTCTATAGAAAATTTTTACTTTTTCTATAGAAAATTTAAACTTTTTCTTTAGAAAATTTTAACTTTTTCTATAGAAAATTTCAACTTTTTCTATAGAAAATTTTAACTTTTTCTATAGAAAATTTTAACTTTATCTAGGGAAACTTACTTTCCATAGAAGAATGTGAAGTATTCTTCTGGATTTACCCTTTAATTTTTTTTGTGACCGATTTATGGCTGGTTATTCCTTTATTTTATTCATTTTTCGCCAAAAGCCAAAATCTTTTAGGAACAAAGGGCTTTAACTCGTTTTTTGTGCCAAGTGATCAGTTAAATAGATTTACATGATGACATGAAAACTAAAGGGGGTACTTTAAGCCAAATGATGTTGTAAAGAGAATTACAGGGATTAAGTGATTTTCATAAATTTGTTGATAAATTTGTTATTTTCTCGAATATAAATTTTTTTGGTTTTAGGTCAAACTAGGCCTTTATACAAATCCCTAAGGCATTTATCAATTTTTAATTTATTACAATAAAATCTACCTCAAGAATCTACCTTTTTCAATTTGTTTCATCCATTTTAATTCCTTATGAAACAACAAAAATAGAAAAATATCTCAGTAAATTGAAACCTATATCCTGTCGATAGTATCTAATAGATGTATACAATTTATTTGGAATATTTTGAATTTATTGTAACATTTCTTCCTGCCTGCAAGACATTCAACCCGACACTCCTGCTCAAAAAATTGAATTTGAAATTTTTTTTATTCTTTTGTGCAAAAAAGGAGTTGAAGAACTTAAAAAATACTCATGTATCATTTTAGCAACGTGTCAAGTAGTTGTTGTGGTTGTTCTTGGTTGTGTCAGTGTATAATAATAAAAGATCGGAAATAGGTGGATATATTGTGGTTGATGCATGTGCTTGTGGTTAAAACTCCTACCAACTAACGCCCATTTTTTTCGGTTGAAAGACGAAACGCGAGCGAATTTTTTGCATTTCTATAAAATACTTCTTCTATATAAATATTTTAGGGTATTATATTTATATATTGTTTATAAAAGGGTAACGTTCAAGAAGGTGTAACAGGACTTAGAACCTGGCACATAAGAGAGACAATTTTTCTATAGAAAAATCCACTTTTTCTATAAAAAAATCCACTTTTTCTATAGAAAAATCCACTTTTTCTATAGAAAAATCCACTTTTTCTATAGAAAAATCCACTTTTTCTATAGAAAAATCCACTTTTTCTATAGAAAAATCCACTTTTTCTATAGAAAAATCCACTTTTTCTATAGAAAAATCCACTTTTTCTATAGAAAAATCCACTTTTTCTATAGAAAAATCCACTTTTTCTATAGAAAAATCCACTTTTTCTATAGAAAAATCCACTTTTTCTATAGAAAAATCCACTTTTTCTATAGAAAAATCCACTTTTTCTATAGAAAAATCCACTTTTTCTATAGAAAAATCCACTTTTTCTATAGAAAAATCCACTTTTTCTATAGAAAAATCCACTTTTTCTATAGAAAAATCCACTTTTTCTATAGAAAAATCCACTTTTTCTATAGAAAAATCCACTTTTTCTATAGAAAAATCCACTTTTTCTATAGAAAAATCCACTTTTTCTATAGAAAAATCCACTTTTTCTATAGAAAAATCCACTTTTTCTATAGAAAAATCTACTTTTTCTATAGAAAAATCCACTTTTGTCTATAGAAAAATCCATTTTTCTATAGAAAAATCCATTTTTCTATAGAAAAATCCATTTTTCTATAGAAAAATCCATTTTTCTATAGAAAAATCCATTTTTCTATAGAAAAATCCATTTTTCTATAGAAAAATCCATTTTTCTATAGAAAAATCCATTTTTCTATAGAAAAATCCACTCTTTCTATAGAAAAATCCACTTTTTCTATAGAAAAATCCACTTTTTCTATAGAAAAGTCCACTTTTTCTATAGAAAAATCCACTTACTAGTACTAGTACTGGTACTAGTACTGTTTTGTCCTATTTTTCAATTGCTCTTGATAAAACACCCTATAATAATGCAAAAGTATTAGTTTTTTTTTTACTTTTTTCAGTTATCATTTTCTTTCACTTGCGGTTGAAGAAGGATGCTGCTTTCTGTTCCTGTTGCCACTGACTCGATTCGACTGGTGCAAATGTTGTTGTTGTTGGCTACCTTCACTGTGCCCTTGTCAGTTTCACGAATTTCTGTGAGTGTATGTGTGTGGAAAATGTATATGTTTCATCCAATTTGTTGGAGTCAAAGTTTTGCTCTTGTTGTTTTTGGTATTCCACTCAATATCTCAAGCAAGTTTATTATTGTGGACCAGTGAACAGTGGATGTATGTATTTTTAAATGAACACTCTTTTGGATGTTGTAGATGATGCTGAAAGGTGATATACGACCCCAGACTATTTGGGTATTCAATGTTTCGAGTACAATTGTTTTGTGTTGTTGGTGGTAAGTGGAATTGTTAAGAGATTTTCGCTGGGGTAAAATGTAGATTTGGCATAAGTAGAAAAATACCCACAAAAAAAAAGGTACTCGCTCGTGTGTTAAATTTACTCCTGGCATTACTTACGTTTTTGGTAGAGAATATTGTTTCATTCGTTTCCTTTCTAATGTTGATTGTCAGGTTTTTTCTGAGATCTCCGTTTTATTTTTCACCACAACCAAAACGCGTTTTGCTGCTTCAGATTACAAAATAAAACAAAAAAGGAAAAAAAAGGCATACGGAAATGCATTAAATTCTTTATTGAAAATTGTTTGAATTGTGATTTAAGTAGTGGAAACATTTTGCTGCAGATTGTTTCTCATACACTCAAAACAAAACATACACATATAAATAAATGTAAACCGATATCTCCAAACAGGTCCTTGTCAAGGATCCACATGCATGTGTGTGTACAAAATCTTTGGTTTTTATTTGATTAGATGAAACAGGTATGTATATGTTTTTGTTTTGCCATCTAAATATATTTTGATATCTAAAAGAGTTTTTGTGGTAAAATGAGTAGAAGAAGGATATGTAGGAGGTTATATTTATAGCAAAATATTTATTTTATATCAATTGAGTGTGTTTGTATAAATTAAGAAAGAAAAAATGTCTAGAGCTGTAAAGTGGCTTTCAGTGGTTATAAATCTAAAGCAATTTATATTTCTATTTGATATGGCAGGTAGTCAGTCATTAATGTAAGTGCATACATCCTTTTTTGCGTAACATTGCAAATTAAGGATAATATTTCAAATGATGTTTGAAGAGGTTTAAAGAAAACACATACTCATACAAATAAAGAAAAATCAACCAAAAAAGGGACTGATAATCAAATCTCACAACAATTCTATATAGAAAAAGTCAGGCCAGAGACGAGGTTTTTCTTTAAAGAAAAAGTGAGGCCAGAGATGAGGTTTTTCTTTAAAGAAAAAGTGAGGTCAGATCCGAGGTTTTTCTTTAAAGAAAAAGTGAGGCCAGATCCGAGGTTTTTCTTTAAAGAAAAAGTGAGGCCAGAGACGAGGTTTTTCTTTAAAGAAAAAGTGAGGCCAGAGACGAGGTTTTTCTTTAAAGAAAAAGTGAGGCCAGAGACGAGGTTTTCTTTAAAGAAAAAGTGAGGCCAGAGATGAGGTTTTTCTTTAAAGAAAAAGTGAGGCCAGAGACGAGTTTTTTCTTTAAAGAAAAAGTGAGGCCAGAGATGAGGTTTTTCTTTAAAGAAAAAGTGAGGCCAAAGACGAGGTTTTTCTTTAAAGAAAAAGTGAGGCCAGAGACGAGGTTTTTCTTTAAAGAAAAAGTGAGGCCAGAGACGAGGTTTTTCTTTAAAGAAAAAGTGAGGCCAGAGACGAGGTTTTTCTTTAAAGAAAAAGTAAGGCCAGAGATGAGGTTTTTCTTTAAAGAAAAAGTGAGACCAGAGACTAGGTTTTTCTTTAAAGAAAAAGTGAGGCCAGAGACGAGGTTTTTCTTTAAAGAAAAAGTGAGGCCAGAGACGAGGTTTTCTTTAAAAAAAAGTGAGGCCAGAGATGAGGTTTTTCTTTAAAGAAAAAGTGAGGAAACAGACGAGGTCTTTCTTTAAATAAAAACTGAGGCCAGAGATGAGTTTTTTCTTTAAAGAAAAAGTGAGGCCAGAGGGGAGGTTTTTCTTTAAAGAAAAAGTGAGGCCAGAAACGAGATTTTTCTATATATGTTGGTTAGTGTTAGTCTATGTCTTAGTCTATGTTTTAGTCTATGTCTTAGTCTATGTTTTAGTCTATGTCTTAGTCTATGTCTTAGTATATGTCTTAGTATATGTCTTAGTCAATGTCTTAGTCTATGTCTTAGTCTATGTCTTAGTCTATGTCTTAGTCTATGTCTTAGTCTATATCTTAGTCTATATCTTAGTCTATGTCTTAGTCTATGTCTTAGTCTATGTCTTAGTCTATGTCTTAGTCTATGTCTTAGTCTTAGTCTATGTCTTAGTCTTAGTCTATGTCTTAGTCTATGTCTTAGTCTATGTCTTAGTCTATGTCTTAGTCTATGTCTTAGTCTATGTCTTAGTCTATGTCTTAGTCTATGTCTTAGTCTATGTCTTAGTCTATGTCTTAGTCTATGTCTTAGTCTTAGTCTTAGTCTTAGTCTTAGTCTTAGTCTTAGTCTATGTCTTAGTCTATGTCTTAGTCTATGTCTTAGTCTATGTCTTAGTCTATGTCTTAGTCTATGTCTTAGTCTATGTCTTAGTCTATGTCTTAGTCTATGTCTTAGTCTATGTCTTATTCTATGTCTTAGTCTATGTCTTAGTCTATGTCTTAGTCTATGTCTTAGTCTATGTCTTAGTCTATGTCTTAGTCTTAGTCTTAGTCTATGTCTTAGTCTATGTCTTAGTCTATGTCTTAGTCTATGTCTTAGTCTATGTCTTAGTCTATGTCTTAGTCTATGTCTTAGTCTATGTCTTAGTCTATGTCTTAGTCTATGTCTTAGTCTATGTCTTAGTCTATGTCTTAGTCTATGTCTTAGTCTATGTCTTAGTCTATGTCTTAGTCTATGTCTTAGTCTATGTCTTAGTCTATGTCTTAGTCTATGTCTTAGTCTATGTCTTAGTCTATGTCTTAGTCTATGTCTTAGTCTATGTCTTAGTCTATGTCTTAGTCTATGTCTTAGTCTATGTCTTAGTCTATGTCTTAATCTATGTCTTAGTCTATGTCTTAGTCTATGTCTTAGTCTATGTCTTAGTCTATGTCTTAGTCTATGTCTTAGTCTATGTCTTAGTCTATGTCTTAGTCTATGTCTTAGTCTATATCTTAGTCTATGTCTTAGTCTATGTCTTATTCCATGTCTTAGTCTATATCTTAGTCTATGTCTTAGTCTATGTCTTAGTCTATGTCTTAGTCTATGTCTTAGTCTATGTCTTAGTCTATGTCTTAGTCTATGTCTTAGTCTATGTCTCTGTCTATGTCTTAGTCTATGTCTTAGTCTATGTCTTAGTCTATGTCTTAGTCTATGTCTTAGTCTATGTCTTAGTCTATGTCTTAGTCTATGTCTTAGTCTATGTCTTAGTCTATGTCTTAGTCTATGTCTTAGTCTTAGTCTATGTCTTAGTCTATGTCTTAGTCTATGTCTTAGTCTATGTCTTAGTCTATGTCTTAGTCTATGTCTTAGTCTATGTCTTAGTCTATGTCTTAGTCTATGTCTTAGTCTATGTCTTAGTCTATGTCTTAGTCTATGTCTTATTCTATGTCTTAGTCTATATCTTAGTCTATGTCTTAGTCTATGTCTTACTCTATGTCTGTAGAAACGAGATTTTTCTATATATGTTGGTTAGTGTTAGTCTATGTCTTAGTCTATGTCTTACTCTATGTCTGGAGAAACGAGATTTTTCTATATATGTTGGTTAGTGTTAGTCTATGTCTTAGTCTATGTCTTAGTCTATGTCTTAGTCTATGTCTTAGTCTATGTCTTAGTCTATGTCTTAGTCTATGTCTTAGTTTATGTCTTAGTCTATGTCTTAGTCTATATCTTAGTCTATGTCTTAGTCTATGTCTTAGTCTATGTCTTAGTCTATGTCCTAGTCTATGTCTTAGTCTATGTCTTAGTCTATGTCTTAGTCTATGTCTTATTCTATGTCTTAGTCTATATCTTAGTCTATGTCTTAGTCTATGTCTTAGTCTATGTCTTAGTCTATGTCTTAGTCTATGTCTTAGTCTATGTCTTAGTCTATGTCTTAGTCTATGTCTTAGTCTATGTCTTAGTCTATGTCTTAGTCTATGTCTTAGTCTATGTCTTAGTCTATGTCTTAGTCTATGTCTTAGTCTATGTCTTAGTCTATGTCTTAGTCTATGTCTTAGTCTATGTCTTAGTCTATGTCTTAGTCTATGTCTTAGTCTATGTCTTAGTCTATGTCTTAGTCTATGTCTTAGTCTATGTCTTAGTCTATGTCTTAGTCTATGTCTTTGTCTATATCTTAGTCTATGTCTTAGTCTATGTCTTAGTCTATGTCTTAGTCTATGTCTTAGTCTATGTCTTAGTCTATGTCTTAGTCAATGTCTCTGTCTTAGCCTATGTCTTAGTGTTTTAATCCTTTAAAATTTTCTTAATTGACTTAACAAATTCTAGAAAAGCTTTATATTAATCTAATTATCCCACATTATAGGTGAGAGCTTATAACCACAAAGTCTCCTTAACACCTCGTAACTTTTAGAAATGACAGCCTTTGTACACTTCCTAGAATTTACACCCATCTAGTAAGATACAAGGACTAGATTGAAAAGCAAAGTGTTTTTTGCGACACTATTTTAATTTTCACTCCCTTAAAAAAAATGAATTTTAACTAATTATTTTAACAACAAAGTGATATGTTAACCACATAAGATAATTATTTAACGAATTTATCACGTTATATCACGCTACTTTGGCAACAACGACATCAAAAAGGAAAAGACAACAGCAATGACAATGGAAACTCGAAATATTGCTACAAATGTCAGTTATTGCTAGATGGAAAAATTTCAGCAACAGACATTTTCTGTTCTTAGAACTCAAGTTAAAGCTACTACCACATTCATCCTCGACATCCTCATCTTCCGAGAGCGTTACTGTAGCCACAATAAAGTACAAAATAATGTTTGTGAATAAATCTAAGGAAAAACAAGAAAAATTGCAAGACAAGGACAAAAAAAGGATGTTAACCAGCTAAAACCAGGATACAACAGCAATATACTCTTAAGTAAAAAAGTTGGAATATCCTTCTTAGGAATGTGTGGAAATGGAAGTGTACGTGTAATGATTTAATGTTTAAAATTGTTTGATGATATGATATGAATTTTTATTGTGGTCTAGAAAAAAAAAGGATTGTTTTAGGGAAGAAGGATATTTTTTTGAAGGAAATAAAGTGGAGAAATTGTAAATTTGTTGGATAAATTCATATATCAAGAGACGATACACAAGAAACTGAGCTTTTACTTTACTATTTGATAATTTTTGCCAAATTTTAAAAATTTGGTTTTTTAGGTTATATTGCTCATTATTGAGCTTAAGATAAATAGGCAAATATAAGCAGCTGATTTATATACTGTTGTAAAGCTAAGACCCTAGTCTTCAATTTAAGATAGTTATTGTTTTTTTAAACGGAAATTGTACCAGGAAAAAAGGATTGTTTAAGGGAAGAAGGATATTTTTTTAAAGGAAATAATGTGCAGAAATTGTAGATTTTTGCAGAAATTTATATATGTTGAAAGAATACACAAGAAAATTGTTTTTTTACTTTACTTAGTGATCATTTTTGGCAAATTAAAAAAATATATTTTTTATGTTATATTGCTCATTATTGAGCTTAAGCCAAATAGGCAAATATAAGCTGCTGATTTATATACTGTTGTACAGCTACGAGCCTAGTGTTTAATATAAGATAGTTATTGTTTCCTAAAACGGAAAGTATAGCAGTACTTATTATATTTCACAGGCAACTTTAAGAAGTTAATTTCTGTTACATTATAACGCTCATTATTGAGCTTTTTCTTAAGATGCAAATATATGCAGCTGTTATATATACTGAAATAAAGCTAGGACTTTAGTATATTTTTTAGGTAATGTTGCTCATTATAGAGCCTACGCTAAATATGCAAATATAAGCATCTGATTTGTATACTGTTGTAAAGCTAAGACTCTGGTCTTTAATGTGGGGTAAAAATTGTTACTTTAAATATAAAGTAATACCGTTCTTATTACAAGTCTTAAGCAATTTTGCGAACTTCAGTTTTTTCTTCAGCATGTCGCTCATTATTAAGCTTTAGCTAAATATGCATGTATAAGCAGCTGTTATACACACTGGACTTTAGCCTATGATAGCCTTGGAATATATACCAGAGATTGTGCAAAGAAAGTCCAAACTATTTATATGCCTTAAAAATTTAGACATTTTGGAAGTGATCATATCAGGAAACTAGTTTATTTTACGATATTATAATTTAGATAATTTTAAGAAAATTAGCTTTTTTAGGTAATATTGCTCATAATTGCGCTTAAGCTTAGTATGAAAACGTAAGCAACCGATTTGTATACCATTGTAAAGCTAAGACACTAGTCTTTAGTGTAGGATAACAATTATTTAATGAAATATAAAGTAATTAATGTTCTTAATAAAGCTTTAAAAACTTTTTTTTTTTTTTTCTTCAGTTTGACGCTCATTATTGAGCTTAAGCTAAATAAGCACGTATAAGCAGCTGTTATCTATACTGGGCTAAAGCTAGGACTTCGGCCTATGATAGACTTGGAATATATACGTAAGATTATATGACGGAAGCCCAAAGAATTTATTTTTCCAAAAAAAAATTACATTTTGAGAAGAGAACATATTAAGAAACTGGTTTATTTTACAATATTATTATTTTGGCAAATTTAGGAAATTTTGATTTTTTAGGTTATATTGCTCATAATTGCGCTTAAGCTTAATATAAAAACATAAGCAAGAGATTTGTATACAGTTGTTTAGCTATGACTCTTGTCTTTAATTTGACATGAATTTTGTTTCATAGAACAGAATGTACTGACGGCTTTAATTTGACATAAGTTTTGTTTCTTGGAACAGAATGTACTGACGGCTGCTATTATAAGTCTGAAGCAACTTTAAAAACTTTATTTTTTCTTCAGCATGTCGCTCATTATTGAGCTTATGCTAAATATGCAAGTATAAGCAGCTGTTGTATATACCGTGATAAAGCAAGGACGTCGTGCTATGATAGCCTTGTAATATATACGTAAGATTATTTTTTATTATTATATTTCTTAAAAATATAAACATTTTTTAAAAATAACATATCACGAAACTGGTTTATTTTATAAAATTATAAATATGGCAAATTTCAGAAAATTTTCTTTTTTAGGTCATATTGCTCATTATTGAGCTAAAGCTAAAAATGGTCATCTATGCAGCTATTTTGATTACCATAGTAAAGCTTAGGCTTCAGACTTTTACATGAGATAAATATTGTCTTTTTAAGAAAAAACAAATGACTGTTTTTAAAACATGTCTTTTAAAAAACCTCTTTTCTACAGCTTTTAGCTCATTATTGAGCTAAACCTAAATATGCAAATATATGCGGCTGTTATAAATACCGAAATATAACCAAGACCTTAACCTATTATAATCTTAGAATATATACTTAAGATTATAGCCGGGAAGCCCACTTTATCCTCATTAGTTCAGCTCATAATACAAACATTTTTTATTTTTTGATTGAAATCTATTACCTTCGAAAATCAAATACATTTGACACTTTTTCTGACATTTACTCTCTTTATGATGTAATTTACTTTAATGACTTCCTCAAACCACCCACTTAGCTGCTTAAAATTGCGTGATCTATTGTAGGTTAATGTAAAGATAAGATTATTTAAAAAGTCACATCAGACATTTTATAATTATGGAGATTTTTTTCTGAAGTTTTTCCTTTTAAAATAATATTTATTTTATTTGTATGAGTTTATTTACATATGTAAAGTTACAAACATATACACATATAACTTGAGGTAAATATAATATTTCACTTGCGTGAAATGTCATGTATATTTGTTGTTATTGTATATGCGTGAAAGTAAAATTAAAAGCTTAATGGAAAAAAAAGAAGAAATAAATCCAGACGAAGTCAGAACAGAAAACATATTTATTTTATTTAAACTTTAACTAAACCTTCATGTCATTACGCATGCAAACAGATAAACAGACAAACAAACGAGGTCTAATAAAAGGGGGCGTTTAGACTAGATGTTTCTAAGTAAAATGGCCTAATGGATTCAAAAGCCTTGTAAACAAATAAATATGTCGAAATCTTTCATTTTTAAATGTATACTTTAAATTTTTGTTATCAAACTTTCTGGAAGCTCCTTTGCCTTATACCTCTAGTGTAAAAGTGCCTTTAGTAATGTGTTTTTTTTTTTGTATTCTTTGGCTTTTTGTAATGTAAATAATGAAACGCTCTAAGTAAAACCACAATCTATTATACACCTTTATCCCTCCTCCCCCGCCTCCCACACAACTTCTCCTCTTCCTAAACTGTAGCTTAATAGGGAAAGGGATGTGTCAAAAAAAAAATCCCCACATATCAGACATTTGCCCCCTGCTGCCATTTATTTTCCATGTTGCTTTTGACGTGCCATTGTTTGGTTTGGTTGCACTGGGCCAATATGTTAAAGTCTACAAAAGGATGTGCGTGTTTTTATTTTCTTTCATTCTTTCGCCTGATAAAGTTAACTTTTTGTGTCACGACTAAAGAGGAGTTGGATATGGATATGATAATGTCTAAAAGGCCAGCGGAAGGAGGTAAACGCAATTTAAAATTTTTAAGACATTTCGCGATATACACAGAACATACGTGCGTTTTTTATTTAAATTTTTTTTCTCCACATATTTTCCTCCAACATTTTCGTACGTGTTTTGTTGTATTAGACTCTTCCAGGAGACACGTAATATTCGTGTTAGCTTTTATTGCCGCTTTGGAATATTTTGCTCTAGATTTTCGTTTTTTTTTCATTATGACAATGTTCAGATGTGAAGAAAGATATACATTTCGCTACATATGAAACTGTCACCCAAATAAGCTAAATTTGATGTTGGAGTGAGCAGGAAGGGCGTCTGTGGACTTGTAGGGCCCTACAAAATTGTTTTATGATTAAGGCTTGTCGCTTCAGCCACGACTACACTGATACCATTATAGGTTAGACCTCAAGGAAACCTGCAATTTTTAGAGACATATGCCTAATGGATATGAGGTTATGCTTTCCAGATTTGGATAGTAAAAAAAGAAAGTCTCAGGTGTATTTTTTAACATGTGCTTAGACTTGAGCGATGAGTAGTATGACTGTGTTATTGTCATTATGGATCTGACCTCTTAGAAACCTGCAACCTTTAGAGAAAGGTTATCCATTATTTGCGTGGCAGAAGACCAACTTTGCTCTAGAGGGTGCTTTCCTAGTGGCGATTGGATAAATGAACATATGAATATTAAAACGAATATCAAATAACTCTCGTAGATCAACAGGATATCTCTACTGCATTTATAACCAGTGCCAAGACTATAGCATTGTTATTACTATAACTTAGTTCTTTGTGAACTATTAACCACTAGATGGCGCTTTCAGGGTAGCAGAAAAGGTTCCATACACGAATACTTACTAACTTAAATGGCCTATATTTACAACCTGTTAACATCAAAGGCCTATCATATATTAAAATTCCAGCGCTTAGATCTTCTGCGCATATTCTCCAATTTCGTAGGCAAGAGATTTGTAAGATCTTTTTGTACTGGGTTTTACAATCGAAGTTACAATGTAATATTCTCCAATTTCGTAGGTATATAATTTTTCTCTACTTGGTCTTACAGTCAAAGTTACAATGTAGTGAACCTTATATGTTATATATTATTTTGATTATCCTAAAAGTAATCTAGACAAATGTTTCTGAAATATCTTACATTTCGATCGATATCGAATGCGGCGATTTTTCCCCAGGTTTTAAATCGAGACTAGAGTAGATATTTCTTAAACCTTCACTCACTAGTTCTACGTACAGCGAATCAGTCAATTAAAAAAACTGCTGAGTCATTCTTTAACTAATGAGTCATCCTAAAACTGCTGATTTATGCAAAAACTGCTGAGCCATCCTAAAACCGCTGACTAATCCTAAAACAGTTGAGTCATCCAAAAAATGCTGACTTATTCTTAAACTGCTGAGTCATCCTTATATTTGCAGACTAATTCTAAAAATGCTGGCTTAACCTAAAACTGCTGAGACATCCTTTAACTAATGAGTCATCCTTAAGCTACTGAATAATAAGAAAACTGCTGATTCATACAAAAACTGCTGAGCCATCTAAAACTTCCGAGTCATCTTAATCCTAAAACTGGTAAGTCGTCCAAAAAATGCTGATTCTTAAGTAACTGAGTCATCCTTAAATTTGTTGACTAATTCTTAAACTACTGGCTCATCCTAAAACTGCGGACTCATCTTTGAAATGCTGAGTTATCCTAAATTTTATGAGTCATCCTTAAACTGCTGAGTCATCACGAATGTAATCTCAACTTTTAAACTGGATATATCTGAGAAAAGTGGATAAAGAATCTTCAGAAGAATTTACCAGACCCATGGCAATGACCACGACTCACAATTTAATCTCCATATTAAATTAATTTAGTATAAAGTCAAATCTTAAAATCAATATGGCAATAGTTTTTTATCCTTTTCTGAATCTCTGAGGAATATTTTCAACACACTAGTGCCTAGAGAGGATTTGTGATTTGTGTTCCGCACTTGAGTGTTTAGTAGTCTCTTCACTACACAATTCAGTTTCTGAAACATTGAGGAGTTTGAGAATCTCTTCATCGCAAAACTTACCAAAGAATACTTACAGTAAAAGCTTCTGATGTCTGAAGTGGATTTGTGAGGGACAAGAGGGTCGTTCTTATAGAATTTCCTCACTACAAACCACATTCAAGCAAAGATCTTTAAGAGAGGGAGCTCACAATGAAAACTAATTGCAGTACATCGGTTTGTTTAGATGTATCTTTACCTAAAAATAAGAACCAATGTGTGATGGAAATTTTATGAATTTTAAATAAAGTCCCCCAGGTTTTAAGCTTATCCTAACTGTAATAAATCAGGCACAGATTTTGTCAATATTAAAAAATATTCTTTATATTTTTCGTATTCCTGCTTTTAGCTGCGAATTCTAAACTCAATATTAGCTCCTGGATCTTTCAACGAGAAGGATAAGAAAAGTTATCACGAATTGCTATGACTATCAACCCCAATGTATCATAACCTATCGTAATGAGTTAAAAATGGTGAAAACTTACTTTTCTCAGAGATCGCTCTTCAACAGTTGTCATAGATGGGATATCATCTAAAAACTAAAAGATTAATTTTAAGATACCTCAAAGCTCTGTTTGCTACCACTTTTCTTATGTTCTATGTTAAACTTCCAATCCTTTCTAGTCTTCAAGAGATTATATCTGCAATTGTCATTCGTATTCACTCAGTTAAAATGTTACTGAGCCTGTAACCATGATGGGTACGACAAAATACCAATAAAATGACTTAATACTTTGAGTTACTTTGAGATGACTCAGTACTTTAAGATGACTCAAAAATTCGAGATGATACCTCAGTTAAGGAAAACTCAGTAGCAGTTTTAGTTAGTACAGCTGTTTGAGATGACTCAGCAGTTTGGGATGATATCGTCACAGTAAACAGCCTGGAATGCAATAATTTCGAAGTTGGCATCGTAGGTGTATAAGGCTTACGACGCTAATATGACCTCAGACTCACTGTGACTAAAAATACATCTAGAGCTACATTTAGACCTATAACAAGATTTAGAAGAAAAGCTTAGAAGAAACCCATAACCAAAGCTTAGCTAAGGCTATGATTATACTTATAAATAGAGTTCGGGCTAAACTAAGACTCTAAACCTCTGATCCCTTCCTGTATCTGCCTTATTCAAAATTTTCTGCCACATTTTGCTAGAAACAAAACTCTAACAATAAACAAGTAAGAAAGCGCTATAGTCGGTCAAGCCGACCATACAATACCCTTCACCACTAAGGTCAAAGGTGTTATTTTTCCTGTATAAAGACAAATATTTGCTAAATTTTGCCATCATACAAACATTTTCTCAAAACGTATTATATTCAACCTATTTCCGTCATTTGGACTTATATGAAAGCTAGGGTCAAATGTGGACCGATTATCTCGAAATTTGGCAAATTGATTACAGTTGTTACAAAAATTATGTATGCAAAAAATAAACTCAAAATTTTTATAATTATTAGATTTACGAGCGTTTTAGTGATTTTTTGTCTCATTTAGTGTGTTTTTGAAGAAGAGTTTGTATGGGAGCTATGGTCAAATGTGGACCGATTTCAACGAAATTTGGTACAGTGATTTAAGTTTACATAAGCAGTATCTTTTTTAAATTTCATGAAAAAATATTGATATTTGTGGCCAATATAGCAATTCCGGGAAGTGGGACCTATGGAAGGTACCATAAATAATGGACCGATTTTGACCAATTTCAATAGCCATGGTCCCATTATCAAAAAAATGATTTATGCCAAATTTCATCAAATTATCTTTAGAATTGCGACCTGTAGTTTGATTACAAGGTTTACATGGGGGTCCAGCCAGCCAGCCAGACGGACGGACGGACGGACATCGCTAAATCGACTCAGAAAGTGATTCTAAGTCTATTGGTATACTAAAAGGCGGGTCTAAGACAAATATTTCTATGCGTTACAAACATCAGCACAAACTTATAATACCCTTTCCACCTATGGTGGTGAAGGGTATAAAAACCAAATCCAAAATACACTCCTTAGTGGAAAGAAAAGTAGTAACAACAAATACAATAAAAATATACACCTTAGTTTTATTTGTTCCGTTTGCCAAACCCTGTTAAAAAGTTTCCTTCCGGTTTTATGGTGATGATGATTGTTATATGGGAGTAAGTTTATATATGTATATAAAAGACTGTTTGTGTGAGTATGTGTGTTTTGTTCTTGAAAAAGTAGTGGTGATGTAAATTGTAAAAATAAATGCTTCTGGCTGTTGTTGTTTCTGTGCTGGGAAAATAAAAATAAAAAAATGTGAAAATTTTTTAAAATAAAAAAACAAAAACTGAATAAAAAGGATGTGTATAATGTTGACACTTTTTGCATGTGATTTGTAAATATAGTTTATATATTTACATACATTTACTTAACATATTTACTTACAAATGTATGTGACATTTATATTTGTATATGTAAATGTATGTATGTATGTAAAAAATAAATGTTCATAAAATGTTTGCTTTTGTATGTCTGAATGATATTTTGTCAATTTGTTTGTTTATTTGTGGGTTTTATTAAATATTTTCCAGACATATACATTTTTTTCCAAATAGATTTTCTTTTTATTTATTTAATTATATATTTATTTAAGTAAATATTTTATTTTAAATATTATTTTCTGTACATGAAAGCAACTTTAACATATTTACATACATAAGTAAAATTCCCTAAATGTATTTGAAAAATATAAAAACATTTTAAATAGAATTTAAATGACCCAATCACCCAAAGGTTGTAAGTTTTCAAAAAAACCAAAATTATTTAGTTAAATGAAATTTAAGTAGAATTTTAGTAGTTTAGATATTTGAGCATACATTTTTGTAGCCGTGAGGGTATTATTGTCTTTTCAAATAATATTTATGTACTATAATAGATATTTGCATTTGTTTACTGCCAAAAGGGATTGTAAGTAAATAGTTAAATTATATGTTTAAAGTCAATTAGATGCATTAAAGTTCAAAAAGTTCACACAAAACAAACTTAATGCTATTTGGATTTCAATAATTTTAGAAAAAACATTTAATATTTCAGGAAGTTGCACATTGGGGCACTTAAATAAACATAAATTGAGTAAAAGGGCACAATATACTACTTTCTGTAATATACACACAAGTTGCACATTGGGGCGGACGAAAATAAGGGAAATGTAAGGCCACAATCAGATTTAATATTTTATTAAAAAGTGTCATGTTAAGCACATGAGGCCTTACAACAAAATATGAAATTAAAAGAAGTCAATAAACTATTACTTTCTTTATTAAAAATTGCAAGATATATCAGTAAATTGCACATTGGGGCAGTAAAATATGAAGATACTACCAAACCTGCAAAGAGATCCTATCCTCCAATTTATTATAACTTAAAGTTGCACATTGAGGCGTCTAAATTAAATGGAAATTAAGAAATTGATGGACTTCTTTTAGGAAAATTTCGAAAAGTTGCACATTAGGGCAGAAAAATAAAAAGCTAATTAAAAGGCCTCAATCTGATTGAACATTTTATTCATGAATATTAAGTATTTATATCTTAACATACAACTAAAGTTTAAAATGGAAGAATTCAACTACTTTTTGTAAAAGTAACTTTCCGGAATATTAGTAAGTTGCACAATGGGGCAGTAAAATGTAAGAATAATCGTTAAAGCTGCATAGAAGTGCTTATATTAAAACATAAAGTTGCACAATGGAGCACTTAATTATGGTAGATATATAGAGATATTTGTATTAGAAATCTTTCTGGAAAATTTTTCAAAGTTGCACATTAGCACAGATTTACTTATCTTTTTTAGGGGCACTGAAATCCTCTTGTGAACTATGAATTATTGAACACAGGGTAATTGTTGAAAGTTGTTAAAAGTTGCACATAAGGGCAGATGAACTTATCTTCTTTAGAGGCACTGAAATGGTAAAAGTCGATAGATATATACTCGATACTCAACAGATTGTAGTGAATCGGAGATGGCTCAATGGTTTGAGACGACTCAGCAGTTAAAAATGACTCAGCACATTGGGTGGCCTCAGCAGATTGAGACAATTCAACAGTTTGAAATTGCTTAACAGTTTAAGATGACTCAACAGTTCAAGATGACTCAGCAATTCAAGATAACTCAGGTATTCGAGATGACTGAGCAAATCGAGATGACTCAGCAGTTTGGGACAATTCAACAGTTTAAAATTTCTTAGCAATATGTGATGACTAAACAGTACAAGATGACTCAACAATTCAAGATGACTCAACAATTCAAGATGACTCAAGTTATTCGAGATGACTCAGCAATTCGATATAATTCAGCAGTTTGAGACAACTCAACAGTTTGAAATTGCTTTGCAGTTTATGATGAGCCAACAGTTTAAGATGACTCAGCAATTCAAGATGACTCAGCAATTCGAGATGACTCAGCAATTCGAGATGACTCAGCATTTTGAGATAATTCAACAGTTTGAAATTGCTTTGCAGTTTAAGATGACTCAACAGTTTAAGATGACTCAACAGTTCAAAATGACACAGTAATTCGAGATGACTCAGCAGTTTGAGGTGACTCAGCAATTCTAGATAACTCAGCAGTTTGAGACAATTTAACAGTTTGAAATTGCTTATCTGTTTGAGGTGACTCAGCAATTCTAGATAACTCAGCAGTTTGAGACAATTTAACAGTTTGAAATTGCTTATCTGTTTGAGCTGACTCAACAGTTCAAGATGACTCAGCAATTCAAGATGACTCAGCAATTCGAGATGACTCTGCAGTATGTTAGGAGCGCTACCGAGCGACGATTACAAACTTTTTTTCCAAAAATTAAAGGTGGTTTGACCAAGACGAAACCACCAGCTACACCGCTTTCGAAATGATGGCCCAGTTGAAAGACGATGGGGCGGTCAACCTAAATTGTAGCCCTATATTGTAAATATAGGTTTAATTTTAAGATGCATTGGAAGACAATAATAAAGTATTTATTCGAAAGATACCGGCTGATGTATTTGAAAGAAGACAAAAATTGCTTATGAACCATTTAGGGCATAGCTACGGCAATCATTTACATGAAATCATCTTTCATCATTAAATTGTATAAATCGTTCCATCGACTCAAATAAAGTCAAATCCGGAAGCTTTTCAAAAATCAAAATTTTATATTTTTCAAAAATCCGAAAAAAAATATTTTTTGTAGAAACAGAAATAACTCATGCAAATGTTTTTTTGCAAGAAAATGCATCTGGGTTGATACTTTTATTATTTTGCACACTTGCAGCAATTATTACACCAAAAATCTCTTTCCGATATTAAGGGATAAAAAAATAAATAAATATAAGCGAATATAAGAAATTGGCTATTGTCGCCAAAAATTGAACCTTTTCTTTTTCAGGAAAATGGCTTTCAATTGCTTTAAGGCACATGGATGCAATTAAACCTATATTTTTCTTTATTTAGACACTTGGTCTAATAACTATTGGAAGAACTTTTTGCGAATGAAATGAGAAGTTTTTAAAGGGCACTATAGGAAATGTGGTATTTTTGAAAAAAAAAAATTGTTTTGTATTACAAGAAAAACTTTTAAAAAACGCTTAGTTGCAAATAAAAGCAGTTAGATCAATTTGCTTATTATTGTATACACTTACAGAAATCCTTCCTGTACACTAAGGGATATATCGGGTGTTTTTTATTGAGGTATAGAACTTTAAGTTGGCATCACTTTTTTAACTGGCGGCCATTTTGTCAGCTGTCAAGTGATTAATATTTAGTTTGGTTTGCCATTTCATCATGAACAGGTTGACAAAAGAACAACGCTAGCAAATCGTGCAAATTTATTTCGAAAATAATGGTTCAGTTCGCGAAGTTTACCGCAAGCTCCGCCCATTTTATGGTCGACATAATCGTCCATCAGGGCAATTATTTTGGTTAACCTTGGATCGTTTTCGCACTACGTTTACTCTATGTGATAATACGCATCCGCAGCGACGTCGAACAGTGCGCACCGAAGAAACAATTGCCGCTGTAGAGCAAAGTGTTGAAGAGGACCCGAATGAATCGATTCGCCACCGTGCACAGCAATTGGAGCTTTGTCCATCAACTTTATGGAAGATTTTGCGCAAAGATCTTGGCTTGCGACCTTACAAGATCCAGCTTGTGCAAGAATTAAAGCCGCGAGACCATGCAATGCGTCGTGATTTTGGTGTATGGGCCGAAAATGAGATTGATCTCGATGCTGATTTTCATCGCAAAATTTTGTTCAGTGAATGGCTACGTCAACAAGCAAAATTGTCATTGGGCCATACTTCTTCGAGAAATAATGCTGGAGAGTCAGTTACCATAAATGGAGACCGGTATAGAGCCATGATAACCGACTATTTTGTTCCCCAATTGGATGGCATGAATGTGGATGAGTTGTGGTTCCAACAAGACGGCGCTACATGCCACACAGCGCACGTCACAATTGATTTATTGAAGGAAACATTCGATGAGCGCATAATTTCGCGGAATGGACCTGTCAATTGGCCACCAAGATCGTGCGGTTTGACACCACTGGATTATTTTCTTTGGGGATATGTGAAGTCGCTCGTCTACGCCAACAAACCAGAAACGTTAGGGGACTTGGAAGCCAACATTCGTGGCGTTATTGCCAACATACGGCCCCATATGCTCGAAAAAGTAGTTGAAAATTGGACCTGTAGAATTGGCTTTATTCGAGCCAGCCGCGGCGGCCACATACCCGAAATCATATTTACACATTAATGGCATAAAATTATCCTTCCAATAAAGCCAAATTGATGGACATTGAAACGATTTTCTTGTGTTTTATTTCAATTCGAAGTTCTATACCTCTAAAAAAAACACCCATTACTACTGCAAAAATTTTAAAAATTAGGTATTCTCAAAGAATTTTTAAGGGTATTATAAGTTTGTGCTGATGTATATAACGCATAGAAATATTTGTCTTAGACCAACCCTTTAGTATTCCAATAGGCTTAGAATCATTTTCTGAGTCGATTTGGCGATGTCAGTCCGCCCGTCCGTCCGTCTAAACGGCTAGCAGGACCCCATGTAATCAAAGTACAGGTCGCAATTCTAAAGATAATTTGATGAAATTTGGCACAGATCATTTGACCTTAGTGGTATAGTCGGACTTATCCTACTTAAGCTCTTTCTTATTTGTTTTTTAATTGTTACTAATTGGTAAACATCAAAAAATGTATTGTTTTCAAATAAAATTAACTTTCCTTTTTGCACAAAATTTTATATTTTTCAGAAATTTGTGTTGAAAGAAAAACTTTAGGAAAAGCTTAGTTGCAGGAAAATGCACTTGGACTTCTATTTTTATTATTGATCATACTTAGAGCAGTAATAACTCCAACATTTTTTTCCCGATATAGAGAAACAAATTTATGAGAAAATATCAAAATTTGGTTATTGTCGCTAAAAAGTTTAATTTTCAGAAAAATGACTACCAATCGCTTAAATGCAAATGGATGCGGCTTAACCTATTTTTGTCTTATTGTAAATAAAGTTTAGAAGAACTTTTTCTCAATCTATAAGAATGTTGTTTATAGGCAAATATTATAAGTGGAGTATATTTGAAAAAAAAAATATTAACTTCTTAAGTTAGGAGAAAAAAATTAAAAAAAAATTCTTAATTGCAAATAAAAGCAGCCAAGCGAATACTTTTCTTATTGTAGACACTTTGGTCCATTTTTTATTGAAAAAACCGCTCCAGCATACAGAGGGCTATACTAGTACAAGAACTTTAAAAATTAGGTTTTTCCAAAAAAATATTTTTTTTATTGTTATTTATTCGCAAATATCAAAAATTGTTTGTTTTCCAAAAAATAAAAAATATTTTTATATTTTCAGAAAAACAGCTTTCAAGCACTTTATTGCATATATATGCAGCTGAAAAAACGTTTTTCTTATTTCAGACAACCGAGTTAATAACTGTTAGAAGAACTTTTTCCGGGATGAGAAAAGATTTTTTTGTAAAGAAATATCAGAAGTTAGTAAAATTTTGAAAAAATAAACCTTTATATATGTTATACAAAAAAGCTTTAAAAAGCTTAAGTTGCAAGTAAAAGCAGATTAAACTATATTTATCTTAATAAAAACACTTGAGGCTTTATTTCTAGGAAAAATATTTTCTGAACACGGAGGGATCTTCTTATAATTGAAAATAAAAAATCGGATTTATAAAAAAAATCTTTTTTTTTTTCATTTTTACTACAAGGGCAAAAGCTTCGAAAAGCTTTATTTGCAAGTAAAAGCAGATCAAACTATTTTTATCTTAATAAAAACATTTGAGGCTTTAGTTTTAGGAAAAATGTTTTCTGAACAAGGAGCGATCTTCTTAGAAACGAATATCAAAAATCAGATTTATAATTTTTTTTTAATTTTTATTTTTTTTTTTCATTATTAATTAAAATTTCTTATAAAATTTAAAAATATTACACTTTATTGGCTTTGACACATGTCACAATGTTTCTGGGCTACCATTTTTTGCTTATGTTTCTCTTTTTTTCTGAAAAATTTTGCCCCAGTTTGAAACCTCATCTGTTATTTTAAAACTTTAATACCGTTAATTATAAATGATCTTTTAAGTACTTATTCAACAAGAAAAAAAATTACCTTTAAACACCTAATAAGAACCAGCTGTTATCTATAGATTTTTAAGAAGATTATGAATTTTATTTTAAGATTTTTTTTTCTCCATCTTTGGTTAGCCCAAAGTTTAGGCAAACCAAACACGTACAAGTATTTAAAGAGTGTTAACATGAACATTCATCACATGTGACAAGGAATTTGTGTAGCCTTTTTTGTGCTAATGTCCTTTTAAGTTGAGGGTGAACAAAATGTAACTTAATATTTTTCTGAAAAAATTTTATACATAAACTAAAAATTCTGAAGGAGATGGCAAAAGTATGGATACATATGGCTCCATTTTTTGGAAGTAGTTTAGTTTAGCTTCTACATATTTTTTTTTTTTTTTTTTTTTGTTTTTGCTACTAAATTGTAGTTAAGGCATGTCTCATTTTCAATTACTCCAACCTCCAAAAGAACCTTAAGAAAATATATCATTTCCAAAAAAAATATAATATTCAGAAAAAATCGAAATAGTAGAAGTCAGAAAAAAATAATGTGTTGACGACGTGCGACATCAGGCTGCTACTTCTTGGGGTTGGTCTTCAAGAAAATCTCAAATTTCATCTTTAGTTTCTTAGTTTTTTCTTCATACTATTTAAGTTTTGATGTTCAACATTTTGTGGCATGTTTACTGGCTGCTTGGTTACTTTTGTGGGCTGTTCTTCTGCAACTAATTAGAAATCAATTTGTATGCTTTTTCTGTCTGTTTTACATGACTCTGGGCTCTGCTCTACTCGTCTTTTGTGGTTTCATACAAATTTTCCTTCATAAATACAAATTTTCATATGTAAAGTCCACCTGTTAGTCCCCAAAGTGTTGGGTGTTGTAAAGTTCTAAATTAATAAATTTTTTTTTCGTTCTTTTGTTAAACTAATTTATGTGTTTGCCTGTCAAACTGCCACATATCCTGATAGTTGGTCTCATGTGTGAGTTTGACATATTTTTTTTCATATTCAAGATTTTTGTTATAAGGAATCAAATATTTCTTAAACACGAAGAAGTTTCATGTATTTAAGCAGTAAAATTGGATTTGGTGTTGCTTAAACGGAAGTAATATTTAAAATTTTTTCTTTAATTTTAAACACATTCCTCCTGCATATGGTCAGGATTATTTTCAATTTAGAATTTTTTTTTTCGAAATATGTGGAGCCTTCAGATTATGTGGACACACTTCAAATTTCCGGTAAAAAAGAAAACACAAGTGAAACCATAAGTTATTTTATATAATTGAGATAAAATTAAACCAAGTTTTAAAAAAATTTCACACATTAAAGTTAAATTCTCTATAAAAGCTACATGGTAGCTACTATATTTTGGACCGATTTTCGAAAAACTTAATATTTTGGGTTCATATTAAGCATCTCTGTGCAGATTTCTATCGTTAGAACTCATCCAATTTGACTTTTATTGGATTTCGTTTAAGTAAATTTCATAATTATGGGTTACATGGAATTTATATATGATATTTATATGTTTATATAGGATCCATTATAAAATATGGACGACTAAATTTGCATAAACTGATTTTTGTCATTATTCCTTTTTTGTCAAACATTAATGCGGCTCCCGTGAGATCATTTGTATATGAAGTTATATAATCAAAAGTGGAGAATATTAATAGGATATTTTTTTAAAAAATCTCACCAAACCAATAGTTGCAAATATATGCAGCTGAATTGAATTTTTTCTTATTCTACACACATGACACTATTACTAATATAAAGACCTTAACTGAATATTGAAACATAAATTCGGTATGGTATATTGAAAAATTAGAATTTCAAAATATCAAAATTTCATATTTGCAAATTAAAGTTCTTATACATGTTTAATCATCCTTTCCGTTTTATTTTAGTGGCCTCCAGAAGATCTTTTGCACATAACGTAACCATAATCAATATTCAAAATAAGTAATCATAGTCAATATTAAATTTTTTTTTTTAATTTCTTACAGAATTTTTATTTGCAAATATATGCAGCTGAATTAAAATTGTTCCTATTGTACACAGCTAAGACTATAACTACTATAAAAATCTTACCTGAATATAACGAGTTATATTAGATCTGGTATCTTGAAAAATTTGTATTTAAAAATATTTTTTCATATTTTGTCTATAAATTAAGATTCTTATTCCTGTTTTATCTATTTAAATGGCTTCCAGGAGATCATTTTATATGAAGTATCCATAACGTATTAGTAGTGGGATATTCAACTTTTTTTTAATTTTTTAAATATTCTTATAAATCCTTTATTTGCAAAAATATGCAGCTGGACTTAAATTTATCTTATTGTGCAGACATGAGGCTATTATCATCATAAAAATCTCATCTGAATATAGAGAGATAAATTCGATCTGGTATATTGGAAAATCAGTATTTTAAAATTTGAAAATTTCATATTTTGTCTTAAAGTTTTCATTCCTGATTTCTGGTAGACCTTTTGTATATAAAGTAAAGTATAATCAATAGTGGAATAATAAAATTCGTTATTTTTGAAAAATTTCCTCTAAAACTTTTATTTGCAAATATATGCAGTTGAAATAAAGTTTTTCTTATTGTGCACACATGAGACTATTATGACTATAAAAATCTTACCTTAATATATAGAAACAAACTCGATCTGATATATTTAAAAAAAAAATTATTTAAAAATTTCATATTTTGATTATAAACAAAAGTTCTCATTTTTGTTTTATCTCTTTTATGAGCATATAAGTGGCTTTAGAAATATCATTTGTTTATAAAGTAACCAACTAATTGGAAAATACAAAAAAATGATATTTTTGATAAAATTTCTTAAAAAAAAACTTTTATTTGCAAATATATGCAGCTGAATTTAAATTGTTCTTATTGTGCACATACGAGACTATTACTACTATAAAAATCTATTCTAAATATAAAGAGATACGTTCAATTTGGTTTATTGAAAAATTAGTATATACATATTACAAAATTTTAAAATTTCACATTTTGTCTATTTAAGTGACTCCTGGGAGACAATTTGTATTTGAAGTAATCAATAGTAAAATATGAAAATTTTGTATATGTTTATCGATATTTTTGATAAAATTTCTTCTAGATCTTTTATTTGCAAATATATGCAACTAAATTTAAATTGTTCTTATTGTACACATATAAAACTATTACCACTATAAAAATCTTATCTTAATATAATGGAATAAATTCGATCTGGTATATTGAAAAATTTTTATTTTAAAATTTCATATTTTGTCTATAAACAAAAATTCTTATTCCTGTTTTATGGGCATTTAAGTGGCATTGGAAAAATAATTTGTATATAAAGTAAGCAATTAACAGAAATTAACAGAAAAAATCGATATTTTTGATAAAACTTTTTCTAGAACTTTTATTTGCAAAAATATGCAGCTAAATAAAAATTATTCTTATTGTATACAAATCAGACTATTACCACTATTAAAATCTCAGCTCAATATAGAGAAATAAATAAGACCTGGTGTATTGAAAAATTGTTTTTTCAAGATTTCAAGATTTCTATAAATACAAGTTTTCATTCCTGTTTTATGTGTTTAATAAGCATTTAAGTGGCTTTCGAGTAACCAGCCAATAAAGTAACTAATCAACAGGAAAATAAATATAAAAAAATCGATGTTTTTGATAAAATTTCGCATAAAACTTTTATTTGCAAATATATGCAGCTAGATTTAATTTATTCTTGTTGTACACATATCAGACTATTACCAATATAAAAATCTTATATAAATATAAAGAAACAAACTCGATTTAGTATATTGAAAAAAAATGAATTTAAAATTTTATATTTTGTCTATAAATTAAATTTGTCATTCCTGTTGTATCTGTTTAATAAATATTCAAGTGGCTTTCGGGAGATCAAGTAACCAATCAATAGGAAAATATAAAAAAATCGATATATTTGATAAAATTTCTTATAAAACTTTTATTTGCAAATATATGCAGCTGGACTTAACTTGTTCTTATTTTACACACTTCAGGCTATTAACCCAATAAAAATCTCATCTGAATATAAAGAAATAAATTTTATGAAGTATATTGATTTCTTTTTTTTATTTTTATATTTTGCCTATAAACAAAAATGCTTGTTTTACTTGATTAATAAGCATTAAAGTGGCTTTGGAAAGATCATTTGTAAATATGATAGCCAATCAATAGAAATATATAAAAATCGATATTTTTGATAAAATTTCTTATGAAACTTTTATTTGCAAATATATGCAGCTGGATTTAAGTTATTCTTATTGTACTTACATCAGAGTATTACTGCTGTAAAAATCTGAACTTAATATGAAGAAATAAGTTTGATCTAAGGCATTGAAAAGTTTTTATTTCTAAATTTCTTATTTTGTCTATAAATAAAAGTTTTCAAACCTATTTTATTTGTTTAAAAAGCATTTCAGTGGCTTTCGAAAGAGTAAACAATTAATAGTATAATATAGAAATTCGATATTTTTGATAAAATGTCCTATAAAACTTTTATTTGCAAATATATGCAGCTGAATTTAAATTATTCTTATTGCTTAGAAACAAGATTATTACTACTACAAAAATCTCCTTCGAACAGAAAGAGATAAATTTGTTCTTATATATTAAAAGTTAGTATTTAAAAAATTTTGAAATTGAAAAAATTTTAATTATTTTAAATCAAAATATAATTTCTTTTTTTTTTTTTGTTTCATATTTAGTCTATAACCAAAAAATGAGGTCTAAAAACACATTTCGGCCTTAATCTAAGACTTCGGTCTTTTTTTAATCATATTGGCGTCTTGTGAAAGTAGATCAGACAAATTTTGATTTTATGTCTAAATGATTGACTTGAGTATTGTTAATGCCTTGTAATATTTATTTATTCATTAAACTAATAAATAAATCGGTATTAACTCTTTAATCACCTCAAATTTACAAACAAGAAACAACAAATTTTAATATTTTTTATTTAAACCCTATTCTTTTGGAGCTAATATTTAAAGAAAAGTGTTTATTATTTATGAATATTAGCTCCTTTCATTAGTATTTGATTTGTTTAGACTGCACCTGTTTCTTTCTGATGTAAATAGACATTAATATATTTAAGCATTTTGGCGCCACGACTGCCGGCGTTGAGTCTTTTAAAAATATTCGAGTAGAGTGTTTTCTTTTTAGGGAAAATTTAAAAAGATTTTCTCCGCTGTGTTTGTTTTATAATCCTTTTGATTTTTGACGTCGGATATTTTAAATTTATTTTATATACAAAAATAAATGTACAATTTTAGTATTATTTCTTTGCTATCTTGTACATTCATTTTTAGTTTTTGCCCTAATGTGCAATATTTTGATATATCAAACAATTATGACCCTAACTTTTGATTATGTCTTACAATACTCATCACCTATAACGCCTAAGATTGCTTGATAGATCGACAAAATGACCCAATTTTGTTATTAAATTGGATTTTATAACTAAAACATCTATATTTTTCTAATTTTTGTTAAATGTCAAAATTTATTTGAACAAATATATTTAAGTGGATTAAACTGGTATTTAATGGATTTTAATTAACATGACTAACAAATATATTGTCAACTTTTAATATGAATAAATACTAATATACCCTATGGTAAAAATATTCAATTTAAATGAAATTTTAAGATAAATTATCCAAATTACATTTGGATGCATTTTCTACGCACTCACACAATTAAAGAAAGTGGTCATATACTAGTATAAGGGCAAGTCTTATCTTTTTAGGGTTATTACTTTAAGGTTATCTTATATTAGTTCATTCCAATATAGTCCCTTTAAAGCAATTAGCTTTAAACTCAAGTCTTCTATAAAGGAAAATATACTAGTATAAGGGCAAGTCTTATCTTTTTAGGGTTATTACTTTAAGGTTATCTTATATTAGTTCATTCCAATATAGTCCCTTTAAAGCAATTAGCTTTAAACTCAAGTCTTCTATAAAGGAAAATCATATAGACCAGATGACACTTTTAACACTTTTAAAAGGCAGAGCGACTCGAGAATCTTAGGATTCCAATTGTTCTGCAATTTTTTTAAAAAATGTCTTAATTGCAACAACAACACTTTCTATAAAAACTTCTGGATAGGGCATTCCAGGTTACCTTTTTCGGCTTATTTCCTTCATCAGTAATAAAACCCTACCACAAGTACGTTTTGTCTATTTTGGTATAATAACGTTAAAATGTATAAATTTCCCCCTGGGTATATACAAATATGCTTTGAAAATAAAAATATTAGAAGAGTATAAATATATTTTCAAACTCATCAATAAATTTTGTTAGCATCCCATTTAGTTCTTTCTACCGCATTAAAAGTGATCCCCTTAATACTCATAATCTAAAATTTTATTGAAAATAGGTTTATTACATATTTACACTGCAATACAAATGAGCTTATAAACAATTTAATTTAATTTCAGACAATATTTGAATAATCACGCAAAAGCAGTTTTTTAGCCAAAAAGTTTTTTTTTATGACATTATTAATAAAGTTTAAATGATAATCCTAAGCTACAAAAGAGTCACAGGACTAATAGGTTTAGGCAAAAGTAAGGCAAGGAATCACTTCAAGTTATAAACTACTTCTTATCTAGTTTTAAAGAAGTTCCATCCTAACTCTAATTTAATTCTGTTCTAGTTCTGTTCTAGTTCTGTTCTAGTTCTGTTCTAGTTCTGTTCTAGTTCTGTTCTAGTTCTGTTCTAGTTCTGTTCTAGTTCTGTTCTAGTTCTGTTCTAGTTCTGTTCTAGTTCTGTTCTAGTTCTGTTCTAGTTCTGTTCTAGTTCTGTTCTAGTTCTGTTCTAGTTCTGTTCTAGTTCTGTTCTAGTTCTGTTCTAGTTCTGTTCTAGTTCTGTTCTAGTTCTGTTCTAGTTCTGTTCTAGTTCTGTTCTAGTTCTGTTCTAGTTCTGTTCTAGTTCTGTTCTAGTTCTGTTCTAGTTCTGTTCTAGTTCTGTTCTAGTTCTGTTCTAGTTCTGTTCTAGTTCTGTTCTAGTTCTGTTCTAGTTCTGTTCTAGTTTTGATTTAAGTGTAGCTCCTTTTTGAGTCCATTTTGCTTCCTTGTGTTGTTTTTTTTTTGGTTCAATTATTAAATTGTTTAAAATAAATCTGTCGAAATTAATAAGCCATAATTCACATTTGTATAATTTTAATTAATATTAATTTACTAAGTACTATTTATTTGTGTAATTAAATATTTTTACACAGATTCACGTTTAAATGAACATAATTAAAAATATTTGTAATAGGAAAGGGTAGTTATGAGTATTTACACTCAAATATTATAATTGTAACACCTCAAAGTGAATACATAAAATTACGGTGACTTTTATAGATACTTTTAGAATTTGTACGATAATTTTGATACATTGAAAATTTAAGAAATTTAAGAAAAGTTTAAGTGGAATATTCCGAGTTGAGATTTTCAGTCTAGTCATTGTCTAGTACATACTGGGATTTTTTTGTCTTCTGCTAGTATATCGCTTTCATATTTAGTGCGGAGCTCTTTGATCCCTTCAAATTGGCCTATTTTAAACAAATGACAATTTTCTTTGATCTTTAAACATTTGATCTCAAATCGTCTTTTGTGACTATTCTTTAACAATTAATTGTTATTAAAATTCTATTTTTTTAACACCACCGCCTTTAAGGACTTTTGCGACACCTCAAATGAATCATTACAAAATGTTAATGTCCAGGTGAGAAATTTGTTCTTTTCTTATTAAACAATGACTCATATACATCCATAAATATATTCGAATGTCATTTATTTCGACTAATACAATTGGCAAAATTAATAAGACAAAAAACTGTTCCTAAAAGAAAAAAAAAAGAATCCAAAAATCCTTTGTTATCATTGTGACAAATACCGAAAATCAATTGCAAAGAAAATTACAAAACAAAAGAATTCTATAAAATTATATACAGGCATACTTTCTTCACACATATCCATTCTTTCAAATTTACACAATAGAACAGGGAATGACAAGATTTTATCCTTTGAATACTTGCGAATGTGTATATAAGTGAATTTGAATGTGTATGTGAAAGTAAATTTTGAATGTGTATGTGTAAGTCATTTAAGACTTGTTAAAGAAAAATTACATGTCATTTTGGTGAACAATTATCTGAATGTAACAATACCACTAAAGGCGTTCACTAATTGTTGTTGATCAAAGTTTGGTAGTTCCTGTTATCGAGGCAATCGAATGGAATAAGTTAAAGCTATTTTTAGGGTATTTAGTATAAAAGAACAATATTGAAAGTTTGGTAAAAACTTTTGACTTTGCTATGGGAAAAGACACTCTACTTCAGGGAATAGCAGTCTGATAGAAACCAGGAACACAACCAGAACACAACAGAACTAGAACAGAACTAGAACAGAACTAGAACAGAACTAGAACAGAACTAGAACAGAACTATAACAGAACTAGAACAGAACTAGAACAGAACTAGAACAGAACTAGAACAGAACTAGAACAGAACTAGAACAGAACTAGAACAGAACTAGAACAGAACTAGAACAGAACTAGAACAGAACTAGAACAGAACTAGAACAGAACTAGAACAGAACTAGAACAGAACTAGAACAGAACTAGAACAGAACTAGAACAGAACTAGAACAGAACTAGAACAGAACTAGAACAGAACTAGAACAGAACTAGAACAGAACTAGAACAGAACTAGAACAGAACTAGAACAGAACTAGAACAGAACTAGAACAGAACTAGAACAGAACTAGAACAGAACTAGAACAGAACTAGAACAGAACTAGAACAGAACTAGAACAGAACTAGAACAGAACTAGAACAGAACTAGAACAGAACTAGAACAGAACTAGAACAGAACTAGAACAGAACTAGAACAGAACTAGAACAGAACTAGAACAGAACTAGAACAGAACTAGAACAGAACTAGAACAGAACTAGAACAGAACTAGAACAGAACTAGAACAGAACTAGAACAGAACTAGAACAGAACTAGAACAGAACTAGAACAGAACTAGAACAGAACTAGAACAGAACTAGAACAGAACTAGAACAGAACTAGAACAGAACTAGAACAGAACTAGAACAGAACTAGAACAGAACTAGAACAGAACTAGAACAGAACTAGAACAGAACTAGAACAGAACTAGAACAGAACTAGAACAGAACTAGAACAGAACTAGAACAGAACTAGAACAGAACTAGAACAGAACTAGAACAGAACTAGAACAGAACTAGAACAGAACTAGAACAGAACTAGAACAGAACTAGAACAGAACTAGAACAGAACTAGAACAGAACTAGAACAGAACTAGAACAGAACTAGAACAGAACTAGAACAGAACTAGAACAGAACTAGAACAGAACTAGAACAGAACTAGAACAGAACTAGAACAGAACTAGAACAGAACTAGAACAGAACTAGAACAGAACTAGAACAGAACTAGAACAGAACTAGAACAGAACTAGAACAGAACTAGAACAGAACTAGAACAGAACTAGAACAGAACTAGAACAGAACTAGAACAGAACTAGAACAGAACTAGAACAGAACTAGAACAGAACTAGAACAGAACTAGAACAGAACTAGAACAGAACTAGAACAGAACTAGAACAGAACTAGAACAGAACTAGAACAGAACTAGAACAGAACTAGAACAGAACTAGAACAGAACTAGAACAGAACTAGAACAGAACTAGAACAGAACTAGAACAGAACTAGAACAGAACTAGAACAGAACTAGAACAGAACTAGAACAGAACTAGAACAGAACTAGAACAGAACTAGAACAGAACTAGAACAGAACTAGAACAGAACTAGAACAGAACTAGAACAGAACTAGAACAGAACTAGAACAGAACTAGAACAGAACTAGAACAGAACTAGAACAGAACTAGAACAGAACTAGAACAGAACTAGAACAGAACTAGAACAGAACTAGAACAGAACTAGAACAGAACTAGAACAGAACTAGAACAGAACTAGAACAGAACTAGAACAGAACTAGAACAGAACTAGAACAGAACTAGAACAGAACTAGAACAGAACTAGAACAGAACTAGAACAGAACTAGAACAGAACTAGAACAGAACTAGAACAGAACTAGAACAGAACTAGAACAGAACTAGAACAGAACTAGAACAGAACTAGAACAGAACTAGAACAGAACTAGAACAGAACTAGAACAGAACTAGAACAGAACTAGAACAGAACTAGAACAGAACTAGAACAGAACTAGAACAGAACTAGAACAGAACTAGAACAGAACTAGAACAGAACTAGAACAGAACTAGAACAGAACTAGAACAGAACTAGAACAGAACTAGAACAGAACTAGAACAGAACTAGAACAGAACTAGAACAGAACTAGAACAGAACTAGAACAGAACTAGAACAGAACTAGAACAGAACTAGAACAGAACTAGAACAGAACTAGAACAGAACTAGAACAGAACTAGAACAGAACTAGAACAGAACTAGAACAGAACTAGAACAGAACTAGAACAGAACTAGAACAGAACTAGAACAGAACTAGAACAGAACTAGAACAGAACTAGAACAGAACTAGAACAGAACTAGAACAGAACTAGAACAGAACTAGAACAGAACTAGAACAGAACTAGAACAGAACTAGAACAGAACTAGAACAGAACTAGAACAGAACTAGAACAGAACTAGAACAGAACTAGAACAGAACTAGAACAGAACTAGAACAGAACTAGAACAGAACTAGAACAGAACTAGAACAGAACTAGAACAGAACTAGAACAGAACTAGAACAGAACTAGAACAGAACTAGAACAGAACTAGAACAGAACTAGAACAGAACTAGAACAGAACTAGAACAGAACTAGAACAGAACTAGAACAGAACTAGAACAGAACTAGAACAGAACTAGAACAGAACTAGAACAGAACTAGAACAGAACTAGAACAGAACTAGAACAGAACTAGAACAGAACTAGAACAGAACTAGAACAGAACTAGAACAGAACTAGAACAGAACTAGAACAGAACTAGAACAGAACTAGAACAGAACTAGAACAGAACTAGAACAGAACTAGAACAGAACTAGAACAGAACTAGAACAGAACTAGAACAGAACTAGAACAGAACTAGAACAGAACTAGAACAGAACTAGAACAGAACTAGAACAGAACTAGAACAGAACTAGAACAGAACTAGAACAGAACTAGAACAGAACTAGAACAGAACTAGAACAGAACTAGAACAGAACTAGAACAGAACTAGAACAGAACTAGAACAGAACTAGAACAGAACTAGAACAGAACTAGAACAGAACTAGAACAGAACTAGAACAGAACTAGAACAGAACTAGAACAGAACTAGAACAGAACTAGAACAGAACTAGAACAGAACTAGAACAGAACTAGAACAGAACTAGAACAGAACTAGAACAGAACTAGAACAGAACTAGAACAGAACTAGAACAGAACTAGAACAGAACTAGAACAGAACTAGAACAGAACTAGAACAGAACTAGAACAGAACTAGAACAGAACTAGAACAGAACTAGAACAGAACTAGAACAGAACTAGAACAGAACTAGAACAGAACTAGAACAGAACTAGAACAGAACTAGAACAGAACTAGAACAGAACTAGAACAGAACTAGAACAGAACTAGAACAGAACTAGAACAGAACTAGAACAGAACTAGAACAGAACTAGAACAGAACTAGAACAGAACTAGAACAGAACTAGAACAGAACTAGAACAGAACTAGAACAGAACTAGAACAGAACTAGAACAGAACTAGAACAGAACTAGAACAGAACTAGAACAGAACTAGAACAGAACTAGAACAGAACTAGAACAGAACTAGAACAGAACTAGAACAGAACTAGAACAGAACTAGAACAGAACTAGAACAGAACTAGAACAGAACTAGAACAGAACTAGAACAGAACTAGAACAGAACTAGAACAGAACTAGAACAGAACTAGAACAGAACTAGAACAGAACTAGAACAGAACTAGAACAGAACTAGAACAGAACTAGAACAGAACTAGAACAGAACTAGAACAGAACTAGAACAGAACTAGAACAGAACTAGAACAGAACTAGAACAGAACTAGAACAGAACTAGAACAGAACTAGAACAGAACTAGAACAGAACTAGAACAGAACTAGAACAGAACTAGAACAGAACTAGAACAGAACTAGAACAGAACTAGAACAGAACTAGAACAGAACTAGAACAGAACTAGAACAGAACTAGAACAGAACTAGAACAGAACTAGAACAGAACTAGAACAGAACTAGAACAGAACTAGAACAGAACTAGAACAGAACTAGAACAGAACTAGAACAGAACTAGAACAGAACTAGAACAGAACTAGAACAGAACTAGAACAGAACTAGAACAGAACTAGAACAGAACTAGAACAGAACTAGAACAGAACTAGAACAGAACTAGAACAGAACTAGAACAGAACTAGAACAGAACTAGAACAGAACTAGAACAGAACTAGAACAGAACTAGAACAGAACTAGAACAGAACTAGAACAGAACTAGAACAGAACTAGAACAGAACTAGAACAGAACTAGAACAGAACTAGAACAGAACTAGAACAGAACTAGAACAGAACTAGAACAGAACTAGAACAGAACTAGAACAGAACTAGAACAGAACTAGAACAGAACTAGAACAGAACTAGAACAGAACTAGAACAGAACTAGAACAGAACTAGAACAGAACTAGAACAGAACTAGAACAGAACTAGAACAGAACTAGAACAGAACTAGAACAGAACTAGAACAGAACTAGAACAGAACTAGAACAGAACTAGAACAGAACTAGAACAGAACTAGAACAGAACTAGAACAGAACTAGAACAGAACTAGAACAGAACTAGAACAGAACTAGAACAGAACTAGAACAGAACTAGAACAGAACTAGAACAGAACTAGAACAGAACTAGAACAGAACTAGAACAGAACTAGAACAGAACTAGAACAGAACTAGAACAGAACTAGAACAGAACTAGAACAGAACTAGAACAGAACTAGAACAGAACTAGAACAGAACTAGAACAGAACTAGAACAGAACTAGAACAGAACTAGAACAGAACTAGAACAGAACTAGAACAGAACTAGAACAGAACTAGAACAGAACTAGAACAGAACTAGAACAGAACTAGAACAGAACTAGAACAGAACTAGAACAGAACTAGAACAGAACTAGAACAGAACTAGAACAGAACTAGAACAGAACTAGAACAGAACTAGAACAGAACTAGAACAGAACTAGAACAGAACTAGAACAGAACTAGAACAGAACTAGAACAGAACTAGAACAGAACTAGAACAGAACTAGAACAGAACTAGAACAGAACTAGAACAGAACTAGAACAGAACTAGAACAGAACTAGAACAGAACTAGAACAGAACTAGAACAGAACTAGAACAGAACTAGAACAGAACTAGAACAGAACTAGAACAGAACTAGAACAGAACTAGAACAGAACTAGAACAGAACTAGAACAGAACTAGAACAGAACTAGAACAGAACTAGAACAGAACTAGAACAGAACTAGAACAGAACTAGAACAGAACTAGAACAGAACTAGAACAGAACTAGAACAGAACTAGAACAGAACTAGAACAGAACTAGAACAGAACTAGAACAGAACTAGAACAGAACTAGAACAGAACTAGAACAGAACTAGAACAGAACTAGAACAGAACTAGAACAGAACTAGAACAGAACTAGAACAGAACTAGAACAGAACTAGAACAGAACTAGAACAGAACTAGAACAGAACTAGAACAGAACTAGAACAGAACTAGAACAGAACTAGAACAGAACTAGAACAGAACTAGAACAGAACTAGAACAGAACTAGAACAGAACTAGAACAGAACTAGAACAGAACTAGAACAGAACTAGAACAGAACTAGAACAGAACTAGAACAGAACTAGAACAGAACTAGAACAGAACTAGAACAGAACTAGAACAGAACTAGAACAGAACTAGAACAGAACTAGAACAGAACTAGAACAGAACTAGAACAGAACTAGAACAGAACTAGAACAGAACTAGAACAGAACTAGAACAGAACTAGAACAGAACTAGAACAGAACTAGAACAGAACTAGAACAGAACTAGAACAGAACTAGAACAGAACTAGAACAGAACTAGAACAGAACTAGAACAGAACTAGAACAGAACTAGAACAGAACTAGAACAGAACTAGAACAGAACTAGAACAGAACTAGAACAGAACTAGAACAGAACTAGAACAGAACTAGAACAGAACTAGAACAGAACTAGAACAGAACTAGAACAGAACTAGAACAGAACTAGAACAGAACTAGAACAGAACTAGAACAGAACTAGAACAGAACTAGAACAGAACTAGAACAGAACTAGAACAGAACTAGAACAGAACTAGAACAGAACTAGAACAGAACTAGAACAGAACTAGAACAGAACTAGAACAGAACTAGAACAGAACTAGAACAGAACTAGAACAGAACTAGAACAGAACTAGAACAGAACTAGAACAGAACTAGAACAGAACTAGAACAGAACTAGAACAGAACTAGAACAGAACTAGAACAGAACTAGAACAGAACTAGAACAGAACTAGAACAGAACTAGAACAGAACTAGAACAGAACTAGAACAGAACTAGAACAGAACTAGAACAGAACTAGAACAGAACTAGAACAGAACTAGAACAGAACTAGAACAGAACTAGAACAGAACTAGAACAGAACTAGAACAGAACTAGAACAGAACTAGAACAGAACTAGAACAGAACTAGAACAGAACTAGAACAGAACTAGAACAGAACTAGAACAGAACTAGAACAGAACTAGAACAGAACTAGAACAGAACTAGAACAGAACTAGAACAGAACTAGAACAGAACTAGAACAGAACTAGAACAGAACTAGAACAGAACTAGAACAGAACTAGAACAGAACTAGAACAGAACTAGAACAGAACTAGAACAGAACTAGAACAGAACTAGAACAGAACTAGAACAGAACTAGAACAGAACTAGAACAGAACTAGAACAGAACTAGAACAGAACTAGAACAGAACTAGAACAGAACTAGAACAGAACTAGAACAGAACTAGAACAGAACTAGAACAGAACTAGAACAGAACTAGAACAGAACTAGAACAGAACTAGAACAGAACTAGAACAGAACTAGAACAGAACTAGAACAGAACTAGAACAGAACTAGAACAGAACTAGAACAGAACTAGAACAGAACTAGAACAGAACTAGAACAGAACTAGAACAGAACTAGAACAGAACTAGAACAGAACTAGAACAGAACTAGAACAGAACTAGAACAGAACTAGAACAGAACTAGAACAGAACTAGAACAGAACTAGAACAGAACTAGAACAGAACTAGAACTGAATCGAGAACAGAATCGAGAACAGAATCCAGAACAGAATCCAGAACAGAATCCAGAACAGAATCCAGAACAGAATCGATAACAGAATCGAGAACATAAGTGAGAACGGAATCGAAAACAGAATCAAGAGCAGAATCCAGAACAGAATCGAACAGAAAATGGAAATATTGTAATAAGATTTATGGGTAAGGGTATGTAATGAGATATGACTAGAGCTTTAAGCTTCTACTATGTAGATCTACAATTAGAGTTATGACAGACTAAAACTACGACAAAAGCTATGACTGATGCTTTTAATTAGACGTTTGACTATGACCAGCTATGACTAGACTAGAGCTTTTACTAAAGACTATACTGGAGCTTTGAGATTATAAATCTATGACTCAAGCTCTATCTAGAGTTGTTACTGGAGCTTTGATTACGGTAAGAGATATGCTAGAAAATTTCGGTTCGAGAAAAGAATTGAAAACAGAATCGAGAACATAATCCAGAACAGAATCGATAACAGAATCGAGAACAGAATCGAGAACATAAGTGAGAACGGAATGGGAAACTGAATCAAGAGCAGAATCCAGAACAGAATCGAACAGAAAATGGAAATATTGTAATAAGATTTATGGGTAAGGGTATATAATGAGATATGACTAGAGCTTTAAGCTTCTACTAGATCTACAATTAGAGTTATGACAGACTTAAACTACGACAAAAGCTATGACTCATGCTTTAATTAGACGTTTGACTATGACCAGCTATGACTAGACTAGAGCTTTTACTAAAGACTATACTGGAGCTTTGAGATTATAAATCTATGACTCAAGCTCTATCTAGAGTTGTTACTGGAGCTTTGATTACGGTAAGAGATATGCTAGAAAATTTCGATTCGAGAAAAGAATCGAAAACAGAATCGAGAACAGAATCCACAACAGAATCGATAACAGAATCGAGAACAGAATCGAGAACAAAATCGAGAACATAAGTGAGAACGGAATCGAAAACAGAATCAAGAGCAGAATCCAGAACAGAATCGAGCAGAAAATGGAAATATTGCAATAAGATTTATGGGTAAGGGTATGCAATGAGATATGACTAGAGCTTTAAGCTCCTACTAGAACTACAATTAGAGTTATGACAGACTAAAACTACGACAAAAGCTATGACTGATGCTTTAATTACAGGTTTGACTATGACCAGCTATGACTAGACTAGAGCTTTTACTAAAGATTATACTGGAGCTTTGAGATTATAAATCTATGACTCAAGCTCTATCTAGAGTTGTAACTGGAGCTTTGATTACGGTAAAAGATATGCTATGATTAGAATTTTATATAGAGATTTGATAACTGCTATGGTGAGTGCTACTACTTGAGCTTTTGTAGAATAAAATTATGCCTAAAGCTATTACAGGAGCTATAACTAAAGCTTTGACTATGGCCAGCTATGACTTAACAATTGCTATCTATGGCTATATGAGCCAAGCATTAGGACTGAAATTTTAAACAGAGCTTCGACAACAAGAAGAGTTTCGGTTAGAGTTAGGACTGGAGTTATGCTATAGCTACGGCTGTAACTATAAGTGTAACTATGACTAGAGCTTTTGCTAGAACTAAGTGTAAAGGTTTGACTAGAGCTTTGATTGGAGCTGTGACTAAAGCTTTAGTTATAGATATGTGAACTGAAGATACGATTAGAACTATATTAGCAGATATTACCAGAGATATAACAAAAGCTTTTACTATCAGCATCTATGACTAGAACCTCTACTGGAGCTATGACTAAATTGTGTAGTAGGATTTTAAAACTTCGTTAACTGAATTCTCAGCTTGATTGTTTCCCAAAAAAAAAAGAAACTTTTAGACAAACTAAATTGGAAACAAACTATCAAAAATCGAATTAATTTTGCTCGAGTTTCGGTTTTTGTATATTTGCCCTTTTGCCATTTGTTACCGAGAAGTTGTTGCTTTTGGATTGTAATTGTTGTTGTAGCTGTAAAACATTCTGTTAAAATACACCTTAAAGCTTACAAAATTCTATAGTTGGTACAATAATTCACTGCAGGATACAAATGTTGAGGGTGTAGTCTAGGCTAAAACGTTAAAAGGACTTTTTTTGTTAGCATGCATGTGTTTTCATATGTGTGTGTTTGTACAAATGGGGGTGTATTGTACATATTTATGTATTTTTTTTTTTTCTTTCATGATGTTTAGAAAAATTCTAATTGTTTTCTAGTTACAAAGAAATTACTTGGTCAAAATTCTATTGAATTCGTATTGGTTTGTTAATCAAATCTTGATGACTTGTAATTTTTGCTACTTTTTTCCGAAAAGTCTTTTGTTCTAGTTTTACACTTTTGTTTTTAGTAGAGTAAAGAGAAAAGAGGTGGATTTTTCCTATGGTGTTTCTTTATTTGTTATATAAGTATTTGCTTATTCTTGTAGACGTTTGTCGGTTAATTTTCTAATTACATTACAAAAGAAAATTAATGACTTTAAAGGTTTTTTTTCTTTTTTCCAATTCGTTTTAGGCTGATTTTGCTTAACCACTGGCGCTTATTACACAAGATCAAATGTTAAGAAATGATTCGGGAGTATTGAATAATTCAAAAGTTATTAACAAAAGTATAAAAAATCACACCTTGACTTTTGTTCTGCTGGATTAAGGTTGATTAAGAAAGATTTTGGAAAATCAAACGAATTCAAGGTCAATTAAATAGAGAATTCTGAGGAAATAGTAACAAAACCTGATTAAAATGGGAGGTTCTAGGACATTTAAAAATTTCCATTTTTTTTTTATATAGTTTCATTGTAAATTGTTTGCCCTGATATTATATCCATATTTTCAATCAATGCTATAGGAACATTTGTGAAGACGATTGAGCGATATCTGTCTGTCTGTCCGTCTGTCTGTCTGTCTGTCTGTCTGTCTGTCTGTCTGTCTGTCTGTCTGTCTGTCTGTCTGTCTGTCTGTCTGTCTGTCTGCCTTTCTGTCTGTCTGTCAGTCTGTCTGTCTGTTTGTCCGTCTGTCTGTCTGTCTATCTGTCTTTCTGTCTGTCTGTCTGTCTGTCTGTGTGTTTGTCTGTTTGTCCGTTTGTCCGTTTGTCCGTCTGTCTGTCTGTCTGTCTGTCTGTCTGTCTGTCTGTCTGTCTGTCTGTCTGTCTGTCTGTCTGTCTGTCTTTCTGTCTGTCTGTTTGTCTGTCTGTCTGTCTGTGTGTCTGTCTGCCTGCCTGTCTTTCTGTCTGTACAGTGTTATAAGTCTTTATAAAGTTACTTTTTAATCGTGGCACTAAATATATTCCCTGGTCTTGGTCTATATAGACCTTTATATCGTCGGTCTTTACATAGTCCCTTTTTTAATCGTCGGTCTCTGTATAGTCCCTTTTTAAATCGTCGGTCTCTATATAGTCCCTTTTTAAATCGTTGGCCTCTATATAGTCCCTAGGGAAGTCCCTTTTCTAAACCCTTTTACAATTGATTTTTTTTTTTCTTTTTAAGTCCCTTTTCAATTGTCTGCCCTATTTTTCTTTTTATTCCTGCATTATTTCTATAATCCTGCAGGTGGTCAACAGTTAATGAAAACAAGAAGAAAATAACTCTGATGTCCGTTAGATCATACCCATTTCCAATGCGACATAAACCTATTGAAAATATTCGTACCAAGTGTTTTCGTTCGCACAATTTTTTGTATTTTTTTTTATTTTGTTTTTGGTTTATTGAAAATATGCAGGTGTGAGTGTAAGGATTTGCAAATATATGCAAATGCAGTTGTATGTGTTCGATTTAGCATTGTATTGGTGTGTTTTTGTGTGAGGATAAATAAATTTACATGTGGATTTTAGTCAGTAGTATCACTTGTTTCCGCATAATACATACCAGAGACCGACCATCAATATCTGGGTAAATAATGATAAAAAAACAACATTGAAAGGATACATTTTACAGGTATGCAAAGTATCAGCAATGGACTGATTTCTTTTTCATAGGGGTTTGGGTGGGATTTTAAAGTGAGGACACGGAAAAGTTTCTTCTTAGTAATACCAAAACCTTGTTATTATCAATATGAATGCTCCCACCAAAGATAATATAAATATATTGCACTCCATACATTTATTTTCTGTCAAATGTGATATAAAAGTAGATGAAGAACAATGAAAAACACATAAACGCACAAACAAACATACATTTCATGAGGACGTGTGTGTGCCTTAGCTTGCTCTCATTGGATTGGTCTCCATTAGTTGTTTCCAAATTAGAGTTGTTTTCAAAACGACCATACGGTAAATTAATGCATAGAAGTGATAGAAAATTTTTCACATGAAATTTTTTGAAAGAAATTTTTTTGAAAGAAAAAATTTCATAGGAAATTTTTTTCATATGAAATTTTTTTGATAGAAAAATTTTCAAAAAAAATTTTTTTGGTAGAAAAATTTTCATATGAAATTTTTTTGATAGAAAAATTTTCACATGAAATTTTTTTCATATGAATTTTTTTTTTATTTGATAGAAAAATTTTCATAGGAAATTTTTTTGATAGAAAAATTTTCATAGGAAATTTTTTTGATAGAAAAATTTTCATATGAAATTTTTTTCATAGAAAAATTTTCATATGAAATTTTTTTCATAGAAAAATTTTCATATGAAATTTTTTTCATAGAAAAATTTCCTCACGAAATTTTTTTTTATAGAAAAATTTTGATATAAATTTTTTTTGATAGAAAAATTTCCATATGAAATTTTATTAATAGAAAAATTTTCATATAAAATTTTTTTGAAAGAAAAATTTTTAAATATAAAAATTTTCATATGAAATTTTTTTGATAGAAACATTTTGATATGAAATTTTTTTGAGAGAAAAATTTTCATATGAATTTTTTTTTTTATAGAAAAATTTTCATTTGAATTTTTTTTTTTTTTTTTGATAGAAAAATTTTCATATGAAATTTTTTTTTGATAGAAAAATTTTCATATGCAATTTTCTTGATAGAAAAATTTTCATATAACATTTTTTTAATAGAAAAATTTTCATATGAAATTTTTTTAATAGAAAAATTTTCATAGAAATTTTTTTTAATAGAAAAATTTTCATATGAAATTTTTTTGATAGAAAAATTTTCATATGAAATTTTTTGGATAGAAAAATCTTCATATGATAGAAATATTTTCATATGAAATTTTTTTGATAGAAAAATTTTCATATGAAATTTTTTTGATAGAAAAATTTTCATATGAAATTTTTTTGATAGAAAAATTTTCATATGAAATTTTTTTGATAGAAAAATTTTCATATGAAATTTTTTTGATAGAAAAATTTTTATATGAAATTTTTTTGATAGAAAAATTTTTATATGAAATTTTTTTGATAGAAAAATTTTCATATGAAATTTTTTTGATAGAAAAATTTTCATATGAAATTTTTTTGATAGAAAAATTTTCATATGAAATTTTTTTGATAGAATAATTTTCATATGAAATTTTTTTCATAGAATAATTTTCATATGAAATTTTTTTCATAGAATAACTTTCACTTGAAATTTTTGGGATAGAAAAATTTTCGTATAAAATTTTTTTGAAAGAAAAATTTTTATATGAAATTTTCTTCATAGAAAAATTTTCATATGAAATTTTTTTGATAGAAAAAATATCTACATGATCCTGTTATTCCAAAATTAATGACTTGTAAATTTTCTTTCGTGTCTTTACTTTATATTTTTTTTTCACCAGTGACAGGTAGGCTGACCAAATCTATTAGAATATCATGTTGGACATGTGTGTCCCTGCAATTCAATCCAAATTCCGATTTCTCTTATTTCCTTCCTTTTTCTTTCTTTTTTTCGAATTTTTGCATGTTAAAGAATTTATATGTGAATAAATAAATCCCGATCCATTTTAAGGCGTGAGTCGAGTATGTAGCAACAATTTGTTGCAATTCATTTTGATTTTATTTTTAAACGTTTTATGTTGCAATTTGAATTTTGCCATGAATTTGTCTGTTATATTCATTTTATATAAATTTATTTTATTTACGTCAATTTGTCGTATTGTTTTATGGATTTATCACACACACTCGCCGGTTTGTCGGTAAGTTTTAGAGTGATTTTTCAATGGCCCCATTTAGTGTTAAATCGTTTGGAACAAGGAGAAGTTGGGGAAAAATATTGTTTATGGAAGGAAATATTTTAAATGAGAAGGGAAAAAATCAAAATTGTTTATATAGTTTATAATACAAAGGGGTCTTTAAAGAAGATACCGAGTTATAAAATGGAGCTTTTTAGAGACTCACTTTAGAACATGTAACTATAGAAGGGCCATCGAAGTCCCATGTCACTATGTAGAAACTAGAAAATTGAACTATGTATTAGATTGATATGAGATACATACATATATAGACACCAAATATATATTCCCATGTTTGCATATCCTCATCCTTAAAAAAAATAGTATCCTTTAGATTTAGTAGTACTATCCTTTCAAATATTCATTCAAATAATTCATATTATAAAACAGCTACAACTATAAAAAAAAAAGCAAATGTACCTCTATTTGCACACAAAGGCCCACCAGCTGCATTTATTTAGCCAAAATGCAAAAAATAAATGTGTCAAAAATTCATCAAATCTAAAGGTATTCAAAAACTATTTGGGAAAATAGCCAACTGTGAACACTTGTCAATTTGGAAAATAAAGGAAAACAATAACTTAAATTATTGAATGGTACTATTCATTAATGTTTTTTGTATAGATTTTGGGACAATTTTTAACAAAAGAGTTTTCATACCTGAATTTGAAATTTTATTTTTCTAATGAATAGAAATTGTAATCCTTCTCTAAAACAGGAGGTTCTTACTATGGGAATTTATAAACTACAAACAAATTGACAGGTTAACCTACAGTTAATAAGCCTTCCCACCAGCAGAAGATAAACAAGAAAATGTAGGATTTAAGTTAGACCTACGATTTAACCCAGTATAGACTTTCGATTTAATAAGAAGGTCCTATATATACCTAATATTAAAAATAAGACTAAGTCTTAGTCTATATCTAAGTCTATGTCCAAGTCTATATCTTAGTCTTTGATAGAAAATTTTTCGTATGAAATTTTTTTTAGAAAAATTTTCATATGAGATTTTTTAAATAGAAAAATTTTCATATGAGATTTTTTAAATAGAAAAACTTTCATATGAAATTTTTTTTAAAGAAAAAATTAATATATGAAATTTTTCCATGTCTTAGTCTACACAAGGACATACACTAGGACATACACTTAGTCTATGTTCTTGTCTATGTCTTAGTCTATGTCTTAGTCTATTTCTTAGTCTATGTCTTAGTCTATGTCTTAGTCTTTGTCTTAGTCTATGTTTAAGTCTATGTCTAAGTCTATAAAAACGTCTTCCTATCATCAGATCTTCTATAGAAAGGACAATTTTCATATGAAATTTTTTTGTTAGAAAAATTTTTATATGCATTTTTTTTTTGACAGAAAACTTTTCATATGAAATTTTTCTGATTGAAAAATTTCCATATACAATTTTTTTACTAGAAAAATATTCATATAAAATTTTTCTTTAAAAAAAATTCATATGAAATCTTTTTGATCGAAAAATTTTCATATGAAATTTTTTTAAAGAAAAATTTTCAGATGAAATTTTTTGGTAGAAAAATTTTCATATGAAATTTTTTTAATAGAAAAATTTTCATATTAAATTTTTTTGATAGAAAAATTTTCATATGAAATTTTTTTCAGAGAAAAATTTTCATATGAAATTTTTTTCCTAGAAAAATTTTCATATGAAATTTTTTTGATAGAAAAATTTTCATATGAACTTTTTTTGATAAAAAAATTTACGTATGAAATTTTTTTAATAGATTTTTTTATCAAAAAAATTTCATATGAAATTTTTTTGATAGAAAAATTTTCATATTCAATTTTTTTTAAAGAAAACTTTACATAAGAAATTTTTTTGACAGAAAAATTTTCATAGGAAATTTTTTTAATAAAAAAATTTACAATGAAATTTTTTTGATAACAAATTTTCATATGAAATTTTTTTAATAGAAAAAATTTCATACGAAATTTTTTTAATAGAAAAATTTTCATACGAAATTTTTTTAATAGAAAAATTTTCATATTAATTTTTTTTTTTTAATAGAAAAATTTTCATATTAAATTTTTTTGATAGAAAAATTTTCTTATGAAATTTTTTTCATAGAAAAATTTTCATATGAAATTTTATTCATAGAAAAATTTTCATATGAAATTTTTTTCATAGAAGAATTTTCATATGAAATTTTATTTAAAGAAAACTTTACATAAGAAATTTTTTTGACAGAAAAATTTTCATAGGAAATTTTTTTAATAAAAAAATTTCCAATGAAATTTTTTTGATAACAAATTTTCATATGAAATTTTTTTAATAGAAAAAATTTCATACGAAATTTTTTTAATAGAAAAATTTTCATACGAAATTTTTTTAATAGAAAAATTTTCATATTAAATTTTTTTTTTTTAATAGAAAAATTTTCATATTAAATTTTTTTGATAGAAAAATTTTCTTATGAAATTTTTTTCATAGAAAAATTTTCATATGAAATTTTATTCATAGAAAAATTTTCATATGAAATTTTTTTCATAGAAGAATTTTCATATGAAATTTTTTTGATGGAAAAATTTTCAAATTAAAATTTTTTTGATAAAAAAAATTTTGAAATGAAATTTTTTTGGTCGAAATAAATTCCTATCGTCAACTTTTCTATAGCAAAGTCTTCCTATTGTCAACCTTTCTTTAGTAAAGTCTTCCTATAGTCAACTTTTCTTTAGTAGAGTCTTTCTATTATCAACTTTTCTATAGTAAAGTCTTCCTATCGTCAACTTTTTTATATAAATGTCTTTGTTTGAGGATAAATTTTCTTCATTTATCCTCTTATCTATTTTGATTTTGAACAAATTTAAAATCACTTCAAGATCTTAAAAACTTTCAATATGACTAAGATAAATTAGTTGCCATGATTCAAGACAATCATTTCTTAAGAATCATTTAAACCAGATTCAATTGCTATTTGTGGTAACAATAAAAAGAAAGTAAGATCTCTAGGGACAGGACCTTAAGCCGAACAAAAGACTAATATAAATAAAATTAATATCCTTAAAATAGGCAACATCTCTTGGCAACATTTAGTGGTATGCAGCCAATGCAATTGTCTAAAGCAATTGTATCTGGAAGAAAAGGCGAGGGCGTTGCCTAGGGATGTCAATCTTAACTTTTGTCAAAAATTGTGTAGCAAAAGGAACGAAATAAAAGATTGATGGACATTTATAATGATTTTTAGAATTTGACTTTGGCCAAAGAAAGATGGAACCTAGAAGGAATATAAAAGAAATACAAAAACACCTTGACTTGGAACAAAAAAAATATTTAGTTGTTCAAACATAAAATTGTAAATATCAAATAAATGACTTTCTGGCTTTTTGAATTTAGAAGACGAGAAAAAAAGGTAATATTGATTTTAGATATTTTTTCATTTGTCATCTTTTGTTTTGGCTCAAGAAAACAAGAAACAAATATAAAAATTTTACCTATAAAAATAAGAAAAAAATGTTTATTGCCAGGATTTTTATGTTGTTTTGTTTGTACCTTTTGAAGAAAAAAAGGTGGCAAATTGACTTTTTGTTCAGAAACCAGACACAGACAATCGAACATACAAAAACCATAGCAAAGGAACAATAATACTAATAAAATACATAAAAATAAAATAAAAACAAATTTTTATTTTCTCCATAGTTGGGTCCTTTAAAACAATTTCTAAAGACAAAGTAAGAGTTTCCAAAAAAAAAATCGGCAGCTGCTTTTTTCAAATTTTTCATTTGTATGTTAAAAGTTTTTTGGTATGACTTCGACTCTGGCTGTTACTTATGGCCAATTTGAATAAGATTTAAATTGGGTTTTTTTCTTGTTGTTGTTGTTAGTTTGATAAATTTTCTGGTTGTTAATAAAAATAATGCAAAATCCAATATAAAAAAAAAGAAGTCATCACATCGACACTTTGGCCAAGGTGTACAAAGAGACATTAATTTTAAAAAGGATGAAATAAAATTTATAGCAAGGATACAGCTGCTGAGTAAGACGAAATAAAAAAAATTTGAAGTGATAAAGTTTAACCAATTAATTGGATATTTTTTCACAAAGATTACAAAATAATTGGCAGGCATGTGAGGACATATTTATAGCCATTATCACCATAGGGTCTATCTGTAAGGCCAAGTCTCTCTAACATACCCAGCAAAACTTTGGTAATAGCAAGTACTCTGATAACTGGTTACCTTGTAACGACTACAAAATACCATCCGAATAAATTATAAGTTATTACAGAAGTACTTATTTGTAATTAAGATGGTAATTTAAACTGAATGGCCCCGGTTCAAATCCCACCAAGGGCAACAATTTTTTTTAGTTTTTTTTGTTATTAAAAGAGTCTTTTTAAATGATTTTTGAATTTTAAGAACTTAAATATTATCTTCTGTAAAAAAAAATTGTAAATCTAACTCATGTTAATGAAAAAATACCATCATGAGTCAATTTTGATTATGTTGGGGATGTTGAATACCAAACACGATTCTAATTGGTCTAAACTTGGTAAGCCCAACTTATCTGGGTCATCCTTCATCTCAACTGTGGACACACACCTCCTTATGGTATCACCCGGGGAGCTAGTTTAACACCCACTAATATTGTGAGTTAACATGTTCCGAGAGTTGTCCCATAAGATCGATAAAAATGGGTCAGGATTATGGGCTAGTAACACTCTCTTGAAAAAAAATACAATGAAGAGGATAAAATTAGAATTGAAATGTCCCACTACCTAGAGGAGGATGTCCGAAACATCGATAGAAAGACCAAGTGGAGGAACATTTTTCAAAGCTTGGCCTATAAAATTGGAGAATATTCGCACAAGATCGAAATCCATGGAATTCTAAAATATGCTCGGACTTTGACCTTAACAGGTTGTAACATTTAAGTAAGAGTCAATCTTATGTAAAAACTTATACTAAAAAGAAGATTTAAATTGTTTAAGTTTTAAAATAATTTTAAAAAAGTTTTAAAATAATTACAAAAAATCGTATAAAAATATTTTTCCAAAAATTACAACAAAGCAAAAAAAAGCAGGGAAAAACAAAGTTATTTTCACATGATTTTGGATCTAAAAATAAAAATTGTTTATATTAATTATAACTGCTAAGTTTTCAACATATGAAGTAGCTCAGTGGAAGAGTCTCTGCCTAGCAGTCGGAGGGTCTGGGTTCGAGCCCCCATGGGATCATAAAAAAAATTTTGTATTTCGTTTAAAAATATATGTTTTTAATAAAACAACAACAAAAAAGTTATTGCTGTTGTTGTTGTTGCTTTCAAATTGCTTACCCAAGTCATTACTTTTCTGCAATTGGTAAGTACTTGCCTCCAATGACATCCCCATGTTAATGTAATGACTTAAACAGCGAATGAGTAAGTAGTTCGTGTTTAATAGTTTAACTGTTTAACTCATTATTTGGTAATGAAAAGTTTTACTGTGTAATGATAGAAAATTTTTCATACGAAAATTTTTCTATCAAAAACAAATATTATTTTGCATGAAATTTTGTTGAAGAAAAATTTTCGTACCAAATTTCTTTAATAGAAAAATTTTCATATGAAATTTTTTTCATAACAAAATTTTCATTTGAATTTTTTTTTAAGAAAAAATTTTATGAAATTTTTTTCATAGAAATGTCTTCCTATCGTCAACTTTTCTATAGAAAAGTCTTCCTATCGTCAACTTTTCTATAGAAAAGTCTTCCTATCGACAACTTTTCTATAGAAATGTCTTCCTATCGTCAACTTTTCTATAGAAAAGTCTTCCTATCGTCAACTTTTCTATAGAAATGTCTTCCTATCGTCAACTTTTCTATAGAAATGTCTTCCTATCGTCAAATTTTCTAAAGTAAAGTCTTCCTATCGTTAACTTTTCTATAGTTAAGTCTTTCTATCGTCAAATTTTCTATAGTATTCCTTTCGTCAAGTCAAGTAAAGTTTTCCTATCGTCAACTTTTCTCTAGTAAAGTCTTCCTATGGTCAACTTTTCTCTAGAAATGTCTTCCTATGGTCAACTTTTCTCTAGAAATGTCTTCCTGTGATGGAATCTGAAGTTCTTCAGATTTTATGTGGTAGGTGTTGTAGAGAAGGTCAGGGTATTTTAGCCAGATTCTAACTGTAAAGAAAATTTTTTATATTAAAATTAGAGAAATGACTGATTTGAGCTATTTTACTCTAACATTCAAAAAATTTGTTTATCTTAAAGTTTATACATATTTTTAAAGTAACATAGACTGAGTTAATTAAATATTCTCCTTGTGTCTATTAATTAAATTAGACAGTTAATTAACTGTATTAAACACTTTTTATTTCACTTATAAAAACCCCTGTCACAACTCTTAGGTCTTAAAAATATAATACAATTATTCTTTAAACATATTTATAACATCAAAGATTTTCCCAAAACTTAAGGTATTTTCTACTAATCTCAAATATAAAATAGCAACATGATATCTAAACATTTAATTAAAATATCAAATAAATAAGACAAATACTTACAATATGTTTCAGAATAATAGCCAACTCAACCTTTTTATCATTGTTATCAGGGACATTGTCATAATCATCTACGAATATAACAGGAGTCATTCACAGACCAATGAACCAACCATTTATTACTTAATAATTGCTCATGAATTTTAAGTGGAACTGTGAACATGTTCACACGAATTTTACTTAAATATTAAGGTATTGTATAAATTTTTGGTCTTTCTTAAGATAAAAAGGCCACCTCGCGAACAAAATACCAGCGAAGAAGGGGAAGGAACTGAAGTAGACGATTTTTGAAAAGGAAAACGAACAACCTGCCACCTTAACTTGTATTTGTAAGTGCTTAAGACAAAGAGATACTTAAGGGGTCATTTTAAACGTTCACTGACTGCGTTTGTCGCTTGGACTGACTACAGGTGCAAACGCTCATAACTTCACGGCTATCGTAGTTACTTTGTATTCTTTTTACTTTTTAATTCATTCATTCATTCGTCTTTAAAGTTACCAGAAATATCAAAATGTTAAGAACACAGTCCAGACAGTTGAGCGTTACTCCAACCATCTCAACTATAAGCATTCATCCTTAATAAAATAAGAACTAAAAATTATAAACTGCCAAAATTGTAAAGATAATAACAAAGTTGTAGTTTAACAAAAAAACACAACATCATCATTATCATGAAAACCATCGTCATTATTAATAATAACAACTTAAAGAATTAACATTAACTTGGTTGCTTAGGCATTCATTCACGGCTTAAATTTAACACTCACAGTGGGGTATACAAAAGCAAATTTACATAGACTAAGACATAGACTAAGACATAGACTAAGACATAGACTAAGACATAGACTAAGACATAGACTAAGACATAGACTAAGACATAGACTAAGACATAGACTAAGACATAGACTAAGACATAGACTAAGACATAGACTAAGACATAGACTAAGACATAGACTAAGACATAGACTAAGACATAGACTAAGACATAGACTAAGACATAGACTAAGACATAGACTAAGACATAGACTAAGACATAGACTAAGACATAGACTAAGACATAGACTAAGACATAGACTAAGACATAGACTAAGACATAGACTAAGACATAGACTAAGCTCCATCCTCAACTTATCTATAAAAATGTCTTCCTATCGTCAACTTTTCTATAGTAAAGTCTTCCTATTTTCAACTTTTCTATAGTAAAGTCCTCCTATCGTCAACTTTTCTATAGTAAATTAATCCTATCGTCAACTTTTCTATAGAAGAGTCCTCCTATCGTCAACTTTTCTATAGAAAAGTCCTCCTATCGTCAACTTTTCTATAGAAAAGTCCTCCTATCATCAACTTTTCTATAGAAAAGTCCTCCTATCGTCAACTTTTCTATAGAAAAGTCCTCCTATCGTCAACTTTTCTATAGAAAAGTCTTCCTATCGTCAACTTTTCTAGAGTTAAGTCTTCCTATCGTCATATTTTCTGCAGTAAAGCCTTCTTATCGTCAACTTTTCTTTAGTTAAGTCTTCCTAACGTCAACTTTTCTATAGTAAAGCCTTCCTATCGTCAACTTTTCTATAGTTAAGTCTTCCTCACGTCAACTTTTCTATAGTAAAGTCTTCCTATCGTCAACTTTTTAATAGAAATGTACTAAATTTCTATAGAAAATTCTTACCTGTTACTAAACTTATTACCCCACTGTGCATTAACCTTTTGTATTCCATACAAAATTGAATTCAACATCTTTTGAAATAATGTTGGGTCCATCAACCGTATCAAAAAAAATATATATTCATACTGATGCGGTGACCGCTTAACATTCATTTGGATTTGTTTAAATAAATACATTTTAGTTTTTTCGTGTTCTTCATTTATTCAGTACAAACCTGATGCAGGTGGTTTCCAAATACAACCGAAATTTTTGGGCAGTTTATTAAAACATGTTTTGTTTTGTTTCATTTTTAGTTATTAGCATTAAAATATTTTAAACCATTCCACGTTTTGACTCATTTATGTTTGGTTGTCCTCCTGACAACCAGAGTCCATGACAACAAAGACCAACGGAATGGACGGACGAGTAAGTTTTGGGGCAGAAGAACCAAAGGTATTATTTTTTTGTTGTAAGTGAGCAAAAAAATCTTTTGTCTTTAATGGGGCAGGTGGATTTTTTTGGTGGATTATCAAATAATTGTTAAGGATTACTTTTTTTAATAAAGCTTTTAAGCGAATTTTCGTGAGCTTTTTATTTACATTTAATGACATTGCATGTAAATGTTACATTTTACAAAAAATTTAATAAAGACTCCAAATTATTGTTTAGTAAGAAATAATTGTTTTACTTTTATTATTATACTGTGATAAGTTTTAGTTAACGGCTGCTTTATAAAGCGGTTTAGGGCTTAAGCCTGTGTGGCTTAAGACGATTTTATGTGTGCAGACTAGTAAGAGGGGACTGAATTGAATAAGAGACTATGGTTAGGGCTCTGTCTAGGAAATTGTTTACTTTACAATTTTCAAGTTTGTTAACGACAGGAAGATATTTCTAAAGAAAAGTTGACGATAATAAGATATTTCTATAAAAAAGTTGACGATAGGAAGACATTTCTATGGAAAAGTTGACGATAGGAAGACATTTCTATAGAAAAGTTGAAGATAGGAAGACACTTCTATAGAAAAGTTGACGATAGGAAGACATTTCTATAGAAAAGTTGACGATAGGAAGACATTTCTATAGAAAAGTTGACGATAGGAAGACATTTCTATAGAAAAGTTGACGATAGGAAGACATTTCTATAGAAAAGTTGACGATAGGTAGACATTTCTATAGAAAAGTTGACTATAGGTAGACATTTCAATAGAAAAGTTGACGATAGGAAGACATTTCTATAGAAAAGTTGACGATAGGAAGACATTTCTATAGAAAAGTTGACGATAGGAAGACATTTCTATAGAAAAGTTGACGATAGGAAGACATTTCTATAGAAAAGTTGACGTAAGAAAGACATTTCTATAGAATAAATGACGTTAGGAAGACATTTCTATAGAAAAGTTGAAGATAGGAAGACATTTCTATAGAAAAGTTGACGATAGGAAGACATTTCTATAGAAAAGTTGACGATAGGAAGACATTTCTATAGAAAAGTTGACGATAGGAAGACGTTTCTATAGAAAAGTTGACGACAGGAAGATATTTCTATAGAAAAGTTGACGATAGGAAGACATTTCTATAGAAAAGTTGACGATAGGAAGACATTTCTATAGAAAAGTTGACGATAGGAAGACATTTCTATAGAAAAGTTGACGATAGGAAGACATTTCTATAGAAAAGTTGACGATAGGAAGACATTTCTATAGAAAAGTTGACGATAGGTAGACATTTCTATAGAAAAGTTGACTATAGGTAGACATTTCAATAGAAAAGTTGACGATAGGAAGACATTTCTATAGAAAAGTTGACGATAGGAAGACATTTCTATAGAAAAGTTGACGATAGGAAGACATTTCTATAGAAAAGTTGACGATAGGAAGACATTTCTATAGAAAAGTTGACGTAAGAAAGACATTTCTATAGAATAAATGACGTTAGGAAGACATTTCTATAGAAAAGTTGAAGATAGGAAGACATTTCTATAGAAAAGTTGACGATAGGAAGACATTTCTATAGAAAAGTTGACGATAGGAAGACATTTCTATAGAAAAGTTGACGATAGGAAGACGTTTCTATAGAAAAGTTGACGACAGGAAGATATTTCTATAGAAAAGTTGACGATAGGAAGACATTTCTATAGAAAAGTTGACGATAGGAAGACATTTCTATAGAAAAGTTGACGATAGGAAGACATTTCTATAGAAAAGTTGAAGATAGGAAGACATTTCTATAGAAAAGTTGACGATAGGTAGACATTTCTATAGAAAAGTTGACGATAGGAAGACATTTCTATAGAAAAGTTGACGATAGGAAGACATTTCTATAGAAAAGTTGACGATAGGAAGACATTTCTATAGAAAAGTTGACGATAGGAAGACATTTCTATAGAAAAGTTGACGTAAGAAAGACATTTCTATAGAATAAATGACGTTAGGAAGACATTTCTATAGAAAAGTTGAAGATAGGAAGACATTTCTATAGAAAAGTTGACGATAGGAAGACATTTCTATAGAAAAGTTGACGATAGGAAGACATTTCTATAGAAAAGTTGACGATAGGAAGACGTTTCTATAGAAAAGTTGACGACAGGAAGATATTTCTATAGAAAAGTTGACGATAGGAAGACATTTCTATAGAAAAGTTGACGTTTAGAAAGACATTTCTATAGAAAAGTTGACGTAAGGAAGACATTTCTATAGAAAAGTTGACGTTAGGAAGACATTTCTATAGAAAAGTTGACGTTAGGAAGACATATCTATAGAAAAGTTGACGTTAGGAAGACATTTCTATAGAAAAGTTGACGATAGGAAGACATTTCTATAGAAAAGTTGACGATAGGAAGACATTTCTATAGAAAAGTTGACGTTAGGAAGACATTTCTATAGAAAAGTTGACGATAGGAAGACATTTCTATAGAGTTTAGAAGTTTTACGTTAGACATTTTTATAGAAAATTTGACATTAGGAAGACACTTCTAGAGAAAAGTTGATGTTTGGAAGACATTTCTATAGAAAAGTTGACGTTAGGAAGACATTTGTATAGAAAAGTTGACGTTAGGAAGACACTTTTAGAGAAAAGTTGACGTTAGAAAGACATTTCTATAGAAAAGTTGACGAAGACATTTCTATAAAAAAGTTGAAGATAGGAAGACTTTGCTATAGAAAAGTTGACGATAGGAAGACATTTCTATAGAAAAATTGACTTTAGGATGACATTTCTATAAAAAAGTTGACGTTAAGAAGACATTTCTTTAGAAAAGTTGATGTTAGGGAGACTTTTCTATAGAAAATTTGAAGGTAGGAAGAAATTTCTATAGAAAAATTGGTGGTTTCCTTGTTGGTGGGAAGAGTGTTCTTTAAATATGTTGTCGGTTGGAAGAGTTTTTTATAGAAAACACGTTAAATTATGTCATCATATCCTTAACATGTCATCAAATACAAATTAAATTTTATCTTAATTTTCTGCAAAATAAAAAATTAAATCAACAAAAAAACTATGAAATTTTAATAGACTTTCCACATGACAGAATTTAAAGTAGAGTTTCACACAAATAATCATATTTTTGTGAATTGCAATGCAAACTGCATAAATAATAAACTGCAAAAGACTTGAGTGGATGTTTGAAAAAATCCATTATATACTGGTGACACAAACAAAGCGTGCACCAATTTTTTTCTGAATTTATGTTTTGGAGCAATGCATCCATCCAGGATCCTTTGATATGCAAAATATTTTAAAATAAAAATATTTTTGGTTGCATACACCCCCACAACTACCAGCCTATTGCTCTCATTATAAATATGTATAGAGTCCTCGAAAAGAGTTAACGAAAGCTTTTAGCCAGAAATCATTGCAAGGGAGGAATAAAAAATGGTTCAAAAAAAGGTATTTGCTAAAAAACCAATAAAACAAGGACTCTTTAAAAAATGTAAAAAATGGTTCATTAAACTGAACACCACTCTACCACTAAAGGATAAGCTTTGGAATTAAAATCAACAGCTCTTTTAAACTAACGGCTTGTGATTTTTGAGTGCATTTAGATGCAATCCATTTACAGTTAACACCTTTTAGCTCTTACCGTAATTCAGTTGGAATATGTAAATCAATAGCCTTCATAAAAAAGCGTTAACATCATAACTAGGATATTGTTATGGCCATGATGAAAAGGATTGGCAAGTAAATTTAATTTGTCATAAAGGTTGTAACACTTACCATGTATTTTCTAAAAATTTTCTATAGAAAAGTTCACGATAGGAAGACATTTCTATAGAAAAGTTGAAGATATGAAGACATTTCTATAGAAAAAATGACGATAGGAAGACTTTGCTATAGAAAAGTTGATTATAGGAAGACTTTACTATAGAAATGTTGACGATAGGAAGACTTTACTATAGAAAAGTTGACGAAAGGAAAACTTTACTATAGAAAAGTTGACGATAGGAAGACTTTACTATAGAAAAGTTGACTATAGGAAAACTTTACTATAGAAAAGTTGACGATAGGAAGACTTTACTATAGAAAAGTTGACGATAGGAAGACTTTACTATAGAAAAGTTGACGATAGGAAGACTTTACTATAGAAAAGTTGACGATAGGAAGACTTTACTATAGAAAAGTTGACGATAGGAAGACTTTGCTATAGAATAGTTGACTGTGGAAAGACATGGAAGGAGTTTTCTATAGAAAAGTTGAGGATGGGAAGAGTTTTCTAAAGAAAAGTTGAGGATGGGCAGAATTTTCTATAGAAATGTTGAGTATGGGAAGGTTTTCTATAGAAAAGTTAAGGATGGGAAGAGTTTTTTATAGAAAAGTTGAGGATTAGAAGAGTTTTCTATAGAAACTTTGTGGATGGGAAGAATTGTCTATAGAAATGTTGAGGGTTGTAGGAGTTTTCTATAGAAAAGTTAAAGATGGGAAGAGTTTTCTATAGAAAAATTAAGGATGGGAAGAGTTTTCTTTCGAAAAGTTGAGGATGGGAAGAGTTTTCTGTAGAAAAGTTGAGGATAGGAAGAGTTTTCTATAGAAAAGTTGAGGATAGAAGAGTTTCCTATAAAAAGTTGAGGATGGGAAGAGTTTTCTATACAAAAGTTGAGGATGGGAAGAGTTCTCTATAGAAAAGTTGGGGATGGGAAGAGTTTTCTATAGAAAAGTTGAGGATGGGAAGAGTTTTCTATAGAAAAGTTGTGGATGGGAAGAGTTTTCTATATAATATTTGACGAAAGGAAATCATTCCTATAGAAAAGTTGAAGATGGGAAGAGTTTTTTATAGAAAAGTTGAGGATGGGAAGAGTTTTCTATAGACAAGTTGACGATAGGAAGACTTTTCTATAGAAAAGTTGACGATAGGAAGACTTTTCTATAGAAAAGTTGACGATAGGAAGACTTTTCTATAGAAAAGTTGACGATGGGAAGACTCGATAGAAAAGTTGAAAAATTTAGAATGGGAAGATTTTTTTTAGAAAAGTTTAGGATGGGAAGAGTTTTCTATAGAAAAGTTGAGGATTAGAAGGGTTTTCGATAGAAAAGTTGTTAAAAGTTTGTCGATGTTATACTCCTAGAATGTGGCTTATAATCACTACAAACTCTTTGTCCATCCGGTATTTAATATTCGTTTTGAACTCATTTATAATTCTTTTGTTTTAGTTTTAAATAAAAAATAAATTGAAATCTTTTTGTGCAACAACAATAGCTTCATGACACTATACTTCAAATTAAATGAATGGGAAATATTCAAATTCTATTTAACAACGAAATGAACAAAAAGGTGGAATGAAATGGAAAATCTATAAAGCGTTAGCTTAATGAAATGAGTGTAAAGGGGGTAAAAAGGTCAATTATAGCTGCGGATTTATAAATATGCAAGCCCAAATGTATGCTATAGAAAAGTCGCTAATAAAATATTTAATGCATATTAAATTATGCAAATATTATAGCATACTTTTAAGCATTAGAATATATGAATACTGCATATTTTACCAGCATTTATTTAAAAGAGGAAACAAATATTTAACGAAAGAAAAAATGTTGCCTAGTTTCGAGGTGGCGGCATTCCCTATATTATGCCACAGTTTGATGATGTTGTAGTTAAAGTGGAAATTTAGTACAAAATCCAATATGATTCGTATTATTTTAGTAGTATTCCCACATATTGATTTATTACCCCCTCTTTAGGGCTAATTTTTTACTGCGCGCCTCTGCTTGACTCAATTATTTAAATAAAAAATAAAAATCCAACAAATGATAAATTTGTATTTGAATAAAAATTAATTGGCTAAAACTAATAGTTCAATTTTTGTTGATTAGTTTTACAAATAAATTGACTTTTTTCCGTTTAAACAAAAAACTGCATCAATTATTTTCAAATAAAATCAAATACTAAAAATTTTGATTGTTTTCTCTTGTTTTATAAAATTAAACATTTATTTAACAATTCAATTTAAATTTATTTTTCCACATGAACTAAAGATTTTCATTACTACATATTCAAAAACTTTCTGTTTCCTTTTGTTCCGAACCATAACCGCCACGACCACGTCCATGGAAGAAACCATGTAGAGCATGTTTATTCAAGAAACCCGATCCATTATTGTGACGTTCTCTCAGCTTATTGCACTTGTGGGAGTCGACGCGCAAGTCAGAGGGACAGCCATTAATGAATTCACCCCAGATACAGTGATGGAATTCCAAGGGAGCACTACTACATTGTTGATCGGCTTCTTGGGCCTTGGACTCTACTTGTGCCAAACACTTGTCTACATAGCCTTCGTAGGCATTCTTTTTCCATTCGGCCTCATCGACCAAATGATCAACGAAACGCTTGAGTATGGCCTCACGATTCAATTTACCGCTTTCATCCAAAACATTGATGGCACGAGCGAAACATTCGCCTTCGCAAATGATCAATTGTTTGATTCTGTTCATTTTCTCGCAGTCGAAGGGATCGAAGCTTTCGACATCGGCTAAGAGGTAAGTAAAACAGAAAATTTAATTAATACGAGTATAAGTATAAACTAAAAAATTTAAAGAAAATATGAACTCGCGAAAAATTTTTAACAAAAATTGGTCTCAAGATAAATTTTGTAGTTGAAATTAGTCTACGATCAATTTTCTATAGAAAACCGGTCTCGCAATCAATTTTCTATAGAAAATCGATCTCACTATCAATTTTCTATAGAAAATCGGTCTCACGATCAAATTTTTATCGAAAATCGGTCTCACGATCAATTTTGTACAGAAAATCGATCTTACGATCAATTTTCTATAGCAAATCGGTCTCAGGATTAATTTTCTATAGAAAATCGGTCCCACGATCAATTTTCTATAGAAAATCGGTATCTGGACCACTTATCTAAAGAAAAACGGTCTCACGATCAATTTTTTACAGAAAATCTGTCTCACGATAAATTTTCTATAGAAAATCGGTCTCACGATCAATTTTCTGTAGAAAATCGGTCTCACGATCAATTTTCTATAGAAAATTCCCAAGATCAATTTTCTATAGAAAATCGGTCTCACGATCAACGTTCTATAGCCAATCGTTCTAACGATCAATTTTCTATAGAAAAGCTGACCCATTAAAAATTTTATATAGAAAATCTAAAATTTTTCCTATAAAATGTCAAATTTTTCCTTTAAAAAGTCAATTTTCGAAAGATATCCTATTAATAATCAATTTTCGAAAAAATTCCTATAAAAAGTCAATTTTCGAAAAATTTCCTTTAAAAAGTCAATTTTCGAAAAATGTCTTATAAATAGTCAATTTTCGAAAATAAAAAATCCTATAAACAGTCAATTTTCGAAAAATTTCCTATAAATAGTCAATTTTCGAAAATTTTCCTATAAATAGTTCAATTTCGAAAAACTTCCTATAAATAGTTCAATTTCGAAAAATTCCTATAAATAGTAAATTTTCGAAAAATTTCCTATAAATAGTCAATTTTCGAAAAATTTCCTATAAATAGTCAGTTTTCGAAAAATTTCCTATAAATAGTCAATTTTCGAAAAATTTCCTATAAATAGTCAATTTTCGAAAAATATCCTATAAATAGTCGATTTTGGAAAAATTTCCCATATATATTAAATTTTTGAAAAATTTCCTTTAAAAAGTCAATTTCTGAAAAATTTCCTATAAATATTCAATTACTTAAAAATTTCCTATAAATATTCAATTTTCGAAAAATTTCCTAAAAATAGTAAATTTTCGAAAAATTTAATGTAAATGTCAATTTTCAAAAAAATTTGCTATAAATAGTCAATTTTCGAAAAATTTCCTATAAATAGTCAATTTTCGAAAAATTTCCTATAAATAGTCAATTTTCGAAAAATTTCCTATAAATAGTCAATTTTCGAAAAATTTCCTATAAATAGTCAATTTTCGAAAAATTTCCTATAAATAGTCAATTTTCGAAAAATTTCCTATAAATAGTCAATTTTCGAAAAATTTCCTATAAATAGTCAATTTTCGAAAAATTTCCTATAAATAGTCAATTTTCGAAAAATTTCCTATAAATAGTCAATTTTCGAAAAATTTCCTATAAATAGTCAATTTTCGAAAAATTTCCTATAAATAGTCAATTTTCGAAAAATTTCCTATAAATAGTCAATTTTCGAAAAATTTCCTATAAATAGTCAATTTTCGAAAAATTTCCTAAAAATAGTCAGTTTTCGAAAAATTTCCTATAAATAGTCAATTTTCGAAAAATTTTCCAATAAAAAGTCAATACTCGAAAAAATAAATTTTCGAAAAATTTCCTATAAATAGTCAATTTTAGAAAAATTTCCTACAAATAAGTGAAATTTCGAAACATTTTTAAAACCGGTTTTAAAGTGGTACTCACTGTTATTAGCTCTCAATTTCGAGGCGCACATTCTCCTGACCTGTTGCATTTTCTTGAAATGTTCTGGATTGAATTTATCTCCTCCGCAGCACATATGATCCTTTTTGCCTTCACCATGACGATGGCCGCCGCATTCCTTTTCCTTCTTTTCAGGAACTGAAGCTTCTTCAACAGCATCACGTCTTTGGCGGTTGAAGGTAACATCTTCATCCAAAGATTGGAATTCATCGAAGAGATATTGGTCTAAAATAGGAAAAGGCAAAATTTATATTTAATGTATTTTTTTAGATTCTAAAGAAAAACTCACTAAAATCCACATCTGAAAAATCGTAAGCCTGGACAGCGGCCACAGCTACAAATAAAAACACCAAAAACTTGAACATTTTTCTTAAACAAAGTTTACACCTCAAGTTCTATCCAGTGAATGATTTTGTATTTATATAAAACTTCCTCATTTATGGGAGATCAATTTGTGCAATTCACCTTAAAAACAAAATTTCTTTTAATCTTAAATTGAAATCTCTCTTTTCTTACAAATTAACATTAATAACTGACGTCCGTCCGTCCAACCAGTCGATTGTATTTATAAAAACTACAAACAAATTTTCGCATTTCATGTTCTTTCAAGTTATTCCCCTTTTCGAAATTGTTTATCTATAGTTTAGATTCAATGTTTGTTTTTTGCATTATAATTTTATTTATTTGTTTTTGTTAGTGTTTTTCGATAATTATGTTAATAATTTCTTCTTAAAGCCACCTACTTCATTTCTTGGCCATTTATTTACACTTTCGAAATCTTGGAAATGTTTTAATTTGATGCGTTTGTAGAGCGTGCTAGTTCAAGCTGTGCAGATACAAAAAAAAAGTTAAAACATTTAAAAAACAATAAATCTTAAGTTAATAAAAAAATACACGGAGAATAATTATAAGATCATTTTTTCGAAAATTTAATGTTTGAAGGAAATTTCTCGAAAATTTACTTTTTAAAGGAAATTTTTAGAAAATTGACTTTTTTTAAAGGAAAACTTTCAAAAATTGACTATTTATAGGAAATTTTTCGAAAATTGACTATTTATAGGAAATTTTTCGAAAATTCACTATTTATAGGAAATTTTTCGAAAATTGACTATTTATAGGAAATTTTTCGAAAACTGACTATTTATAGGAAATTTTTCGAAAACTGACTATTTATAGGAAATTTTTCGAAAATTGACTATTTATAGGAAATTTTTCGAAAATTGACTATTTATAGGAAATTTTTCGAAAACTGACTATTTATAGGAAATTTTTCGAAAACTGACTATTTATAGGAAATTTTTCGAAAATTGACTATTTATAGGAAATTTTTCGTAAATTGACTATTTATAGGAAATTTTTCGAAAATTGACTATTTATAGGAAATTTTTCGTAAATTGACTATTTATATGAAATTTTTCGAAAATTGACTATTTAGAGAAAATTTTTCGAAAATTCAATATTTATATGAAATTTTTCGAACATTCGATATTTATAGGAAATTTTTCGAAAATTGACTATTTATAGGAAATTTTTCGAAAACTGACTATTTATAGGAAATTTTTCGAAAACTGACTATTTATAGGAAATTTTTCGAAAATTGACTATTTATAGGAAATTTTTCGTAAATTGACTATTTATAGGAAATTTTTCGAAAATTGACTATTTATAGGAAATTTTTCGTAAATTGACTATTTATAGGAAATTTTTCGAAAATTGACTATTTATAGAAAATTTTTCGAAAATTCAATATTTATATGAAATTTTTCGAACATTCGATATTTATATGAAATTTTTCGAAAATTTATTTATAAGAAATTTTTCGAAAATTGATTATTTATAAGAAATTTTTCGAAAATTGACCATTTATAGGAAATTTTTCGAAAATTGACTATTTATAGGAAATTTTTGGAAAATTGACTATTTATAGGAAATTTTTCAAAAATTGACTATTCATAGGAAAATTTTCGAAAATTGACTATTTATAGGAATTTTATCGAAAATTTACTATTTATAAGAAATTTTTCTAAAATTTACTATTTATAGGAAAATTTTCAAAAATTTACTATTTATAGGAAATTTTTCGAAAATTGACTATTGATAGGAAATTTTTCAAAAATTTACCATCAATAGGAAATTTTTCGAAAATTGACTATTTATAGGAAATTTTTCGAAAACTGACTATTTATAGGAAATTTTTCGAAAACTGACTATTTATAGGAAATTTTTCGAAAATTGACTATTTATAGGAAATTTTCGTAAATTGACTATTTATAGGAAATTTTTCGAAAATTGACTATTTATAGGAAATTTTTCGTAAATTGACTATTTATAGGAAATTTTTCGAAAATTTACTATTTATAGGAAATTTTTCGAAAATTTACTATTTATAGGAAATTTTTCGAAAATTTACTATTTATAGGACATTTTTCGAAAATTGACTATTTATAGGAAATTTTTCGAAAATTGACTATTTATAGGAAATTTTTCGAAAATTGACTATTTATAGGAAATTTTTCGAAAACTGACTATTAATAGGAAATTTTTCGAAAACTGACTATTTATAGGAAATTTTTCGAAAATTGACTATTTATAGGAAATTTTTCGAAAATTTACTATTTGTTGGAAATTTTTAAAAATTGATCGGGGAAAAAAACTTGTTTCTATAAAAAATTGGTCGTGAGACAAATTTTCTATAAAAAAAAAAATGATTGAAAACTGAGACAAATTTTCTACAGAAAATTTGTCTCAAATTTTCTATAGAAAGTTGATTGTGAGACAAATTTTTTGTAGAAAATTGATCATGAGACAAATTTTCTATAGAAAATTGATCGTTAGACAAATTTTCCATAGAAATTGATCGTGTAAATACTTTTGTAAATTGATTCAATTGGTTTCTTAAGGTGTATTAATTATCTTATTATCCAGAATCATCAATCACTTTTATTTGCTGTAAGTAACCAGTAAATCGACGGTTGAGAGTAAAAAGCTACTAACTATCATTTTGCAAAAGTGGACGGCAGTCCTATTAATTCGCTCTTGGTAATCAGAAAAGAAGACAGTTTTCGTATTGGCTTATTTAGTTTAAAAAAAAAGAATAAAAAATTTTGAAAATATATGATACAGGGGATCTTTTTTATATATTTTCTAAATAACATTTTGAGATTGAAATCTAATTTTGAAAAATTTTCAAAAATAATTTAATATATGTATATGTTTAAACATTTTAAATTTGAATTTTACTTTCATTAATCATTCGTTTTAATCGCAATAAAAGTTTAATAGTTTTTTAAATTTAATAATAATTTTACAAAAATACAATTACTCTTTATATGATTAAATCAAAAGATTGACTGAGAAAAGAAAAGTATATAATTGTTTGAAAACTTCTGCTAAATATTTGTCTCAACGTTCACATAAGTTACGATTATGAATTTATTTTCAACAATTTATTATTCATGAAAAGAATGAAATTTTGCTTTATGACAAAAATTGTAATCATCTTTTGTTTTAAATGTGAAGTAACAACAACAACAGAAAAAAAGTTTATAAATTAAACTAAAAATTCCATTTGAAATTTTAAATAAAATTGAAACACACAAGACAAATGTGGAAGGAATTGAAGATGGAAAAAGTTGAGGGAAATAAAAGAAAAATCAACAAGGAAAACATAATTTTTCAAAAAAAAAAAAACAAGAAGCAAAAACTTAACACATTTGCACTTTCGTACAACAAGTAAACGCATGATAATCCTTATGGTATAAACTTGATGGTGCACATTGGGAAATCAAAAGAAAATTAACGCAAATAAATATATTAATTTAATCTCAAGATCAATTTTCTATAGAAAACAAGTCTCAAGATAAATTTTCTATAGAAAACTGGTCTCATGAACAATTTTCTATAGAAAACTAGTTCAAAATTCAAAATCTCACAATCAATTTTTTCTAGAGAATTAGACCCAAAATCAATTTTTTAGAGATAATTATTCTCAATTTTCTAGAAAAAATTGGTTTCACGATTAATTTTCTAAAGGAAACTAATCTCACTATCAAACTTCGAAAATTGACTATTTAAAGAAATTTTTTTTGAAAATTGTAAATTTTACGAAAATTGACTATTAATATGAAATTTTTCAAAAATCGACTTTATATAAAAAGAAAGTTTTTCGAAAATTGTCTATTTATTGTAAATTTTTGAAGATTTGAGGAATTTATTTCGAAAATTGACTATTTAAAGGAAATTTTTCGAAAATTTACCATTTCTAGGAAATTTTTCAAAAATTGACTATTTATAGGAAATTTTTAGAAACTGACTATTTATAGGGAATTTTTCGAAAATCGTCTATTTATTTTTCAAAAATTTACTATTTATAGGGATTTTTTTTAAACAATGACTATTTTAACGAAATTTACTTTTTAAAGGAAACTTTTCGAAATTTGACTATTTATAGAAAATTTTTCGAAAATTTACTATTTATAGGAAATTTACGAAAATTTACTATTTATAGGAAATTTACGAAAATTTACTATTTATAAGAAATTTTTCGAAAATTGACTATTTATAGGAAATTTTTCGAAAATTAATTATTTATAGGAAATTTTTCGAAAATTTACTATTTATAGGAAATTTTTCAAAATTTGACTATTTATATGAAATTTTTCAAAAATTTACTATTTATAGGAAATTTTTCAAAAATTTACTATTTATAGGAAATTTTTCAAAATTTGACTATTTATAGGAAATTTTTCAAAATTTGACTATTTATAGGAAATTTTTCAAAATTTGACTATTTATATGAAATTTTTCGAAAATTGACTATAGGAAATTTTTCAAAAACTGACTATTTATGGGAAATTTTTCGAAAATTTAAATTTTTCGAAACTTGGCTAGTTATAAGAAATTTTTGAAATATTGTCTATTTATAGGAAACTTTATGAAAATTTGTATTATTTATTATAAAAGGAAATTTTTCGAAAATTTAGTATTTATAGGAAATTTTTCCAAAATTTAGTATTTAAACGATATTTTTCGGAAATTGACTGTTATAAGATATATTTCGAAAATTGGCAATTTATAGGAAATGTTTCAAAAATTTACTATTAATAGAAAAATTTTCAAAAACTGATTATTTATAGGAAATTTTTCGAAATTTTGAAGAAAAATTTTCGAGAATTGACATTTTAAAGGAAATTTTTCGAAAATTGACTATTTATAGGAAGTTTTTCTTAAATTGTCTTTTTATAGGAAATTTTTCGAATATTTACTTTTAATAGGTAGTTTTATAGGAAAGAAAATGGTCTCACGATCAATTTTGCTATAGAAAACTGGTCTTACGATCAATTTTCTATAGAAAATTGGAATTTTTTTTTGGACAGCTCTTCTCACGATTTGGTATTTCCTTCATTTTGCCCCATAGTGCAACTATGCAATTTGACTCAGTTTTACTTTTTTTTGCATTTTCGTACATCCAGACGTATGATTGTTAAATATTCTTCTGTGTGTTAGTCTGTCCCTTATTACAGTCGTTGTTATTTTCCGACATGAAATTTTCAAGTGAAAAACATTGAGGAGAGTGTTGATGGATGTGTCGACGACAATGACAACAGCTCTACAACTCACAGAACATCAAGTTTGAAACGAAAGAAAAAGTAGCAATTTACGCATAGTCTACCCAGTTTAAATGCGTAAAATCCGGAAGATAGGGAAGGAAAATCCAGATGTACTCGTAGTTGTAGACTGTTAAACAAACTTTTGCTACTTTCTTATAATTGAATTTCTTTTAAAACTGATTTCTTTTTTTTCGTTTTACATTTTTTTTGTGCTTAATTCCAAATTTTTTTTCTCTAAGGATGGAACAATTTGCAAGTGTATGTATGTATGTATGTATGTGTGTTGGATAAATATTGTTTAAGTAGCAAAAACTTATGCATTTTACTTCTTGTTTTGTAATCGTTGTTGTAGTTGTCGTCCTTTAAAAAAACAAAAATATATGTTTAAACGAAAAACGTTTTAAACGTTATATTTTGAAGGATTTTTCGTAAAGAAAGCGAAAAAGAAACCCACTGGAAGAAAACGAAGACATGGACTATCTATTTCATATCTATTAGACATAGACTAAGACGAAGCTACAATGGTCATGTTTATACAAAAGCAGACACCCGACTAAAAACCATAAAAAACTGCAATGATGATCTGCTACCATGAAAGGAAGATGGACCAATGCACATATCTCTGACCCTAAAACAATTAAGGGAACAATTGGAAAAAGACTTTGGGTAAGAATGCAAAAATCGGCTAGAATCAATTATATTTACCCCTTTGACAGGGTAACAGGGTAAGGGGTATACCCTGTTACCCTTTAAAAGGGTTAAATGTATAGGGTATAATACATTACTACCAAAACAGTTGAAGTTGTAGTCACAGAAGAAACTTCACACTTTTTATTCATTTAAAACCTTTTTAACTAAATGTTGCATGTTGCAACTTCAAGTTGAACGAAATGCTAAATGCAGTAAAAGAAAATGAAACTTAGTTTTATTTACCGAAAGTTTTAGTTTTTATTTAATATTTTCAAGAATTTTTTTATATGTTTCTCAAAGATTTTTTATAGAAGAATAAACAAATATAAACACCTGACAGAAACGATGAATAGGGAATGATGGTTATAGGGAAAGTGAGAAAAACTTTGTAAAAAAAATGGAGGTAAAACTAAAATTTTAGCTGCAGTGAAAACTTGAAATACTCGAGAGTTTCTTTTGATGTTCAGTTATAAAATATCAGTGTTTTTTTGCAAAGTGACACAAGTTTAAATCAGAGTAAAAAAAGGAAATTTATTTTTAATATCACGATAAATTTTCTATAGAAAACTGGTTTCACGATAAAATTTTCTAGAGATAATGGGTCACACGATCGATTTTCTAAAAAAAACTGGTCTCACGATGAATTTTCAATAGAAACTGTCTATAAAAAAAACTGGTCTCACGATCATTTTTCCATAGAAAACTGGTCTCACGAACAATTTTCTATAGAAAACGGGTCTCACGAACAATTTTCTATATAAAACTGGTCTCACGAACAATTTTCTATATAAAACTGGTCTCACGAACAATTTTCTATAGAAAACTGATTTCACGAACAATTTTCTATAGAAAACTGATTTTACGATCAATTTTCTATAGAAAACTGGTCTCACGATAAATTTTCTGTAGAAAACTGGTCTCACGATAAATTTTCTGTAGAAAACTGGTCTCACGATAAATTTTCTATAGAAAACTGGTCTCACGATCAATTTTCTATAGAAAACTGGTCTCACGAACAATTTTCTTTAGAAAACTGGTCTCACGATAAATTTTCTATAGAAAACTGGTCTCACGATAAATTTTCTATAGAAAACTGGTCTCACGATCAATTTTCTATAGAAAACTGGTCTCACAATCAATTTTCTATTGAAAACTAGTCTCACGATCAATTTTCTTTAGAAAACTGGTTTCACGAACAATTTTCTATAGAAAACTGCTCTCACGATCAATTTTCTATAGAAAACTGGTCTCACGATCAATTTTCTGTAGAAAACTGGTCTCACGATCAATTTTCTATAGAAAACTGGTCTCACGATCAATTTTCTTTAGAAAACTGGTCTCTTGATCAATTTTCTATAGAAAACTGGTCTCACGATTAATTTTCTATAGAAAACTGGTCTCACGATCAATTTTCTGTAGAAAACTGGTCTCACGATCAATTTTCTATAGAAAACTGGTCTCACGATTAATTTTCTATAGAAAACTGGTCTCACGATCAATTTTCTATAGAAAACTGTTTTCACAATCAATTTTCTATTGAAAACTAGTCTCACGATCAATTTTCTTTAGAAAACTGGTTTCACGAACAATTTTCTATAGAAAACTGCTCTCACGATCAATTTTCTATAGAAAACTGGTTTTACGATCAATTTTCTATAGAAAACTGATCTCGCGATCAATTTTCTATAGAAACTGATCTCACGATCAATTTTCTATAGAAAACCGGATAAATTTTAAATAGAAAACTGGTCTCACGATCAATTTTCTATAGAAAACTGGTCTCACCATCAATTTTCTATAGAAAACTGGTCTCATGATAAATTTTCTATAGAAAACTGGTCTCACGATCAATTTTCTGTGGAAAACTGGTCTCACGATCAATTTTCTATAGAAAACTGGTCTCGCGATCAATTTTCTATAGAAAACTGATCTCGCGATCAATTTTCTATAGAAAACTGGTCTCACGATCAATTTTCTATAGAAAACCGGATAAATTTTAAATAGAAAACTGGTCTCACGATCAATTTTCTATAGAAAACTGGTCTCACGATCAATTTTCTATAGAAAACTGGTCTCATGATAAATTTTCTATAGAAAACTGGTCTCACGATCAATTTTCTGTAGAAAACTGGTCTCACGATCAATTTTCTATAGAAAACTGGTCTCGCGATCAATTTTCTATAGAAAACTGGTCTCACGATCAATTTTCTATAGAAAACTGATCTCACGATCAATTTTCTATAGAAACTGATCTCACGATCAATTTTCTATAGAAACTGATCTCACGATCAATTTTCTATAGAAACTGATCTCACGATCAATTTTCTATAAAAAACTGACTCACGATCAATTTTCTATAGAATTCTAATTTTGTTCTTCAGTCCAATCGCACAATTTGTAAGTAGATCAATTCATAATGAAATTTCAAAGCAAACTAAACAATAGGGATTTAAAGGCTGTTAAATGGGTCGCCACATAAAACAGTAATTTGGCGACTTGTGACACTCTAGAAAAAACAACCGATAAAAGTGGGAGCAAAACTGAATAGAATACTGTTAACATAATTTAGACAAACTTAACAGACTAAACTGGGACTCAAACGGGAAGAAAATTTGTTAAGTGACTGTGGGCTAGGGTAATCTATAATCTAAAAACAATGTCTTATACTACCCGAAGTCATCGTTATATCTTCAAAAAGTTTAATATATATTATTGTAAATAGTGGTTTAAAATTTAATTCCTAGACTTTCTAGGGTTAATTTTAAAATATTGCTCTTATAAATGTTATAAATAGGGACTCCCTTCCCTGTACAGTGTTGCATTTGCATATAACCTCAATTTACCTTAAGTTTAACTTTGTTAGCAAAAACATTTTTTTTTTTGCTTATTTTATAAAATGTAACTAAAATGTAAAGTTATTGAGGTAAACTTAAATTCTATCACAAATTTCTTTATATTTTAAGTAAATATTGTATATCTTTTAGTAACTTTTTATTACTTTATTTTATTTATTTAAAACATTTGATTGTTTAAATTGTGGGTGTTGTTTGTCTTGTCTAAATATTCATCAGAAAAATACTTTTTATTTATTTTTTTTTGTCACAAATTCACTTTGAAATTGACCAGAACAATTTAATTGTCTTGACAAATAACTTTCAAGTTTCGTTGGTTGGTGTAAATATGTACAACTGTCACATCTTGTGCAAAAATAAATATTTATTTCTTGTTTTATTTCTTTTTTCCAAATTTAATTTTTGTAGTTTTTAAATTGCTAAATGTGGCTTTTTTATTTATTTAGATTTTATTTGTGACACAATTTACCTTTTGGTCTTTCTGTGGTTTCGAAATTGTAAAGAAGGTGTCAATCATTGTGTAAATAATTTGATAGACTTCTGAAATTTTTATTACTTGTTAAGAGAGAATTTTTTTAGGTCACTGAACTTTTCGACAAATTGGACTAATATTTTATTGAAATAAAATTTGAAAAAAATAAAAGTATAAACTGATATAAAACTTAGAGTAGACACAGATTTAGACCAAGAATAGGTCATGGCATAGCCTAAAGAACAGACTCAGACAAGTACGTTAGTCGGTAAAGCTCGGCCTTATGAAAACCAACACTGACTATTCACTTTGAGAATGACTTGTTCTTTAAGAATGATGTACACTTTGAGAATGATTTGCATTTTTACTATGACTTTCATTTTTACAGTGACTTGCATTTTATGAATGAATTGCACCTTGAGAATGACTAACATTTTGATGATGACTTGCACTTTAACAATGATTTGCATTTTGGGAATGACTAGAATTTTGACGATTTGTTGGACCTTTACAGTGACTTGCACTTTGATTATGACTAGGACTTTTAAAATAACTTGCACTTTAAGAATGACTTGCGCTTTAACAATGATTGGCATTTTGAAGCTGACTTACACCCTGACAGTACATTGCACTTTGAGAATAACTTCCACTTTACCTAAAACTTTCTAATAGGTCCTCTCAGACCACCTGTTCTTCTTCTTCTTCTGTTATCCTTGCCTCCCAGTGGAGCATAGGGCCTCATTGGTTTCATTCATCATAATGTTCTTGCATAGATTAGGCACCTTCAAAATCCTTGTCCAACTGCCGTAGCAGGGGGATTTCTAGCATGATTAACCCTTGGAGTAGTATATTCTGTAATGTAGTTTATTTCCATACTTAAAACATCGTAAGTGCTAAGTCGATGGATGTTGAGTCCAAAGACAAGAGCCACGTTTGAAAAGCGAGACGCTCGATCCGAGACAGACGCCTGCTTGTAGCCGTAACTAACATGTTGAACAGACGCTACAGTTTCTTACTTTACCAAGTACAATTATCTTAGACCCTTAGACCAAATACGTCGGAATGGCTCCAAGATAACTCCCTCTCATGTTAGCCCTGACCTAGAATACCACTCGGGTTGTTTACCGCATCTTCAACTTCTTCCAGGATGTACCACGAGGAGGTGTGAGTACGAATTGAATACAGTTATTACCTGTAAGCAGGAAACCCAGGCAATTACTGCATCATATTTACCAGTTCCATTACCCTGTTCAGTCTAAATATAAAATATAGCCTACTTATAAGCTTCCTGCAGTCTTAGTATCTCGTCAGCACCATAGACTTATCTTTAATCAAGCTTATAAAGTCTCGGATGTATTTTTAGAGTGTTATAAGATTAAGTTGACATCACTGCTTTATTTGACCACCCATTTAACAGCTGATAGTTGCTTTTTGTTCAGTTTGTTTTGAAATTTCATACTGAATCGACTTACAGCGCAGCCCATCTGCAAATGGGCTGAAGCATTTTGAGTTTCCATTAAAAATTGTATTTTCCTATGAAGCCCATTTCTGGTTTAATGGGTACGTAAAGTGTGAACCGCCGTGGTATATATATATATATATATATATGTAAATAAGTAGAATTGTCGCACTTAAAGTAAGAAGAATCGACATGCATTTGTAGAAACACCTGTTTGATGCGCTTTATGGGCTGTCCGAGTAGTTGGCCAATATATCTTCCAATTTATGGCCACTAAGATCGTGTGATTTAACCTTATTGGATTAATTTCTTTGGGGTTATATTAAGTCACTTGAAAACGTCGGTAAACCACAAACAATCTAGAAATCAACATTAGAAGAGTTATCGGCGAAATACAGCCGCAAATGCTGCGAGTAAGAGTTCCAGACTGCGGCTTCTACGCGCCAGCTGACCCATTTTCAATGATATTAAACATATAAGCATAAACTATGACATAGACTTACAATAAACTTTAATTTCAATTTGTGTAAGAACATTTTAGTAAAATTTATGACTGAAACGTTTTTAGTAAATAATCGAAATTAGATCTTAAACATTTCTATTACCTAAAGCAGTAAATCATTTGATAAAATTGATAAATAGTTCATCCCAAACCCAATATGCACTCCTTTCTCATTTTTTGGAAAAATACAACTTTTAGCCTGAAAACTTAATTTATTGAATCCTTTCTCGCATCATACACTTCAAATTCCCTTTACGATAACTTTGTTCTAGTTTTATAATCAAAACTAATGAATTATACATTGCACTTTAGGCAACAATATCCAAAGGATGAGTTACTCATAATATTGACAGTATAATAAATTGGAACAAACACATAAAAACACCTACTTCCAGAACTTACACAAACACTCTTCCAAAAAAGGATACCAGGACTTTAGCTACACACAAAAAATAAAGATATTCATCACTTAAGAATTGGAAAAGTTTATAAATTTAAAGTCAAAGTAACTCATGGACCACAAGACAATGAATGGATGAATGAATGGCACATACACACACCTTTTAGTTAAAAGTTTTGAAGGCAAGGAATTTTAAAATGTTAACAGGAACTTAGAAGAAGGAGTTTATAAGACCCTGAGGCATATAAACAAAATTCTCTGGCATAAAAAGTTTAGCAACAACATAAAAATGTTAAAGAAATACAGGTAATTTAGATATTTGAGATAAAACGGAAACAGGAAACAGTAAGAGTTTTAAATGGTTTGTGACATAGAAGGCGTATGACAAATGTTCGAATAAATCAGTTTAATTTATGCATCGGGAATGGAACAGGAAAGGGAAGCAGTAAAATTACTTCCACAAAGTAAATAAATTTAAAATGGTAGTAAATTTATTAACAAATTCAGATGAATTGTAAGTAAATAAAGATTTTGACTTTAGGTAGTTTTCAGTATCAAATTTTTCTATAGAAAATTTTTCGTTATAAAACTTTTTCTAAAAAAATTTTTCTATAGAAAATTTTTCGTTATAAAAATTTTTCTATACAAAATTTTTCGTTATAAAAATTTTTCTATAGGAAATTTTTCGTTATAAAAATTTTTCTATAGGAAATTTTTTGTTATAAAAATTTTTCCATAGACAATTTTTCGTTATAAAAATTTTTCTAGAACAAATTTTTCGTTATAAAAATTTTTCTATAGAAAATATTTTATTACAAAAATTTTTCTATAGAAAATTTTTTGTTATAAAAATTTTTCTATAGAAAAGTTTTCGTTATAAAAATTTTTCTTTAGAAAATTGATAGTTATAATAATTTTTCTATAGCAAAATTTTAAATTATTCGTTATAAAAAATTTTCTATAAAAAAAATTTTTCTATAGAAAATTTTTCGGTTTAAAAATTTTTCTATAGAAAATTTTTCGGTTTAAAAATTTTTCTATAGAAAATTTTTCGGTTTAAAAATTTTTCTATAGAAAATTTATAAAAATTTAAATATTTTTCTATAGAAGTTTTTTTTTTTCTATAAAATTTTTAATTTTTAAAAATTTTCTATAGAAAAATTTTTTTAACGAAAAATTTTCTATAGAAAATTTCTTTTAAAGCAAAATTTTTTATAGAAAAATTTTTTTAACGAAAAATTTTCTAGAGAAAAATTTTTTTAATGAAAAATTTTCATGAGAAAAATTTTTTTAACGAAAAATTTTCTATAGAAAAATTTTTTTAACGAAAAATTTTTTTAACGAAAATTTTTCTGAAGAAAAATTTTTTAACGAAAAATTTTCTGTAGAAAAATTTTTTTAACGAAAAATTTTTTATAGAAAAATTTTCTATAAAATAATTTTTTCAATGAAAAATTTTCTATAGAAATTTTTTTTAACGAAAAATTTTCTATAGAAAAATTTTTTTAACGAAAAATTTTCTATAGAAAAATTTTTTTAACGAAAAAATTTCTATAGAAGAATTTTTTTAACGAAAAATTTTCTATAGAAAAATTTTTTTAACAAAAAATTTTTTTTTACGAAAAATTTTCTATAGAAAAAATTTTTTAACGAAAAATTTTCTATAGAAAAATTTTTTTAACTAAAAATTTTCTATAGAAAAATTTTTTTAACGAAAAATTTTTTATAGAAAAATTTTTTTAACGAAAAATTTTCTATAGAAAGATTTTATTAACGAAAAATTTTCTATAGAAACATTTTTTTAACGAAAAATTTTCTATAGAAAAATTTTTTTAACGACAAATTTTCTATAGAAAAATTTTTTTAACGAAAAATTTTCTATAGAAAAATTTTTTTAACGAAAAATTTTCTATAGAAAAATTTTATTACCGAAAAATTTTTTTAACGAAAAATTTTCTATAGAAAAATTTTTTTAACGAAAAATTTTCTATAGAAAAAATTTTGTAACGAAAAATTTTCTATAGAAAAATTTTTTTAACGAAAAATTCTATAGAAATTTTTTTTTAACGAAAAATTGCCTATAGAAAATTTTTTTTAACGAAAAATTTTCTATAGAAAATTTTTTTTAACAAAAAATTTTCTATAGAAAATTTTTTTTAACGAAAAATTTTCGATAGAAAAATTTTTTCAATGAAAAATTTTCTATAGAAAATTTTTTTTAACGAAAAATTTTCTATAAAATAATTTTTTCAATGAAAAATTTTCTATAGAAATTTTTTTTTAACGAAAAATTTTTAACGAAAAATTTTCTATAGAAAAATTTTTTAACGAAAAATTTTGTATAGAAAAAATTTTATAATCAAAAATTTTGTATCGAAAAATTTTTATAACGAAAAAATTTCTATAGAAAAATTTTCTATAGAAAAATTTTTATAACGAAAAATTTTCTATAGAAAAATTTTTATTACGAAAAATTTTCTATAGACAATTTTTATAACGAAAATTTTTCTATAGAAAAATTTTTATAACGAAAAATTGTTTAACGAAAAATTTTTACTATTAAAAATTTTCTATTTTTATAAAGAAGAATTTTCTGTAGAAAATTTTTCTACATAAAAATTTATATAACTTAAAATTTTTATTAGAAAAAATCTTACATCGAAAAATTTTCTATAGAAAAATGTTTATATCGAAAAATTGTCTTTAGAAAAATTTTATATCGAAAAATTTTCTATTGAAAAATTTTTGTATCAAAAAATTTTCTATAAAAAATTTTTATATCAAAAAATTTTCTATAAAAAATTTTTATAACGAAAAATTTTTATACCAAAAAAAATTTGTATAGAAAATTTTTCTATAGAAAATTTAGAAAAATTAAAAATTTTGTTATAGAAATTTTTTGAGAATAGAAAATTTTTCACTATAAAAAGTTTTTATAGAAAATTTTTCTTAATAAAATTTTTCTATATAAAATTTTTTGTTTTAAAAATTTTTTATAGAAAATGTTTCGTTATAAAAATTTTTCTATAGCAAATTTTTCGATATAAAAATTTCTCTATAGAAAATTGTTAGTTATAAAAATTTTTCTATATAAAATTATTGGTTTTAAAAATTTTTCTATAGAAAATTTATAGTTATAAAAATTATTCGGTATAAAATATTTTCTAAAGAAAATTTTTCGTTATAAAAATTTTTTTATAAAAATTTTTCTATAGAAAATTTTTTCATAAAAAAATTTTTCTATAAAAATTTTTTCGTTAAAAAAATTTTCTATAGAAATTTTTTCGTTAAAAAAATTTTCTATAGAAGATTTTTCGTTAAAAAATTTTTCTATAGAAAATTTTTTGTTATCAAAACTTTCCGTTATCAAAATTTTTCTATAGAAAATGTTACGTTAAAAAAAAAATCTATAAACAATTTTTTCTATAGAAAATTTATAGTTAAAAAAATTTTACTATAGAAAATTTTTCGTTATAAAAATTTTTCTGTACAAAATTTTTCTGTGAAAAATTTTTCGGTAAAAATATTTTATTATGAAAAATTGTTCGGTAAATAAATTTTTTAGGTAAAACAATTTTTCTACAGAAAATTTGTTGATGTTTTTTGTATATATACTTATCTAATCTGTGTTTAGTACACATTTCTTTAAAAACTAATAATTATAGTGTTACACTATTATTATGTCACTATTGTCCTGATTTCAGTTTAGCCAAGATCTAAAATTTTCTTTTTAATTACAGGATTATTTCCTATTTACTTTTGGACTTTTAAAACTTAATCATTAGTTGGATATTAAAATATCTACCTGCCCATTATATATTTAACTTAAACTTCTGTGTACAAAAGTAGCTATTAATTACTTAGGAGGAGTTTCTCCATCTTACCTACTTCGTACCCCCTCATTTAAAACAATCTGCCTCATTCACAGGGACTACAATCCGAGAAGAAAAGTTTAATATTGTAAAAGTTGTGTGTGGTTTATTTAAAATAAATTTTCATAACGATTACAGAAGTCAAAAGCAACTAAAATTTAGTTCAAAAGTTTTTTTGTTGTACTTTCTATTGATACGAGCATTAGAAGTTGGAATCGGAATTGGAATATTTATGTGCATTTCCTGCCAGAATAAATGTTTAAGTTCCCTTAGTTTTGTATATGGACTCTCTTCCATTTACTTTTCGAAGTAGAAATTGGTTTTTGATTTGAATGGAATCTTTGATTTCAGACAAATGAAATTTATATTTTATGGTTGGAAAAAGGGTGTGTCAGGAAAAAGGTGTTAATTTGGGAAATTATATTATTATATAAAATTTGTAAAGGGCAAACAGGGAGTCAGATTGGATGGATATCGTTAAATTGATTCAGATAGTGATACTAAGCGCTACCGGCTCAATATACCCAGTTCACCTTGCAGATGTACCACATTTGGACCACATTTATGTATATAAAAATAACCCATTCAAATATTGATTTAGCGCCCAATCTAACTTACGTCTATAGAGTCGTAATTTATAGCCTGTTCCACGATCTCGAAAGAGTACTTTCTTTCTTATTCTATACGAACGAAATTTGTTTTTCGTTTCACTAACTTTATTTGATGCGAAGGATAAGTCGAAAGAAAACGTAAGTATTTTTATACAAATTTCTGTTTCACAATGCGAAAGCAAATGTCAAAATAAGTCACTTGATATTTTGCTTTCGAATAGAAACGGCTTCGAAATAGTGAAACCAAAATTAATTCGAATTAATTCGAGTCACTCACTTTCTTTCGAGTTGATTTTCTTTCGAAATCGTGGAACAGGCTATTATTACTTAAATATAGACAAATACCGAGAAATTCTTAAGAAGTTTAGGGTATGATATAGAAGACCTCCTTACTTTTGAGAAAAATATCGACCAAAGAAGTTAGCCGAAGTCATTGACAAACATTTTGTTACACCATTTTTACGGTATCTCAATAAATTCTAAATTATAATTGCAGAAATACTTTCCAAAACAAACTTCCTTTTCTTAAAATTTCTTCTTTCCTTTTTACCCAAAAGTCATCGTCATTATCACCAATAGAATCGTCATTGATACTTTCCATTCATTGGTTGTTCCTTTTAGTGCTAAGGACAAAATTCTTGCTCTAGGTCATGGAAGTAGTTCAAAAACATTTCTGGAAGGGAAAACATATTAAAACTAATTTTCTATGAAAAAATTGTTGTAACTAAAAATATTCTATAGAAAATTTTCTTATAACAAAAAATTTTCTATAGAGCGTTTTTTATAGCGAAAAATTATCTTTAGAAAAATTTTTAATTCAAAAAATTATCTTTAGACAATATTTAGAAAAATTTTCGACAAAAAAAATTTACTAAAAATTATGTTTAGAAAAAATTTATGTTGAAAAATTGTTATAGAAAATGACGAAAAATGTTCAATAAAAAATGCCAAGATTTTTTATAGAAAAATTTTTATAACAAATATTTTCAAAAGAAAAAAATTTATAAAGAAAATTAAAAAAAAAAATATATAAAAAATTTTTACAACGAAAATTTTATACAGAAAAATTTTTATACCGAAATTTTTATGATAAACATTTTTCCCGAAAAAATTTTAAATGAAAATTATTTATGACGATAAATGTGTATTAATACTTCCCTAAAAATTTACTTATCCCACCCAAAACTAAGGTAACTCCGCCTATGCTTTAAACACACGTGTGTGTGTCTCTAAGAAGGTACGGAAAAGTTTTTCTTCGATATTTTAAAACATTTGAGAAACTAAGTCAAGCTGCTATTTGATATTTGTGTGAAAAAGTTTGCTTTCCTCTTATCTAAAGAAGAAATCGCAAACAATATTTTGTACATTCATGTGAACGCTTTGCGAAATAAAAAAATTTAAGTCTTAAATATTTAAGTGAAATATTTAATTAATTTATAATTTCAGTTAATAAAATTTTCTATAAAAATTTTTCGTTTTCAAAATTTTTCTATAGAAAATTCATTATAAAAATTTTTGTATAGAAAATTTTTCGTATTAAAAATTTTTGTATAGAAAATTTTTCGTTATAAAAATTTCTATAGAAAATTTTTAGTAATAAAAATTTCTATAGAAAATTTTTAGTAATAAAAATTTTTCTTATAAAATTTTTCATTATAAAAATTTTTTATAGAAAATTTTTCGTTATAAAAATTTTTGTATAGAAAATTTTTCGTAATTAAAATTTTTGTACAAAAAATTTTTCTATAGAAAATTTTTCGTTATAACAATTTTTCTATAGAAAATTTTTCGTTTTAAAAATTTTTGTATAGAAAATTGTTCGTTATAAAAATTATCCTATAGAAAAATTTATGTTATAAAAATTTTTCGTTATAAAAATGTTTCTATAGAAAATTTTTCTATAGAAATTTTTTTTGGTATAAAAATTACTTTATAGAATTTTTTGTTTGATATAAAAATTATTTTATAAAAAAGTTTTTGTTAAAAAAATTTTTCTATAGAAGTTTTTGTTAAAAAAATTTTTCTAAAGAAGTTTTTGTTAAAAAAATTTTTCTATAGAAAATTTTTTGTTATACAAATTTTTCTATAGAAAATTTTTCTATAGAAAATTTTTCATTATAAAAATTTTTCTATAGAAAATTTTTCGTTAAAAAATTTTTCTTTAGAAAATGTTTCGTTAAAAAATTTTTCTATAGAAAATTTTTCGTTATAAAAATTTTTCTATAGAAAATTTTTCATTATAAAAATGTTTCTATGGAAAATTTTTCATTATAAAAATTTTTCTATAGAAAATTTTTCGTAATTAAAATTTTTGTACAGAAAATTTTTCGTTATAAAAATTTTTCTATAGAAAATTTTTTGTTATAAAAATTTTTCGTTTTAAAAATTTTTGTATAGAAAATTGATCGTTACAAAAATTATCCCATAGAAAAATTTATGTTATAAAAATTTTTCGTTATAAAAATGTTTCTATAGAAAATTTTTCTACAGAAATTTTTTTTGGTATAAAAATTACTTTATAGAAATTTTTTTTGATATAAAAATTATTTAATAGAAAATTTTTGTTATAAAAATTTTTCTATAGAAAATTTTTCGTTATTAAAATTTTTCTATAGAAAATTTTTCATTATAAAAATTTTTCTATAGAAAATTTTTCATTATAAAAATTTTTCTATAAACAATTTTTCGTTAAAAAATGTTTCTATAGAAAATTTTTCATTATAAAAATTTTTCTATAGAAAATTTTTCATTATAAAAATTTTTCTATAGAAAATTTTTCATTATAAAAATTTTTCAAAAAAGAAGTGTATTTGCATTTGATCCCAAATCTGTTACATTTATTTATTAATGTAACAGACCAATTTATTGAAAAAAGGCGAAAAAATGTTTGCGGAGAAACCAAATTCCTCGACGCGTTTCGATGGTTGGTTAAGCCATCTCTTCAGGAGGATTATCCCCAATTTGGTTTCTCCGCAAACATTTTTTGGCTTTTTATCAATAAATTGGTCTGTTACATTAATAAATAAATGTAACAGATTTGGGATCAAATGCAAATACACTTCTTTTTTGAATAATATTTACATCCCGACTAATTTGTTATTTTTCGATAAAAATTTTTCTATAGAAAATTTTTCATTATAAAAATTTTTCTATAGAAAATTTTTCATTATAAAAATTTTTCTATAGAAAATTTTTCGTTAAAAAATTTTTCTATAGAAAATGTTTCGTTATAGAAATTTTTCTATTAAAAATTTTTCGTTATACAATTTTTTGGAATATTAGTTTTTCTATAGATATTTTTTAGGTATAAAAATTTTTCTGTAGAAAATTTTTTGATATAAAAATTTTTACATATAAACATTTTTTATAAAAAATTGTTCGATATTTTTTTGGGTATATACAATACATATTTCTATAGAAAATTTTTTAATATAAAAAAAAAATTTCGTTATAAAATGTTTATTTTATTTTTCTATATAAAAGTTTTCGGTATTAAAAATTGTTTAGTATTTAATTTTTCAGCCTTAAAAATTTTTCTATGGAAAATTGGTCGATATTACAAATAGATTATAGTGCCAGGTTTTCGATCTGCCAAAAGTAGGGATAAGCGCCCTGATGATGACCAAAACGCCTTTCAATAAATTGTATACACATTGGAATTAAGTGAAATAATAATTTTCTATAGAAAATTTAGTTGAAATAATTCTATTTTATCTGATTAATCGAATCAATTAGAACTAGTTAATTGAAAATTCGTCGTTTCTACTCTTTGATCAAATTTTAAGACCATCTATAACACTTTCCTACTTTTTTATTCCGTATTTTTACCTCAAGCAATTCTAAAATGTTTACCTCACCATTAAGACCTTCTTGCACTAATCACTTTGAGATAGACCAAAACTTATCATAGAATTTCTTACGAGAATTTAATGTTTTGGCATCTCCATAATTCCAAATTTAAGACGCAATAACATCAAATCATTGTCTACGGCCTTAAATATAAAAAAGAAACTTTATTAACACATTACACAAAAGATTTAGTAAATTAAACTAAAAAGAATTCCCTTAACCACAAGAAATCCCAAATTATTGCGCCACCGCCGAAGTGGAGGCTCCAGCTACAGTTTTGTTATGCTTCGCTACAGCCTGTTGAGCTTTGCTCAAATTAATGTGTCCCTCCACGGCACGAGAACGCATTTCATTTTCTACTGTTTTGTTGAGGTTCTTCGAAATGGCGTGCTTGATCTTTTGGTTTTCATTGAATTTGGATTTCTTGGCCTGGATGGGAGCATCTGGAAAAAAAGGAAAATTGTAACATTTTATCTGTTTGCGAAAGACCAGCAAAAACTTACTTGAACGCCGGGTAAAGGCAGCAGAATTCTTTTGTTTTTGCTTCTTTTGGACACTGGCGGGTAGCTTGGCCTTTTTAAACTTTCCTTGCACCATTTTCTAGGAATTATTAAGTATTTTTTAATAAAAATATTTAGAAAACAAAAACACGCGTGTTTGTTTATAAAATTGATGCTATTAAAGGTGATAAATACAAAAAGTGATGCCAAGTCTTTAATAAAACATATGTTTACTTATCAAATTTATTAGCATACCTTGAGGCAATATTATAAATTAATGATTCAACAGAATGACTCAAATTATATGAAACTTTAAAACAGGGTGGTTACAATAAAGGTTCTAAAGGTACGTAACAGAAATTAATTTTAAATTTATACTTTAACATTAAACATTTAAAATAGCAAATATTTAAACTAAAATTATTATTGCCATAGTCATTGACTACAATTGAAAATATTCAAAACCCAATTGTTTTATTATGTGTTTGTTCGGTTTCAATTTCAAACCTATATATTAAAAAAGAAAATGATATAGAAATAGACAATGAATATATTTAATAAATGTTGTAGCAGTCATTACTTATATCAAAATACTATATTAGTATTCATTAACTATATCTTATTATAAAAACAATAATTGGTTTGTCTTTTAATAGCTTTTCTTTATTTTTTATTTATTTTATAATTTCTTGTAAGTGTTTTTTATTAATTTAATCTGTATTTTATTATTTCTTATGAAGTACTTTATTAAATTAAAACGAAATTATTGAAAGCAGTTTTAATACTCAAATACAATTTAAGAAAATTCATTTTAATAAAATTTATAATTTAATTCATTACAATGTAACTTCACTACATTGTCTCTAAAAGTTTAAATATTAAATTTAATACAATATTTGTTGATAAATATAAAAAAATAAGATTTTTAAAATACAAATAAGCATTACAAAAACTTTGAAAATGTTTTTACAGCATTTAATGCCTTTGTTTTCTAACTTTAACAAGTTAAATAAGAATTTTTATAATTCTTTGTAATATTTAAATTATATTTATGTTTTTTTTTTTTTTAACCAACGAATTACTAGAGCATTTCTATTAATGTGATAATTAAATTATTTAACAAAAATTCGAGTTAATATTTAAATAATATTATTATGATTTTAGGCTCTAGAGCATTTTTTATAAATATAGTTCATTGTTTTTTGTTTAATACATGTAGTTTGTTGTTGTTTTATAAATAATTCTATTGACTTTTTTTGAAAGTTTTGTAATACAATATTTAACTGGTCAATTTGCTGACAATAATGCCAGTTACAATTAAGCCTATTATCACAGCAATTGCTAAAAGTATTAGAATTTTACGACGATAGCTTTGTCGTCTACCGGCAGCCTTGGCTAATTCATCGCGACCCAATTCAACCTCTGTAGCAGCGTTTTCAATACTGGTCTCAATGCGTTCTGGAAAGAAGAGAAGAACAGGTTTTAAAAAAGGAATAAAATGTTAATGAATTGCTAACGACTGCTAACACGAAAATATAGAAGATTAAAATCAGAACTTTAATTTTACCCAACTGATTCCTATAACATATCTGATATCACCGCAGAATTTAATACATATTTATATGCACTCCTAGACTAATCTTACTGATTTCACCGCTGAGTGTCAAAGAATCCATTGTGAAATTTGCTACGTAAAAACTAAAGTCTCCGACTTTGAAGTGTAGGGAAATAAAATAGAATGAGTTCTATTGATTCGAACGCATCCTCATTTACAAATAATCTGCAGATATTCTGAATTCCATTATTCCATGTATTTCTCTTGATAATTACATAGTGTAATTTTTGGCATAAGGCTTTTCTGCAAGACTTTAAGTGATGTCATACATAAATAGTCACTTCACTGTCCCTAGTTATAGTACTAGAAAATTTCTAAACGTCTCCTATTGAATACTGACTATCCGACAGTTTTGCTGACACTCTCCCGAGTTCTTATAGACCTATTAGTTTAAGTACTTAGTTTGATTTTTCAAATTTACCACTCAACTTAAAATTAGAAAGATAAATATTAAAATTATTAAGATTTTCAAAACAATAAGTCAAGTCATAGAACCCAATTACATTTGGAAATGGATTTTTCTTCCATAGAAAAAGGAAAACGAAAATTTATTTCGTAATGAAACCACTTTCTATTTTCAAAATAGAATTGAATGTGTATATTTTGCTTTGTTTCATCAATATTTTAATTATTTTTTCAATTGCTCAGTATTATTTGTTAAAACGAATATAGAGTTAGTGATTTCAATTCAAAAACATATTTTATTTCGATGCATTTGAAATTGTTTGCAATCTATAGAACCTAAAACCATTTTGATCGGAGTCTAAATACGGAATGGTTTCAATTTCGAACGAAATTTGTGACATGCCTGAATAACATGTTTGGTAACAGCTGTAGTTTAAGTATAAATTCCTGTGATTGTGGTTTTTATTAACCACATCAATAATGTTCCAAATACCGCTTTAGAACATAATAAAACCAAAATCAGGTATTGCGTCACGTATGACGTAGATTGCACATTGAAAATAAACCGCATTAAATTTCATGAAAAAGTTCGATAAACATAAAAATTTTGATAAATCTTCAAAAAATTTTTGAAAACACTTCACTGTTATTATGATATAGTTTTAATACATTTTACCCTCTACTTACCAACTTCTTCACCCTGTTGTTGCACTAAAACTGTTATTTTGCGCAAAATTTTATTGACATCCAATATATCCGATTCAACCTGCTTTATTTGCCGCTCACGATCCACCAGCATATCATGTTCAAACTGCATTTGTTGCTGCTGCAATTGTTGTTGCCTCTGAATCAATTCCTCCGTATCGCCTTCACGATTATCTTGAATTTGAGCCAACTGAGTTTGTGTATAGGTCTGGCGCATAGCCTGAGCCATGCGTTTTTGTGTAGTGGAATATCTTTCAACCACGCTGCGGAAATCATTGGTTAATTTTTCCAATTGTAACTTTTGCTGTTTATCACCACGTCTTACAATCGCCGTCAAACGTTGCAAATCTACAGTGGTGGTCTCGATGTGTGAATTACTTTTAGTGTGTATATCGTGTACTTTATCTCGGGTAGATTTTTGATCTCTAGGAGTGCCCAATATTTGTAAGATCTTTTCTAGTTGTTTAGAAGAGGAGTTGACAGCCTGTATATTATGGGCAATATCTTCGCTTAAAGTCATAAATTCTGTTGGACTAAAGCCCGAAAAATTAACATCGGGTATATTAGAAGATGAACTCATCATATTGGCGTTTGACGACGAAGTGGCACCGTAATCACGATGTGATGATGAACCTTGATTGAGATTTTGAGACATGTTGAAGGCGAATCTCTATTTAAATTCGTACGACAAGCTCTTCGATTAATCTCAATTGATTTTGAGTTTTTATTAGTATTCTATTTTAGTAAGAAATTGATGATAATCTGTAGGAATAAAAGAAAACAAAAAGAATTATTATTAAAAAAAAAAAAACAAACAAACAGCTTTTATAAGAATTTATGTTTTCAAAACAAACAACAAGATTAATTAATACATGCTATTACCACCCATTTAACAACTGAACTTCTACAGTAATCATTTTTTAGAAATAATTGTTACTGTCAAATCTCTTATGAATCATTTTTTTAATTGTAATTTTTATATTTATATGTATATGTAAACAATACCATTTATATATTTATGTATAAATGTTGGAATTACTTAAGCTAAAAGTGCATTAACTTTTTCATACTATGTACGTGTGTAGTAAAATCAGATTATTATAAATTTCATGGAATTTAACCAGCATTTTATTATTGTTGTTACAGACGGCAAAAGGTTGCCCTCTATTTCGATACTAAACAATTATCTGTTAGCCACAAAATTCTTCTTTATTACTGTTTTAAATTTCTTGTTTCTTTTACAATAAAAGTTCATTATCATTTTAAGTATTAGAAATTTACTTGCTAGGGCTTCTCTTTATATTTCATAAAGAAGGTAAACAAGAAATTGGTTTGTCTAGCACAATTTTTCAAAAAATATTAAGCGATAAGAAATATGATTTGCTTGACTACAAAAAATCATTCTTTTGTAATAACTTTCAGATATGTTGTAGAACAGCATGAGTTTTCTTGTGTTTTTAGGGATTAGATTAGGTACATATGTAGCTTATTGCTTTTCTTCAATAGGGGGTAAACTTATTTCCTCCAAATAAATATAGGTCGAAAACATTTTCAAGTAAACAGCACAAGTTTAAAAAATTGCAAAATCTATATAAAATGACTGATAGCTTATTTACGACTCCCAGGTTTCGGCCAGAGATTTTTAATTCGAATAAAGTGCAACTTTTGTCATTTGTAATTCCACTACGAACAATTTTTTTGAAATTCGTCCCTTTTTATTTAGGCTTTGAGGTACACTATGGTTTGTAGCTTATAAGCATAACTAGGAACACCGATTTAGGTTACCATAATCAATATTTATGCTGAATATTTAAAAACAACTAAATTTGTGTCTGCAAAGGGCCTAAAACTCTATTCCGGAAAGGCTTCCCTATGGGGGGTACCCGAAATAGTGACCCGATTTTTCCCAAAGAGTATAGGAATCGTCCTTGGACCAAAATATTAATACAACTCAGGAAGTGAATCTGAGTCGATCGGTATACTCAAAGGTGGGTCTAAGAACAATATTTCTATGCGTTACAAACATCACATCAGTTACAAACATCAGCACAATATAAAGACAATTGAATGAAATTTAGCACAGTCATTTTCTTTTGTACAAGGATGATTCATATTACATTTTTGACAAAATAGGATAATTTTTCGGATACTTCACATAGAAATGCGAAATAACGATTTTGCAGACTCAAAATTAATTTACAAACTCAAAATTAATTTAATCCGAGTGAAGTTTTGCAAAATATTACTCTTATCGTAGCCAAAATCATAAAATTTTGGGATATTATTGCTGCTATACAAATTAAGCACATAGATATTCATATGTCTAAAGGAATTAGGAAAAAATTGTAAAGTTGTTGGGTCTGTATTTGACCATAGTGGTGAAGGGTATCAAATGAGCGACTATAACATTTTCTTACTTGTTTATAATTAAAGATGACTAATAAAATGTACAACTTTTTTACAAAATTGTTAATTTGGAATTAAACACGTTTTTGAATTCGTCGCTTATCAATATATTTTTCTGATCAAATTTACAAAATCTTTTGTTCGTGTTTTAGAAAAAGGTAATTTATTTTATGAGCCAAAAAAAACTATAACGCAATAAAAGAGAAAGGAAATAAATGTTTTTTATATTATGAATATCAAACGATATGAATTCAATTGCAGTTTATTGTACAACGTAATTCTCCTCAATAGCGAAATTATATACCTACTTTTGATCCTTAACTGGGATTAGAAAAACGCAAGATAGCAATATTAGTAAGAAATTTGACTACTAAGAAATAGTATTTTTACGTACCTAATGCAAATTTACAACAAAATTTGCTAAAACTAATTCATTACCTACAAAACAACTCGGTTCCTATGGTTTAACTATTAACCATTACTGACCGATATCAGTCATTACAAGAATATTAAGCTTTTTATTATATTAAACAATACGCCTGCTTAATGATATCAAAGTAATATCAATATAATTCAAACGAATCCCTTAAAAACTTCATTATCAGCAAGTCAGGAATTAAAACTAAATTGGCATAATCATTATGATTACTCACTTAATTCGCATTAACTAACTTCAAACCTCTACTCCCCCCGAAATAAAAGCACTACAAACTCTTCACAACTTTCCCCAATCAAATAAGTAGAAAAACATACATGAAATCATAATTAAAAAATCAGTTTTACTGCAAATATTATAGATACAAAAATGTATGCAACTACAGGACATTATAGGTATATTAATAAAATTTTCATTTTATCATTTATATTTGCATCAAATATTAAAAAACAATACATATTTCGTTTATATGGTATTTGTTGTCAGGCAATAATTGCAACATACACTGCAACAAATTACACCAACAACAACAACTTTTAATACCCCAAGTGAGACCAAGGACAGAATAGTGCAGCAGTCTGAGGAGGCATTAAAAAAACGAAAAAAGTAACAAATTTGGGGCGGAGATGCAATCAATGTAATTAAAATTGTAATGCACAAAAAACCCTATACACAAAAAACCCTATATAATCGAAAACTTACCTTTCTTATTATTATGGATCTATTGTAGGGCTCTAGATTTTACAAAATTTAATTCTATACAACTTTTTTAATATTTTAATTATGAAAAAACTAAATTATTTGTAAGTTTTCTTATTGTATTAAATGAAATGAAAATTTATGGGCAAAAAAATTTTCTTCTGCTGCTGGAAAAACACTTTACAAAAACAAATTGTCAAATAAAACGCAATTGGCAAAGAACAAAAAAAAACGATTGACAATTTAAGGCACAGCTGATGGAATAAAGTGTTGTATTGTAGGAACAGGGTGCACAATGTAAATTATACTTTTCGTTTTAATAGAGGTGTTGCCATATTTAAAACTATTTTATTAGTCGTTGGTAGAAAATTTTGTAAAACAAATTTATAAAAGAAATTAAAATTTTTGATAAACTTTATAAATAATATTTACAAACAAGTTTTTTGTCAAAAAAAAAAACGTTTATTTAAATACTACTGACAAAGTATAAAAGGCTTCTATACTTCAATTTTTCTTCACAAAAAAATTTTAATTTTTCTAAAAACAAATTTTGTGAATATATTCGCTACATTTTTTTTTATTTTTTTACTTAAAAATGTTATCCAAAAATATTAATATAACTCATAATGAATATTTTTTAACTAAATAAAAGTAAGCTTTGGATAAATTTAATATAAAAAAACTTAAACCAAAAATTTTTCTTTATAAAATTTTTTCCGAAATTTTATCCATATAAAATTGTTGTCCGAAAAAAATTTTAAAAAATAACTTAAATAAAAAAAATCTACAAAAAAATTTTATCCGAGCAATTTTAAAAAAACGTATCCGAAAGTTTTTCCATAAAAACATTTATTCGAAAAATTATATTTTTAAAACTTGTATTCATGAATTTTTTTTAACAGATTTTATATGATAAAATTTCTATAAAAAATGTTATCCAAAATTATATTTATGAAAATTTAAAAAAAAATCTATAAACATTTTTATATAAATTTTTAATAAAAATATTTTTGATAAGAAAATTTTTTATCAAATTTGTTTAACAATATTTTTATATATAAATTTGTTGTATAAGAAAATTTGTTTACTATACAAAATGTATATAACAAAGATTTTGTTAAAATAAATGTATACAAATTTTTCTATAAATCCTAGTACTTATATATACACAATTTCTATCTATAAACAAAATTTATTTGAGAAAATCTCTATAGCAAATTTTATCTAAAAATTGCCTATATTAAGATTTTATTCAAATTTTATCGAGATATTTTCTATGATTTTTTTTTTATTTTCTATGAACATTTTTTAAACTATTTTTATACCCTTCACCAATAGGTGAAAGGGTATTATAAGTTTGTGATTCCGTTTGTAATTTTTTTATTAGTGATCGTAGACCCCATAAAAATTATACCGATCGACTCAGAATCGGGAGGAGAATCGATTAAGCGATGTCCGTCTGTCTGTCTGTCTGTCCGTCCGTCTGTCTGTCTGTCTGTTGAAATCAAGTTTCTGAAGCCCCTGGAGGATGGACTTACATAAATTATATATCAGATTTTAGGAAATTCTCCCGCAATGAACGCTATTAAATTTCATTAAAATCGGTTTATAAACACCGAAAATATCGAAAAAATACCAAAAATTAAACGAAAATTTTAAAATTTTGGATTGAAACACACTTTTAAATAACAAGAGAAAAAAGATACTCCTGGTGTACATGTGATAATATGTTATATATCAGATTATAGGAAATAGTTTCCCAAAGCACTCTGTAAAATTTTATCAAAATCGGTCCATAAACAACTGAGATATCGCCAAAACACTGAATTTGATGTATCGCAAATTGCCCAAAGTTCGCATTAGAGAATGTTTGTTGAAAAAATGAAATGCAGAAATAGGAAAAACCATCCTCCTTTAGCACGGACCTACATAAATTTTATATCAGATTTTAGGAAATTCCCCCGCCAAGCACGTTATTAAATTTTATCAAAAGCGGTCCATAAACAATTGAGATATCGCAATAACACTACATTTGATGTACAGCAAATTGCCCAAAGCACGTGTCTAAGAAATTTTGTTTACATTTCGTAAGTATTGTTTCAGCGATATCTCAGGTGTTTATGGACCGATTGTGATGAAATTTGACATCGTTCTTTGTGTGAGGATTTTCTAAAATCTATACTCCACAAATCTGATTACGAATACCATTCAAACTGTACCGACTTAGAATCGGCAGGAGAATCGATTTCGCGACCTCCGTCCGTCCGTCCGTCTGTTTGTTTGTCCGTCCGTCTGTTTTTTTGTCCGTCCGTCTACCTGTCTGTAATTTTTTCTGTTGTAGTCAAGTTTTTGGAGTTCCTGTTTTGTCGATATCTCAGGTGTTTATTTTGATGAATTTTAATAGCGTCCTTCGCAGGAGATTACCTAAATCCTGATGCATTCGGTAATTTGTGGTAGATATAATTTAGCGTTTAAGCGATGGTGTTTTGATCGACAATGATAAAATTCAGGGTGGCCCAATATCCTAAAATTTTGTGTAAAATCCAGGAGCTCCACAAATCTGATTTTAGCAGACAGACACTCTGCATTAATCTTAATTTTGTGTCTGACTTTTGAACATTATTATATTATTTGAGAATGTTTTATATATCAAATTATAGATAATCTTCCTAGGAAGTACAAAAATGCAGCTAAGTACGTGATATCCGTTCAAAACTTACATATGTATGTAAGTATCTCACATATCAACGAAAATTTAAATTTTTTAATTGCAATTGGGAGAAATCCGTTCACGTTTGACAATTGATCCAGTATAACTTCGCCTAAGATACGATGATGACATTTAGTATAAAGACGTTGTACAATATTGATATTCAGGGCGATAGCGCCTAAAATAAACTTTCTAGAGTGACAACATTTGACAAAAGTATTTCTGATCTCTTGAAAAGTTCGATATTGAAAATGGGGGAGCTCTATTCACATTTAGTGAAATCTCCCATATAACCCCGACCGGGAATCGATTTAATGCTGATAAATTAAATCACATTAAAATTGCACAAGGAACTAGAGCAAAACTTTCCAAACATCCATCGGACAGATCGAAAGAACAATACATCCCAAATATTATTGATGAAGTGTTCATTTTATTTAATTAACTAACTTCAGATAAATAAGTAAATCTTTAATAACTTTTCCGACAAAGCTGATATCCATCCATTCAAAAGCTATATATTTCACGTATGTATCTAAAACTAAGAGTGTATACCCTATAATTTTAAGGCTTATCATTGTTAAAGCTTTGACCTAAATCAGTCCGCTAACTTCAGAGTTTTACATAACTAATCAAGAACTTTTACTAGTTGGATAATTCGTACGAATTAAAGTGCACAACCCTCACGGGGCACTGTGTTTTTGGGTTGCATGCCAGAATACTTAAACTTCATCAAATCGATGTGCTATTGCAAATGTAAGGGCATCTACATTTTGAAGCATCTTTTCTGCATGGTTTATCTGGTCTATCGAACTTTATTAAAAGTTCGTAAAATATGTGTCTATTTTATTTCGAAGCTACTGGCTGGCTTAAATATGCATTCTCTACTTGTAGTCTAGTAATCATTATCTTTCACAAAGGGACCACTTAAAAACCCAAGTGAAGCTTCCCTAGACATCAGCCACCTGCCCAACCTAACCTTTGGGTGCATAACTATTCTAGATGATGACGCCACCGAAAAGCTTTTCTTTTTCCGACTCTTAATTTTAAAGACTCTTTGCATATAATACTAGTATAACCAAATTTTGCTTGGAATTACATTAAGTACTTTTGCAACACCATTGGTGAAGGGTATCCAAGATTCGGCAAAGCCGAATATACCACTCTTACTTGTTTTTTTTTTAATTTTGATAATAAAATTTGTTAACAAAATTTTTCTACAAAAAATTTAAAACAAAAATTTTATGGAGATTTTTCTGGTTAAGAATTTCCTCTAATACCTTTTTGGTTTTGCAACATCTGGTAACTCTAATTTATAAGTTAAGAGAAGTATTTTCTTCTTCTGCTCAAAATTGCTAATCACCTGAAATGATAACAAATTATTATTATTAAAAAAATTAGCGTGTTTGTAAGTTTGCTGTGTATATTTCTCAAATAAACATTTATTATTTATAACTTTTGTTAATTTATTTGTGCTGAACATATATTTGATGGCTTTTCCTACACTAGGAGCACAACAAGGTAATTTTTGTTTATGCAAATATAAAAATGTCATGGTAAATTCAATTCTACTTTTCCACACAGAAACCAATCGCAAAATTCTGGAAGATTTACAATTAAAACGACAACTTTTACAAAAAGGCGTTAATCCAGTGGCGGATATTAATCTTGGTACCGGTCTCACAACACCCCTTAACCAGGTATGACTATTTTGTTGTATGCCATTTTTTTTACCCTACTTGAGAAATCAATAACAGACTCTACATGTCACTAGATGCCCACCACACAGTTGTTGGGTCCCGCAACGGATTTTCCGCAGACCAGCAGTGCCATAACGGTGCCACGATCTGTCTTTAATCCCACTAGCGCCACGACATTGGGCTATTTCATTAGCCAGGACTCACATTACGGCAATTCTTTTATACCTGTCTTGCCACGCTTGGATCCCATACCGGCGAATCATAACGCTAAATAGGGTTAACTTTTACTCCAATTGCTTTTAAGTTTCTCTTTCTAAAAACGTAATTAGTTTAAAATTCTTCTGCAATGGCTCGTATGCGTATGAAGAAATTGGAGGAGTATTTGTCGGGAGTAGATGGTTTCGAGAAGCCCAAAATCAAATTGGAACAATATCCTACACCGCCACATATTGCTAGTTGTGTTTTATATAATGTGCAGGTAAGGTAAATTGTTCAATATAAATATGTTTTATAAAATCTTTAAAACTTCACTTGTTATTTAGGCTCAATTTGAAGACTTGGAAGGAAAATTAGTGGGTGATCTTGGAGCTGGCTGTGGTATGTTAAGTATCGGATCTTTCCTCTTGGGAGCACAGCTTACCGTTGGCTTTGAACTGGATCCAGAAGCTATAGATGTAAGTATCCGATTCTTATAACTTTTTATGACAAGAATTCTTATCTCTTTTTTTCTTTTTCAGGTTTTTCGTTATAATGTTTCCGAAATGGAATTACCTGCCATTGACTGCATTCAGGCCAATGTCCTGCAACTGCCCGGAACTAAATGGGAAAATTGCTTTGATACGGTAGTAACAAATCCACCTTTTGGTACCAAACATAATGCTGGCATGGATATGCGTTTCATAGAGACTGGCATGCATTTGGCCACTAAGGCTGTGTATTCCTTACACAAAACTTCAACAAGGTAAATAATAAATTCTTAACATTTCTCTTGAATTTTTTATTAAACATTTTTTTGCAGGGATTATATACTTAAAAAATCCAAAGATTGGAATGTTAAAGGTCAAGTGGTAGCTGAACTTAAGTACAACATTGAGGCCAGCTATAAATTTCATAAGAACAAATCTGTGGATATTGAAGTTGATTTTTGGCGTTTCGATGTCACCGATAAAGAATTTTAGCTTCAATTTGTTTTTTAATTTTTCTTGCTTTCATTCTGTTTTTATTTTTCATAGAAAACTAATTCCAGTAAAATAATTATTATCAAAATTTACAAAAAACCATAAAAATTAAAGTATAATAAATGCATTTAAAACAAAGCTACATAAAAATCTTTAAAGCTTAAACAAAATACTTAAAACTAAACAAAAAATAAAAGGATTACTCAACATTGAAGACAACACCCTGAGCACAGGCCAATTCTCCCGAATGATTGACAGTAATAGTAGCTCTTTTGCAGTATTGTTTCCAGGAATCGGAACCAGATTCGCGACCACCGCCAGTTTGTTTTTCACCACCAAATGCTCCGCCAATTTCAGCACCATTGGTGGTGGTATTAATGTTAACAATACCACAATCGGAGCCCTGGGCACCAATCCATTTGAAGGCCTTGGACATGTTTTCGGTGAAAATTGCGGAGGAGAGACCTTGTTCTACCTCATTATTCCATTCAATAGCCTCCTCAACAGATTTGGTTTTCAAAATATAAACAATGGGAGCAAAAGTTTCACGGTGCACAACAGGTGAATCATGAGGCAAGCCAGTAATAATAGTGGGCTCCACAAAGAAACCTTCGCTGGGTATAACCTTGCCACCAAAGGCTATCTTACCACCCAATTTAACTGCCTCCTCGATGGTATTCTTGTAGCTGTTAATATTCAGTTGAGAATTGACAGGGCCCACCAAGGTATTGGAATCCAATTGATGGCCAATGCGTGACAAAACTTGTTGATATTTGGCGGTAAGTTGTTTAACAAAAGTATCATAAAGTTTCTCATGAACAATAATACGTCTGGTGGTGGTGCAACGTTGACCGGAGGTACCAATGCAACCAAATAAGGCAGCATCCAAGGCCATTTTAAGGTTGGCGTCTTCATTGATAACTAAAGCATTATTGCCGCCCAACTCCAAAATAACTCTGCCAAAACGTTTTTGTACCTCAATACCAACTTCACGACCGGCCGCGCAACTGCCGGTAAAGGAAACCAATTTAACGCGGTTGTCAGCAACTAATTTCTTGCCCACATCAAGACCACCTTGGCATAAAGTGGTAATAGGTGGTAGATTGTTGCGTTTCAAGACTTCGGCTACAATTTTGGTGGTAGCCACAGAGACTAAGGAAGTGGTAGGGGCACCCTTCCATAAAACACTGTTGCCGCAGGTCTATTTTTTAAAGAAAAATTTGGTATTATTAAAAGAAATTTCAAAAACTAATAAATTATAGCATACCAAGGCTATAGCTGCATTCCAGCCAAACACAGCATTGGGGAAGTTGTAAGCCGAAATAACACCCACCAAACCTAAAGGCCTCCAGGCTTCCAATATAGTATGCTGTGCTCTTTCAGAATTAATCATTTGCCCGGCATAGATGCGTGACAAGCCCACAGCATAATCACAGATGTCAATGAACTCTTGCACTTCACCTTGACCCTCACTGTAGATTTTACCCACTTCCAGACTTACCAATTTACCCAAAGGTTCTTTATATTTACGCAGTTCATCTCCTATCTGTCTAACAATCTCACCTCTTACGGGAGCTGGCACTTGACACCATTCCTTGTAGGCCTCCACACCCACTTTAATAGACTCTTCCATTTCTTGCACTGTACCCGAGCGTACCGAGGCAATAGCTTTGCCAGTGCCTGGATCAATGGAGGTAACAACCGAACCGGATCCCTTCCATGATCCAGTGAAAACACCAGGATTTTCACGTTCTAAACCAATATCTTTAAGGAAGGAGTATTCGGAGGAATCGATTAGGTAGCTACTTTCTCTCAGGGCAGAACTAAGATGCAGGGAAGCGAATTTTTGAGTTTGTTGGAGAGGGATATTCTTGAGAATACCTACGGCACGACAAAGTTGAGACATTCTGGAAATAAAGAAAATGTTATTCAATTGTTAATCGTTGAATATTAAAGAGTCGATTGGAAGTCTTATAGAGCTCAATAATAAAATTATCAAAGTCTTATAGAAGGAATTTTGTATGGCAAAATATGCCCCCCAATTCATAAAAGAATAATAAAATTATTAAAGTCCTTTAGTAGAAATTTTGTATGTAAAATTTGAATTAGAAGCTTGTCATAGTTTTATATTACGTTTATGAATTAGGTGGATGAATTATAAGCTTGTCATAGCTCTATTTCTCGATTATAAATTAGATATTAAATTATATTTCGTTTGTGAATTCGGGATTAAATCTTTATAGTACTTATAGGATCTTTATAGAATTTGATCCGAGATCTTTTTAGAGTTCAATCATAGGGGCTTGTAGGGTTTAACAATAGACCTTTATAGATTTTAAATTTTAGTCTATAGAGTTTAATCGTAGGTCTTAGCAGAGTTTAATGGTAAAGTTCAAAAATGGTTTTTCGTAGGTTTTTATGGAGTTTAATCGTATATTATTTTGGAGTTCAATCCTAGGGGCTTATACATTTCAATTGTGGGGGTGTTTATATAGTTCAATCGTAGTTCTTTTAAGAGTTCAGTTTATAGAGTTAACTTAGGGTTCGGTTTGAGGGTTTATGGACTCTGATTATTAATCGTAGCCCTTAAAAGACTCTAATTTTAAACGTATGTCTTTACAGTCTACAATTTTCAATTATAAGTCTTGTTTACTCTAAAATTGAATTGTAGGGTTTTATATGTCGTTGGTGTCATGTAAAAAGGCCTAACTCACACTTTTTTCGAAGTTAACTTTTTTGTGATTCTAATGCATTTAACGCAAATACAACTCAAAAAAATTTAAGGTAATTTTATTTAAAATTATCAGTTATTTAAGTAATTCTCTAAAAAGCCCTAACTTATTCGTAAAAAAATATATTTTTTTCTTAGAAAACATTCGAATCATAAAGAATTCATCTTAATGTATAATGATTTCTTATATTAAACTTTTGTCAACAACATTTTTCCAAAAGAAAACTTTCGATATTAAGAGCTTTCCTATAGGTAACTTTTTATAGCTAAAACTCATAAAAAAATATATTTTTTTCTTAGAAAACTTTCGAATCTTAAAGAATTCATCTTAATGTATAATGATTTCTTATATTAAACTTTTGTCGACAACATTTTTCTTCAAAAAGAAGTGTATTTGCATTTGATCCCAAACCTGTTACATTTATTTATTAATGTAACAGATCAATTTATTGATAAAAAGCCAAAAAATGTTTGCGGAGAAACCAAATTCCTCGACGCGTTTCGATGGTTGGTTAAGCCATCTCTTCAGGAGGATTATCCCCAATTTAGACAGATCGAAAACCTCGCATTATTACTAAATTTACAAACATAACTATTAAGAATTATGTTCATAAACCAAAAGTAAAAGCGTAGATTATCGACTGAACAAAAACAAACATTTTTCAGTTTTCATCTACCTTCACTTCCCACATTCTTGCTGTAGCCGTCGGCTACTATATGCAGAATGCTGTAAAGAAGGGGGGTCGGGGGGGGGGGGGTTTTGTTCAGTCGATAATCTACGCTTTTACTTTTGGTTTATGAACATAATTCTTAATAGTTATGTTTGTAAATTTAGTAATAATGCGAGGTTTTCGATCTGTCTAAATTGGGGATAATCCTCCTGAAGAGATGGCTTAACCAACCATCGAAACGCGTCGAGGAATTTGGTTTCTCCGCAAACATTTTTTGGCTTTTTATCAATAAATTGATCTGTTACATTAATAAATAAATGTAACAGGTTTGGGATCAAATGCAAATACACTTCTTTTTGAATAATATTTACATCCCGACTATTTTGTTATTTTTTGATAAAACTGCATGCATTCAGCTTATTTTTTTAAAATAAACTTGTTTATTTTAAAACATCTTACCCCCCCCTTCTTCACAGCATTCTGCATATAGTAGCCGACGGCTACAGCAAGAATGTGGGAAGTGAAGGTAGATGAAAACTGAAAAATGTTTGTTTTTGTTCAGTCGATAATCTACGCTTTTACTTTTGGTTTATGAACATAATTCTTAATAGTTATGTTTGTAAATTTAGTAATAATGCGAGGTTTTCGATCTGTCTAAATTGGGGATAATCCTCCTGAAGAGATGGCTTAACCAACCATCGAAACGCGTCGAGGAATTTGGTTTCTCCGCAAACATTTTTTGGCTTTTTATCAATAAATTGATCTGTTACATTAATAAATAAATGTAACAGGTTTGGGATCAAATGCAAATACACTTCTTTTTGAATAATATTTACATCCCGACTATTTTGTTATTTTTTGAGACAACATTTTTCGAAAAGAAAACTTTCAATATTAAGAGCTTTCCTATAGGTAACTTTTTATATCTAAAACTTTATACTTAAAACATTCCATAGGATGCCTATAAAAAACATTCGATATCGAAAGATTTATATAAAACTTACATATAAAAAACTTTCAATATCAAAGCTTTCCTTTTGATTGAAAGATTTTCATTAGAAAACTTTCGATATCAAAAGATTTCTTATATAAAACTTTTGTAGTCAAAATATATCGGATTGAAAATCTATTATATCAACAGATTTCCTGAAGGTTATTTTTAATATCCAAAGCTCTCTACTAAAAACATTCCATATCAAGAGCTTTCCAAAATAAAAATGGCAATATCTAATAATTTCCTATATAAACCTTTCGAGCTTTCCAATATAAAAATGCCAATAATAAAATTTCGATATGGAAGGATTTTCTATAGAAAATTATTGATTTCCTTTATATAACTTCGAATATCGAAAGATTTCATATAGAAACTCTCCAAGTCAAACTTTCAATATCGAATACTTTCCTATAGAAGACTTTTTATATCGAAAGATCTCTCAATATAATTTGTTTTGATCTCTATAGAGAAAAGCCCTAAATTACATTTATGATCTAAAATAAGAATACAAAAAGCCCTATCTCAATTTATTTTTTATAAGTTCAAAATCTTAAAAAAAGTTTTGAGAACCAAATTCAAATACTATTTTAAATCAGTTTTTGCCTTCTCCTGTAAAGTTTTAAATATGCAAGTTAGGGCCTTTCTGCATGAGACCCACTATATGTATATTATTAGAACTTAAATTCTCAATCATAACTGGAGTTTTCAATCGTAGCTCTTGGAAGACTCCCATTTTTAATGCTAGACCTTAACAGAATCCGATTTTCTTTTATGTGTTTCAAAATTCCATTACTATCAATTATTTAGTGACTTTAACACACCCATTTTTCAAACTCCCGTTCATCAACACCCTGCTTTATACTAATGTGATTTTGAAAGGCGATAACGAACATAACTGATTAGACCCCTGGTGTTTGTGAACTAATAAAAAAACTGAAAGATTAAAAACGCTTGTTTTGAAAACAAGAACAAAAACCTAAAATTTATTTTTAAATTCTTGAAGTGGAATATTTTGGGAAAATATCTCCTAAATAAAACGATAAGAAGTTTAAAATCTAAGCAAATATTTTAACATGAGATGTACATATTGAAGATATTCAAAATTAATCTATAACGTACTATATGAATTGATTATATTGAATATATTCAAAATTGAAGATATTCAAAATAAATCTATAACGTACTATATTAATTGATTATAAAATTGTTAGAATTTCGAATGTTCATTCATAGATACTGCATTTCGAATATTTTACTACTTATTCAAAGTTCATCTTACATGTCTCTATACAATCTATAGATTTCAATATTAAATATTATCCCCCTTATTCAAAAACAAAAAATAAAGTTATAACATTTTTATGAATTAGGGGGTATATCTATTCGAATATATCTGTGGCAATAAATAATAATGGCTTAACTCCGAATTTATACCAGTAATATCTTCTATTTTAAAATTTTTATATTAAAAAAAAAAATATTTGTTATAATAACCCAAATAGTTATATCTACCTTAGGCAAAAAAATTCTATATCTCTCTGCTAAATTAAATAACAAAGTAATAATTGTATCACAAAAATTTTGAAGCACTCACTTGTTTATATTGATAAGATTTCGTTGCACTGATATTGTTAAATAAAATTGTTTTCAAAATACTTTATAATTTCCGAAATTCTTCTACTCAGTCCAATAGCCCGCTCACAACTAAATCGACTTTCGCTTTTTTGCGCTACGGTTATCCATTCAAAACTAATTATATGAAGTGGAGACTCTGTAGCGGGTTCTTATCAATTATGTAGCCGGCTTTTTTTCGACTTGTTATTGTTTGGATTCGTTTTTTTTTTTTGGAGGAATAATACAAATCTCTCCAATAAATTGATAAGAATTGAAAATGTGTTTGTGTGTATATTATCTCTATAGCTAGACAAACTATATTGCACTTTTATTATCTTCTTTAGAAAATTTGTCAGACACAATTATCAGGGATAAGGGAGAAAAGTGTATGTGATCTTTTGAAAAATGTATCAAAGGTTTAATAATGTACGAGGATTGTTTCGACTTTTGGAAAAAGAAATAGTAATCCGATTTCGGATAGGGAATACATGAGTCTGCCGAATTTCATAACATTATTTTTGAAGTTGCGTCCTGTACTTTTATAAATTAACTCAGGGCGTAATTCAAAGTGAATCGGTATACTAAGAGGTGGGTCTGAAACTAATATTTCTATGCGTAACAAACATCAGCACAAACCCAATATACCTTTTCCACCTATGGTGGTGAAGGTATCAAAGTAGGAAGATCAGAGAATAGGCTTATCAAGCAGAGATTCCCGCAATAATAAAGGCAAAATAATAAATATCAGATAGAAAGTTTAGGGACAGTAAAGGACTGGTAGCACTTAAAGCTTAACATTGACATATCGGGTTATCCATTTTGCGGTTTCAAAAGTGAACGTAAATATAACACATATAAATTATTTTTTTCATTATATTTCTTTTTTGTTATAAAGCTTGATAGTTGACATTATGTGTGAAACACTACATCGTGAAACACCACGCGAAATGTTGCACTTTTTGACACATATTGAAGAATGTTGGTTTTTAAGTGCTCAAGAGTTAAAGGCTTATTTGCATAAAAGCGGTCTTTCGTGTAGCCCTACAAAAAAAGTTCAATGTTGTCAAATCGCATGATCTTGGTAGCCAGTTGATATCGCCACGACGAGAAATTATGCGGCCAGGAAATGTCTCTTGCAATAAAGCCATATTCGTTCGAGTTGTATGACATGTGGCGCCGTCTTGTTGAAACCACATATTCTCCAAGTCGTATTCTTCAATAGCAGGCAAAAAGTCGGTTATCATATGACCATAACGCTCCGAATTCACGGAATCGACACATTCGGATCTTCGGCAACACTTTTACTTACAGCAGCGATATTTTCGTCGGAACGAGCGAAACGATGATTCACAGGCCTTACAATATTTGTAATCGCTCCAGTCTCTTCAAATTTCTTCACAATTTTGCGTAGTTGGACGATTATGTAAACCATAATCTCCTCTTAAAGCACGATATGTGGCTATTGCTGAATCACCATTTTGGAGTATGTTCTGATAATTTTTATGCGTTGTGTGATACTTAAGCTATCCATTTTCGTCAATGTCAGACTTTCAACTGAAAAGAAAAAAATTGGTTTAACAACTTAGTTTGACAGATGTCGAATTCCAGTCCTATACTTTTAAAAATACGAAACGGAAAACCCTTTATTATAAATTTGAATTAACGTTTTTTTATAACCTAACCTTAATTAACATAACATACATTATTTCCACGACATTCCAATTGCAACAAGGGTACTTGATACTGATTCTATTTTTAGACTCATTGAGAGGGACCTACGTTTTGACTCCAGCTCCGAACGGCAAATGCATTAGTTAGAGAAGTTTAACATAGCCTAATACTCAATAACCAGTGACTGCTAAGTTATGAGGTGAACTGCCGCTTTTTTGAAAATTTATTTTTTTCAAGTGAGTCTGGCCGGGGATCGAATTTGACACCTCTGGTATGATAGGCAAATGACTAGCCTGCACGGTGTAGGATAAGTGCAAAGAAAATAAAATAATCGAGGAACTGGCTTTAGTCATATGCCCCTATTGCCGTTCTCAAGTAAACTCAGTTTGGTCATCTGCCAGTCGACCCAACTTTCACTCAACCAAATTATTTTTTGATATTGCGGAGCTAAAAAACGTTTGGGTTGAGTTGAGAACAGCAATATTGATTAATATTAACTTTCATTATGAACGATAAAGACCTAATTTCTATTCCATAGTGTTCAACTTTTTCTCATGAGAAATGCAGGAATCGCATATCCATATGGATATATTTTACAAGCTAACCTTAGCTAACATAAACTAACCTATCCTAACCTAATTTTATGACAAATGTTATAACTTTTGGCGGGCTTTTAATAACAAATAACCTCAAACGTTTCTATGACAACCTTCGGACTCTATAGCAACTTCATAAAACTGTTAATTCAATATTGATGGAAATAGTCAGAAAACCAGTTCAAAACTATTGTATTTGATAAAAAATTTAAACAATTCCAAAACAAGTGCAAATATATTTAGCAAAAATTTTTCAAAATGGAGGTAATGGAAGAGGGTAATCTTATGGACCGAGTGCCAATATTACTTCAAAGGGATTTGCAATATTATCAGGTTTGTAGCTTTAAGTTTAAAATAAATAAAATAATTACATTAATCCCTTTTGAAAACTCAGACCCATCAAAGAGTTTTGCAAGAACGTCTTTGTCTTGGAGTCGTGGGTGGTAAATTGGATTTTCCCCGCTATGCTTCTTTTGCGGCCATCAAAATAATTCTATGGTGGGAAGATGAATATTTTGCCTCGTATCGCAAACATTCGGGTTTGTTGCACACGGAAAAGGAATTGAATGAGGGAGATTTTGTGAGTTGATTTGTAATCAGAATGACTTTTGTACTTTATATAATTCCTTAATCTCTTCCAGTCCTCTGTTGTGGTTAAAAGCTCAGATCCCGATAAATTTGTTAGTTTGGTTACAAAATCGGCCGATTTGTTATTAGAACACTTACATGTACTCTCGCAAGAATCATTAGATCATGCCGATTTATCTGTACTAACAGCCACTATAGGTGCGGCAGCTTTAGTCAGGAATAGCCTCAATGTCTACCTTCAAGCCGCAACTACCAAAATCTGTCCTCCCAAAGGCGATGAAAAAGGTGGAGCTTTGAAACTTTCTCTCAAACAATACTCTCAATTGTCCGAAGCTTTAGCCGAACGTCTACTCGACTTACATTGTCGCCTACTTTTGCTCTATATCGTACAAGATGCTGATGCTTTGCATTGGGAGGATACCGAGCCATTTTTTGAATCGGAACGTGGTTCCTATTGTATTCAAATGTGGTGGTTGTATATGTATGGCACAAAGGATGATTTGTGGAATTCGGTGCCACCTAAAATGGCTCAACGCATATTTGGTGGTATGCTCAATGAGACCTTGAGTGTTTTGACGGTACGCTATTCTCAAATAACCACCAGTTTAGCTCGGGCCCAGCTGCATTTGTGCGATATTTGCAATATGTTATTTTGTATAGCCGAATTACTGCCGCATGTCTGCGAAAGTGGGGAGGCCTATGTAGGTGAGTAAGATTTAATGAGGATTTTTCTATGAAATATAAAAAATTCCTAGTTTTACCTTTAATTATATTTTATACCCTACACTATAACTATTGGGAGTTTAGGATAGGGCATAAGACATGTAGACATAGACTAAGACATACACTAAAATATAGACTAAGACATTGACTAAGACAAAGACTAAGACATAGACTAAGACATAGACTAAGACATAGCCTAAGACATAGAAAAATATCCTTTAAATAGTAAATTTTCTAAAACTTCCCTATGAATAGTCAATTTTCGAAAAATTTCCTATAAAAAGTAAATTTTCAAAAAATTTCCTATAAAAAGTCAATTTTCGAAAAATTTCCTATAAAAAGTAAATTTTCAAAAAATTTCCTCTAAAAACTCAATTTTCGAAAAATTTCCAATAAAAAGTCAATTTTCGAAAAATTTCCCATAAAAAGTCAATTTTCGAAAAATTTCCTATAAAAATTCAATTTTCGAAAAATTTCCTATAAAAAGTCAATTTTCGAAAAATTTCCTATAAATAGTCAATTTTTGAAAAATTTCCTATAAAAAGTCAATTTTCGAAAAATTTCCTATAAAAAGTCAATTTTCGAAAAATTTCCCATTAAAAGTCAATTTTCCAAAAATTTCTTATTAAAAGTCAATTTACGAGAAATTTCCATTTAAAAGTTAATTTTCGAAAAATTTCCTATTAATTGTCAATTTTCGAAAAATTTCAATTTTTAAAAAAATATTTCTATTAAAAGTCAATTTTCGAAAAATTTCCTAAAAAAAAGTCAATTTTCGAAAAATTTCCTATATAAAAAGTCAATTTTCGAAAAATTTCCTATATAAAAAGTCAATTTTCGAAAAATTTCCTATAAATAGTAAATTTTCGAAAAATTTCCTATAAATAGTAAATTTTCGAAAAATTTCCTATAAAAAGTCAATTTTCGAAAAATTCCCTATAAATAGTAAATTTTCAAAAATTTCCTATAAAAAGTCAATTTTCGAAAAATTCCCTATAAATATTCAATTTTCGAAAAATTTCCTTAAATAGTCAATTTTCGAAAAATTTCCTTAAATAGTCAATTTTCGAAAAATTTCCTTAAATAGTCAATTTTCGAAAAATTTCCTATAAATAGTCAATTTTCGAAAAATTCCCTATAAATAGTAAATTTTCGAAAAATTTCCTATAAATAGTAAATTTTCGAAAAATTTCCTATAAATAGTCAATTTTCGAAAAATTTCCTATAAATAGTAAATTTTCGAAAAATTTCCTATAAATAGTAAATTTTCGAAAAATTCTCTATAAATAGTAAATTTTCGAAAAATTCCCTATAAATAGTAAATTTTCGAAAAATTTCCTATAAATAGTAAATTTTCGAAAAATTCAATATAATAGTAAATTTTCGAAAAATTTCCTATAAAAAGTCAATTTTCGAAAAATTTTCTATAAATAGTTAATTTTTGAAAAATTTCCTATAAATAGTAAATTTTCGAAAAATTCATTATGAATAGTAAATTTTCGAAAAATTCCCTATAAATAGTAAATTTTTGAAAAATTCTCTATAAATAGTAAATTTTCGAAAAATTTCCTATAAAAAGTCAATTTTCGAAAAATTTCCTATAAAAAGTCAATTTTCGGAAAATTTCCTATAAGATGTTAATTTTCAAAAAGTTCCTATAAAAATTCAATTTTCGAAAAATTTCCTTTAAATAGTATTTTTTTTTTAAGACTAAGACAATGACGAAACATACATTACGAAATCGACTAAGGGACTACTATATATATGTCATGTAGGGTATCATATGTTGGGTTTAACTTACGACTTTAATAATTTCTTATTTATTTTCTTTATTTTCAAAAATTATTTTGTCTACCTTCCACTTAATGACCAACTCAGGCGTATTACGACGTATATAGTCGTCTAAAGCCATATACCATTTCTCTGTCTTTATTCCACTCACTCGCTAATGATGTTGATGTTTTCCTAATGTTTTAAAATTGCATCTAATTAACATGAATTTATTTTAGCATTACACCTCATACTTTTTATCCAAATACATAATCATTAGGGTGATCCTAATGTCAAAGTTCAAAAGGTTTCAATCTCACACCAAAAAATTAAGGGTGCTGTAGCTAAGTTAGTCGGCGCGTAGACTACTAAACATAGCATAGACAAATTTTATTTCTGTTGTTATTAATTTTTTTTAAATTAGTGATTATCACGGCATCCTCCATCCACTTACAGTTTTAACACGCCGCCGATGTAAAAGAAGTAAAATTTTCTGTAAAGCAAAAGGCGTACATAATACTTCTAACTAACAACAGATGGGGTAACTGCATTGTTTTACACTTACTTTATGTCCTCTTACACTTCTCTACAGTCCTTTTTCCAAAGGCTCCAGCCAACATAAGCTTTCCATCGGGCTATAAACTATAATTTTCCTACAAAATTTGAAACAACTCAAAAGCCTTTCAATTGATTTCAAATTGTTATATATATCTCGTTGGAAAGCTTTTTAAGACCATATTTTAATCCATAGCCTATTTGTAGGGTGAGCCTGAAACATTTTGAAATCTTACATTGAGGGATTACCCTATTACTCATATATCCTTACGACTCGCACTTATGTTTTTGTTTCTTTTTTTGAAAATTTTTAACAGGATTACAGTTAAATAACCAAAGTGTCATTATACGTGATATACATGCAAAGTGCAGGGAACTTTTTTATTGCCTTCTGTTGCGTGGTGCACCGCTTGGAGTACTCTCAAAGGTTTGTTTGTTTACACTTTATATAATTTTTATGTAGAATATTTGATAATTACGGGTAGACAGACTGACAGGGAGGGAGTATAATGTTATTTCAACTTCTGTAATTTAATTTAATTTTCCTACTAAATATTTAATAATACCTAAGGCAACCGGCAGTTCGGGGAACATCCCGAAACTCTGATATATTTATAACATTTCTTTATAGGTCTTTCGTAAAGGCTTGGAAAATATGGAAATGTTTTCTTCTCGCCATGGCCTGCCGAGTGCTTGGATTATCTTCGCCTTGCCACGCCTCTTTCCTAAGGATCAATCCTGCCAATGGGTCACAGAATTTGCAGATTTGAATACCAGCTCGGCTGTTTCTTTGGAGTTGAAGGTTTTGCTGTCTTCACCCGAAGCCGATTGGCCGTTTTTGGTTAAGGTTATTTTCTTTTTACATTTTATATTCAAAATTCATAACTTTAAGTTTTTTCTCTCTAGGTCCTTCTAATGCGCGATGCCCATTTGACGGGCATTATTTTGAAACATTTGCTTAAGCATTTACCCTCTAGCGAAAACTTTAAGAATGTGGCCAAACATTCTTTCGTTGAAGACGCAACTGAGCCGAAGAAATGTGAGGGTTTTCTGTGTCGCGGCGAGTGTTTTAATGTGGCGGATTTGATAGCCGAAGATTTGGGTAGGATTTATTAATGAGACCAAAAGATTTTGGGATTTCATTTCTTCATGTAAAATCTTTCAGATCCCGTGGGTCAAACCAATTGCCAGATTGTTTTGTCTTTGACCTATTTACTGGTGGCTTTGGGCAAAGCTGTCGATATTAAGGCCTGCTTGATAAAATCCCTAGAAGATTCCGGCCTACCGGGATGGAGTGATTGTTTGGATAAGAGACAGGTTGGGGAAAAAACTAAAAAATGTCTTATTATAAAAAATATATAGAGTATTAGTTGCTTCCGAATTAGAGTAAAAGCGGTAAACACTTTTTTAATGGGACTTATCAAAAAGACCACACGGCAAATCAATATATCGAAAAGACTCTATAATATAAAGATGTTCCATCTTAATATAATAGAGTCTTTGATACAACTTTAGTCAAAGTATAAAACTTTTGTCTAAGTATAAGACTTTAACTCTGACTTATATAAAACTATAGTCAGAGGATAAGACTAAGTCGGAGTATAAGACTATATTTGGAATATAAGACTATAGTCGAAGTATAAGATAATATAAGACTATAGTCGAAGTAAAAGACTATAGTCAGAGAAATAAGGCCATAGTCGAAATAGTCTTATATTTCGTTGTATAAGACTATAGCCAGAGTATATAACTGTGAAAGTATAAGTCGAAGTATAAAACTAGATTCGGATTATAATAATATAGTCGGAATATAAGACCAAGTCGGAGTATTAGAGTATAGGCGGAATGGAAGACGTATAAGACTAAGTATTTTACTCCGACTATAGTTTTGCACACCGACTTAGTCTTATACTCCGTCTATAGTTTTACATTCCGTCTATAGTCTTATACTCCGGCTTATACTTCGACTTAGTCTTATACTTCGTCAATAGTTTTACGTTCCGACTATAGTCCAATACTTCGACTACAGGTTTATATTTCGAGTATAGTCGGAAGTATAAGACTATAGTCGGAATATAAGACTACACTCGAAATACAAGATTGTAGTTGAAGTATTGGACTATAGTCGAAATGTAAAACTATTGACGAAGTATAAGACTAAGTCGAAATATAAGTCTTAGCCCTAATATAAGATTATAGACGGAATTTAAAATTATAGACGGAGTATAAGAAGTCGGAGTATTAGAGTATAGTCGAAATGGAAAACTGTTGACGAAGTATAAGACTGAGTCGGAGTGTAAATATATAGTCGAAGTATTAAACTATAGTCGGAGTAAAGACTATAGTCAAAGTAAAGACTATAGTCGGAGTAAAGAATACAGTCGGAGTATAAGACTATATTCGCAGTAAAAGACTATAGTCGTATAAGATTCTCTGGGTGTAAGACTATAATCTGAATCTAAGGCAGAAATCTGAGTAGAAGACATTATAAAGCTAAAGCTTTAAGTATAATTCTATAGGCTTAGTTTAAAACTCTAGGCTTAGTTTAAGACTCTAGTCTTGACTAGAGACTATAACGTTAGCATACAACTCTGAGATATTCTAAAGATATAAACAAAAACAAGAAGCATCATCTTAACATTTTCTACTTTTCCTTTCCAGGTTTGGAATCAAAAACGCCCGCCTTGGCTCGAGGCCATAATGCATTTTGTGTACCCTGTATTGGACTGCATTGTAGAGATGTTGGTAAACGCAGTAGAGGCAGGGGCCAGCATGTATCAGGCCATGTCTTTGGCCCTGACCTGTGTTTCGGAAATGTGGGATTGTATACCAGAGGGTCTGTACAAAGTAACATCACTTTTACAAGATATCACACCCGTTTCCACGAGACCTTTAAGTATAATAATATATTAAGTCTTAAAGTTCATCTGATTCCATTTATCATGTATCTTATAAATCAGGTGACTCAGTCCTAATGCAGGTCATGTTTGCCGCCCTCTACACCGAACTCATTAAAACCGCCGAGAAATATGAGAAAATAAAAGATGATTCGAAAGCCTCCATTTGTTATACCATATCCGAGGCCATATGCTCGATTGATGAGGATGACAAGCATACCGATCAAATTGAGTTATTTTTGAAGCAGGCTAAAGATAGTATTATACTAGAGAGCTATGGTTCTTCGGGCCGTGGTCCTGGGGGCATGAGCGCTGTGAGCACGGTTAAAATCGATGATATTGGTACAGCGGATTCGGATCGCATGAGTCATAGTCCACCGGCTAATTATGCCATGGAACTGGAGGTGGGCATAACAGACTTTATAGCCGAGGTCTTGACTAGTGATGTCCTGACAACGGATATTGGGAAGCAGGCCTTGAAGGTAGGATGATGAAGAAATAAATCTTAATAATTCTTAATTTGAATTTATGTTGTTTTTTTTAAAGGTCTGCTACAACTATTTGAAGAACAACAAAGATTGGCTTATGGAACAGTTGGGCACTAGCATAAATGAACCCAGTCTCTTTCAGGGTGTGAAGGGTCAAAATATTAAGGAAGTTAAACCCTCACTACTGAAGACAATGTTCTATATAGATAATATACCATTTGATCAGGTAAAATTTGAAGAAAAATATAAATATAGGACAATATCTCGTTTAAGAATAAGACTGTACTCTGAGTATAACACTAGGGTCTAAGTATGAGACTACAGTTTACTACAGTTTTCGAGTTACTCGAATATTTGTTGCGCAACTCCATCATTTTTTTATAATTCTATATCTCGAAAGCTAGAGCTAACCTAAAAAAACGGTTAGCACCATCGAATTAAGAGTACTCGATTTAACTTTTGTCGGTTTTTTCAACTAGCACAGAGTTATTAATAAGCACAGCATTCTCCATCGGAGGTAAGCCCTACAGCAGTAACACGCTGTCGATGTAAAAGAAATATAATTGGTCTAAATATATACATAGATAACAGCAGATTTCTCAAACTAAATATTCTAATAATAGACAGATGTGCAACTGTTGAATAATATAAAGACTTGATTCTTCTTTTCATCACCTTTGACCTCTCTACTACCCCCTTGAAGGTTAATCAATTCAATTCAATTGAATAGGTAGCTTTTGCCTGAGAGGTACTTCTCTCTTAAAAAAAAAGAAACAGAAGTTGGCAATGATTGATCTAAAGCGCTTGATGTAGACAGTGATGGCCAGGCCAATGGTTGTAAAAAAAAGACTGACTTCCAAGCCTTAAAACCATAACAAACACTGACTTTTTCGGAACTGATTGAACGCACCTGGATTTCGTGAACATTTTTATGGTTCCAAATTCAAAAATGTTGTTGATTCATGTAGTGTTAGTGTAGTGTCCATGAGCTTATTCAGAGAACACACGTCGTTATATAAAAGCGTTCACCTTTAAGTCTTGGGTTAGTTGAAATGTCACGGCAGAAAATTCGGAAAGCTGTGGTATGTCAAAGGCAGGCATCTTGTGATCGACTACATAGTGTTGTCCAGCACACTCTCACCGACTGTGGCGTTGTTTTCGGAAGATCATGTATTTCTTTGGCGTTCGTTTGATGCTTGATCATTTACTGAGTAATTGGACTCAAATTGGGGGAATCCTATGAGAAAGAACTTATGGAAAAAAAAACTGTTTTGGATTACTAGTGAACCGCCGTAGTATAGCAGATTAGTCATCCGCATACCAGAGGTCCCAAGTTTGATGCCCGACCAGACCCACTTGAAATTTCCCGGGTGATACCACGAGGAGGTCTGTGTCCACAGTTGAAATAATTGATAACCAAGATAAGTCTGTGCTTAACAAGTTAAGACCAATCAGAAACGTTGCTTGGTATCCAACATCACCCCCAAACATCTAGCATTTCCCCTATCCATTCTTTAAGTGTAATACCATATAATATTAGACTAGTATTTCCCTCTTTTTTGTTACTCTTACTCACTTTAATGCTTTGAAATAAATTTGAAATTTATCTTTATTTCCCCTATCCCATTTTCCAGTTATTAACGGGTTCCTTAAAAATTGAGTATGTGACTTGGCTGCAAACACCGCTGTCATTAAATCCCGAACGTGCTTGGTTGCATTTGGCGCGACGTTGCGACTTTCAAGAAGATGCCAAACTAACAATGCCGGAAGTAGCCATGGTTGCGGGCATACAGAAAATCATGAAGAAGCGCAAGAATTATGGAAAGTAAAATTTTGACAAAAAGGCAATTTTTTTAGCGGGGAAAATATTTAAAAACTACAATAAGTAAAAATGTATACGAGTAAACATTTAAAACAAACAAACAAAATTTTTTCAAAAATGAATAATGTTAAGAAATTTGTAGCAAATTTAAGTATAAATAAAACCTGTTATAAAAAGGATACAACACATATACAGACATACGTGTTATTGTCCTTGTCGTTGTGGTGAAGAAAAAAAAAGAACAAATACAAGAAAAGCTTTTAGAGGAAAGTGAAAAAGTAAAAAATAAAAAATTTGAAATATATATAAATCATACGCACAGTTGCTTTAAAATGTGACTGCATCTTTTGGAGGGAAGAGAAGTTAGGGAAGCATTTTCTTGGTTCGACGTACGTCCTTTCTAGAACACTTGACACTATAATTTATAAATATTATGTACTATATTTACGTTGATGCTGCTGCTGCTACTGTTGTTATGTTTTGTGGCATAATTTAACCACAATAAATTTAGAAAAATTAAATTTTGAAAACCCTTTCGGAAATATTTTTTTTATTAAATCAAATCTAAAAAGGTTTTTAAATATTAAATAGAGCGGACTTAGTTTAAAAATTAATTAAAAATAAAGTAATATTCAATTGATTTTTCTTAAAACAAATTGTGCTTAATCCTTTGCTTCCAAAAATTCCCACTGGGTTTCATTATCCTAATAGAAATTTAACATATTCCAACTATAAATAACAATGTTGCTGTTTTTTAATTTTTTTCTCTATCTCGCTCTCCCTCCCTTGAAATCAGGCCTGCCAGATTTGCCGATTTTCGGCATTTTGGCGATTTTTGACCTGAAAATTTGTTAAGTACCGATGTGGAGATATTGGGTAGAAAATTTTCGATTGTTTGAGATTATATGACAAATCCATTGACTTTTCATATAATCTCCATCGTTTCCAACGATATAAGTTTTCAATAATTCCGGTAAATTGGGATGTACAGAGTCAAAATTTGAGAACGAAAAACGAAAAACGAAAAAAAAAATTCAATTTCATTTTCTTCCCTTTAAAATGGTTTCTGTTCAATTCTGTTCAAATTTAGAGTAAAGACGAATTTTTTATACAAAATTTTTTGTATAGAAAAATTTCCAATATAAAATATTTTGGCTTTGAAATTTTTTGTATAGAAACATTTTCAATATAAAATTTTTGTATAGAAAAATTTTCAATATAAATATTTTTGTATTGAAAAATTTTCAATATAATTTTTTTTTACAGAAAAATTTTAAAGAAAAATTTTCAATATAAAATTTTTTGTATAGAAAAATTTTCAATATAAAATTTTTTGTATAGAAAAAATTTTCAATATAAAATTTTTTGTATAGAAAAATTTTCAATATAAAATTTTGACTATAGACAAATTTTCAAGATAAAATTTTTATATAGAGGAATTTTGAATATAAAATTTGTTGTATAAAAAAATTTTCAATATAAAATTTTTTGTACAGAAAATTTTCAATATAAAATTTTTGGTATAGAAAAATTTTCAATATAAATTTTATTCTATAGAATAATTTCCACATACGAATTTTTGTATAGAAAATTTTTCAATATAAAAATTTTGTATAGACAAATTTTCAATATAAAATTTTTTGTATAGACAAATTTTCAAGATAAAATTTTTTGTATAGAAAAATTTTCAATAAAAATTTTTGTTAGAAAAATTTTCCAAATTAAATTATTTGTATAGAAAAATTTTCAATATAAAATTTTTTGTTAGAAAAATTTTCAATATAAATTTTTTTGCATAGAAAAATTTTCAATATCAAATTTTTTGTATAGAGAAATTTTCAATATAAATTTATTTGTAGAGAAAAATTTTAAATATGAAAATTTGTGCTATAAAAAAATGTTCAATATAAAAATTTTTGTATAAAAAATTTTCAATATAAAATTTTTTTTGTTGAAAAAATTTTTGTATAGAAAAATTTTCAATATGAAATTTTTTGTATGGAAAAATTTTCAATATAAAATTTTTTGTATAGAAAAATTTTCAATATAAAATTTTTTGTATAGAAAAATTTTCAATATAAAATTTTTTGTATAGAAAGTTTTCAATATAAAATTTTTTGTATAGAAAGTTTTCAATATAAGTCTTTGTACAGAAATATTTTCAATATAAAACCTTTTGTATAGAAAATTTTCAATATAGAACTTTTTGTATAGAAAAATTTTAAATATGAAAATTTGTGCCATAAAAAAATAAAATTTTTTGTATAGGAAAATTGTTAATATAAAATCTTTTCCATAGAAAAATTTTCAATATAAATTTTTTTGTATAAAAAAATGTTCAATATAAAATTTTTTTGTATTGAAAAATTTTCAATATAAAATTTTTTGTGTAAAAAAATTTTTAATATGAAAATTTGTGCTATAGAAAAATTTTCAATATAAAATTTTTTGTATAAAAAAATTTTTAATATGAAAATTTGTGCTATAGAAAAATTTTCAATATAAAATTTTTTGTATAGAAAAATTTTCACTATAAAATTTTTCGTATAGAAAAATTTTCAATATAAAATTTTATGTATAGAAATATTTTCAATTTAAAATTTTTTGTATAGACAAATTTTCATTATAAATTTGTTTATGTAGAAAAATTTTACTGTAAAATTTTTTGTATTGAAAAATTTTCAATATAAATTTTTTTGTGTATAGAAAAATTTTTAATATAAAATTTTTTTGTATAGAAAAATTTTCACTGTAAAATTTATTGTTTTAAAAGTTAAGTTATAAAGTTTTTTGTATAGAAATATTTTCAATTTAAAATTTTTAGTATAGAAAGATTTTTGAGGCCCTATGCTCCACTGGGAGTCAAGGATAACAGAAGAAGAAAGATTTTAGTATATAAAGATTTTCGATGTGAACCGCCGTGGTATAGCAGGTTAGTCATCCGCCTAGCATACCAGAGGCCCAAGTTCGATAATTGGCCAAACTAACTTGAAAAAATAAATTTTCAAAAAAGCGGCGGTTCACCTCATAACTCAGCTAGCCACTGGTTAATGAGTGTTAGGCTATGTAAAACTTCTCTAACTAATGCATTTGCCGTTCGGAGCCGGCGTTGAAACGTAGGTCCCTTTCAATGAGTCTAAAAATAGAATCGGATGCAGCTCATTGTCTGAGAGAAGTACCCCTTGTTCCAATTGGAATGTTGTCGGGGAATTATATATATATATATATAAGATTTTCGATTTTCAATAAACATTTTCAATAAACATTTTTTTAATATTCGGCTTTATTTGTGAAATATTTTTGAAAATTTTGATTTTTTTGTTATTTTTGAAAATTTACTGCCGATAATGCCAATTTTTTTTTTGGAAAAATGTGCCGTTTTTTCACGAAAATGTTCTGGCAGCCCTGCTTGAAATTCAAATTTCTGAGACATAAGCTTTTAAATTATACTCTTTTCCCTCAATTTTTTTTCCAACTTTTTTATTGCTCTAAAATTATGCTTATGTGTGTGTTATTGTTTTAATTTAATATCCTTTAAAGGACTTGTTGGTGTTATTCTCTCGTGTTTTTTTTCTGCTCAGCTCAGACAATTAAGGAAATTAATGCTGTTTGGTTTAATGACGTCTATGACTTTTGTTTAAATTTTCTATTCCTCACAACATCTCCATCGCCATAATCATCGTCATCATCTTTCAGCGCCATCATTATTATTCCTTATACTAGATTTTAATACAATGCGTGGTCTCATTTCTTACCATTCGATGTTAGGAGCAGTTGTTAAAGAATTGTATGGAACGACAAGAAAGTAATACAATTTGTTTTATTATTTATATCAGGGCAAAGGAATGGAATATGTATTCATAATTCATGAAGTGGCTGTCATTAAAATGGGATAAATAGACTAAAATATTAAATTGAAAAAAGGTATGAAAAATTATGTTGGGGAACTTTGTGATGAATGACTTTAGGTGAGGTATAAGACTTAACCCTGATTATTAGGCTATAGTTTGAATATAAATAAGACTAAGAGTTAGAATTAGCAGCCCCTAATACTGCTGATACCCAGTATCTGCCCTAATTGATCTTAACTTAGTAATAACAGACTTATCTTTGTAATCCTCCATCTCAAATGCAGATACTGACCTCCTCGTGTTATCACCCGTGAACTACGTTAACACCCGTTAAAGTAGCGAGTTAATATGTGCATCGCGTTCCCTCTTATATATATGTATAGTTCCCACACCACATTCCAATTGGAACAAAGGAGTACTTCTCTCAGACAATGACGATAAAAACGTGGATGTCGGGCTAGTAACCCACTCCTGGAAAAAAACTTATTTAAACACATAAATAAGAAGAATTAAAACGCACCCCACCCCCATAATGCTGACGTCTATGGCAAACAAAAAAAGGACCAAGAATTAAGGATCAGCATAGGATCTTCCGAATCCTTTACAGAGGAGGTGCTCTGATCCAGTTGCTGTCCAAGAAGTAAGATGGAATGGCCAGGGATTCGCAAACAGACCAAAAGGTGACCTGTATTACAGCTGCCCTGAGAGTAGGCATAAATTTGGTTGCAGATTCATAGTTGTCAAAAAATGCTTAACCTAGTCTCCAGATTCACCCCAGTTAATGAAAGATTAGCAACAATATGCAAAATACTTCTATCTGAGCTCCCACAGAGGAGAAAGATAAGGATTTAAAAGAAGCCTTTTATGGAGGAAGTTTACGATAGCTGCCCCAATCATGACTTTGAAATAATACTAGGAGATTTTAAGGCAAAGATTAGGCGGGAAAGTTGCTTTGAGCCCACAGTTGGTAAATTCATCCTCCATAACTTAACATCTGACAATGGCATGAGGTTGACCTCATTTGCGGCTGCTCGAAATATGGTAGTGAGTAGCACAAAGCTACGTGGGTGTCTCCTAATCAAATAACAAAAAATCAAAAATACCATATTGTAGCTGGCAGAAGGCACTCATCAAGTGTATTGGATGTACGCACAATTCGGGGAGCCAATATGGACTCCGATCATTATCTTGTTACAGCCAAGGTGAGAACACGCCTAATAGGGAACTCTGCAGTCAGTAGTTACTCGTCGAACTCTAGAAAGATAAAAATCTGCGAAATAAGAATTTGTATACTTTGGTACCGCTGTGAACATCAACAGCGGTATGTAGAATCATACTTACTATAGACATAGCAAAACGCATTAAACAACAGCGGCCACGTTGGCTAGGGCATGTTGTGCGAATCGATGAAAATGAGTGGAAAGACGAAGTAGAAGAAAATCTTTCAAAACTTGCCATACGAAATTGGAGAATATGCGCACAAGATAAAAGCGCATGAAATTCTAAAATATGCTCGGCCTTTGACCTAAACAGGTTGTAACTATTAAACTAAAGAAACCAGTATAGAAAAATTGCATCATTAACTTAATTTCGTAGAGTTTAGAGACCAGCGCTCAAAACATAGTAGAGTCAAACAGATAGTTCCTCAGGCGGAGTCTTGTCGCCACTCCTGTTTAACTTCCTCCTCTCTAAGCTCCCAGCTCCATCGCAAGTCGTTGAAGTGATATCATATGCGGACGACTGCACGATAACGGCAACCGGCCATAATGTGGAAGGCCTATGCGGTAAGGTGAATCGTTATCTCGGTATAATCCACAATTTCTTCACTGAACATAACCTGAAGATACAACCAACTAAATTCTCAGCGACCCTATTTACCACCTGGACAAAAAAAGTAAGCCTATAACTTGGAGTCGAGATCGATAGTGTACCATTTCCGACAGTGAATTACCCGAAAATCCTGGGAGTTACACTCGAAAGCCTTTTTACTTCGTCAGCACATGCCACAACTGTCGCGCATAAATAACGATGTAGAATCAAGGTCCTTAAAGCACTAGCTGACAGTACTTAAGGAATGGATAAAGAAAACTTGCTGTCTACCTATAAAGCGATTGGTCGGTCAGTGGCAAATTATGCAGCTCCAGTGTGGTCAGCGTCGCTAAGCGATACTCAACGGAGAAATATTCAATGCTGGCAAAATGCAGCCCTAAGAACTATAACAGGCTGCCATCATCTTTATGAGGAAACAAAGATCCTTCCAGTAAAGGAACACAACATTATGCTATCTCAGCAGTTCCTTTTGGGATGTCGTCGGAGAAATCATCCAAACTTTAATATCATACAGTTGGCGTCTTCCCCAAAGCATGTCAGGAAAGATATTCGCGTGTATTAGGATAGCATACGAAGATATGTACTTGATCCTTTAGATAATACCTCGTACATGGCAGCATTAAACAACATTCATAAAGACGCCACCAACTCCTCGATTTCAGATTATCGCATGAATGTTGTTTTAGGAGGTCGCCGACCGCCCATAGTAGAAGAAGAAAAGAACCTGCCGCGGAAAATAAAAGTCGTCCTGGCTCAACTGAGATCGGGATGGAACAACAGATTAAATATCTTTTGGTCCCGTATAGACCGTGCCACCCCCAACATATGCCTAGCTTGTGGTCAAGGTCCTCATGATACCCCCACATTTTCAACTGTACCGCCAACCCTACTTCACTTAGTCCCGAGGATTTGTGGACTCATCCAGTAGAAGTAGCACAATTTCTTGGCCTTGATCTCCAAGCAGATCCCCCATAAGCTGTTACAACAACAATATTAATTTAATTTAAAAACAAGTAAGAAAAGTTATAGTCGGTCAAGCCCGACTATTTGATACCCTTTACTACTAAGGTCAAATATTAACAAGTTTTCCTTAAGTCTAAGAGACATACATACATATACTATTTATGTGTTTCATTTTTAAAATTTCAATATTTAAGTAGATTTATGTCATTTCCAGCTAAAGACCTGATATGGAAGCTAGGGTCAATTGTGGATCGATTGTTATCAGATTTCGGTTATTGGTTTATATTTATAATATATTTATCTGTGCGAAATTTTAGTGATAAAATGCATTTATCTGTAGATTTATTAGCGTTTTTGTGCTTTTATGGGTATTTAAACTACTTTTGAGAATGTGTCATTTATGGGAGATATCTTATATTCTTAAACGAGCAATAATTGTATATATATATATATATATATATATATATATATATAGAATGGCTATCTCGAAAACGGCTCTAACGATTTTGATAAAATTTTGACAGTGGGTTTCTTTTTTGATGTATATGTCGAAGAAGAAGGGACTTTTGGAACTTTTACCTCTAAGAGGGTAAAAACTGGTAAAAAGGGTAAAAAATCGAAAACGCTATGTCTCCTAAAGTAATAGGTATAGAAACAAAATTAAAATTACGTTTTAAACAGCTTTGAAAATAAGCGGAGAGGTGTGGTACTTTTTGGAAACTATGTCCGATAGGGGGTAAAAAAGGGTGAAAATAGTTTTTTTGGTACCTTTTTAACCCCTCTTTTATTTTAAACTAAAGAATGTAGAAAGAAACTTTGTACTGCAATCAATAAATGTGAAAGAAAAATTAAACACGTATTTGGTATTTTTTTGATTTTGGAGCCAAAATGGGTAAAAAAGGGATAAAATGATAACTTAACATCTCCAAAGTAATATGAATAGGAACATTATACATTATGTTAAATGCGTTTTAAAAAAATGTACCGAATTCAATTGGCACCAAAAAAGTACCAAATATACATATGGAACTTTTAGAAATTAGGGAATAAAAAGGGGGAAAAATTAGTATTATTTTAAACAAATGAATGTTTGTCTGTATGTATGTTCTTTATAGAATAGTAAACTGTGAATTTGATTGTGTTATGCTCTTTAGCGAAGATGTTGCGGATAAGCCGGCGAAGGTTTTAAAGTTGATAAGACTAATTTCCGACAGATGGCGCCACTGAAAATTACTAAAAATTAATTAAATCGTAAACTGTACATTTGATCATGCTATGATCTTTAGCAAAGTTGTAGCGCATGAGCCGACGAAGGCTTTTTAGTTGGTATGAATAATTTCCGACAGGTGGCGCTACAGAAACTTACTCAAAGTCAATTTAATCGTAATCTGTACATTTAATCCTGCTACAATCTTTAGCAAAGTTGTTGCACATGAGCCGACGAAGGTTTCTTAGTTGGTATGAAGAAATTTCGACAGGTGGCGCTACTGAAATTTACTCAAAGTCAATTTAATCGTATGCTGTACATTTAATCATGCTATAATCTTCAGCAAAGTTGTTACGGATAAGCCGAAGAAGGTTTATGAATTGGAATAAGCAAAGTCAGACAGGTGGCGCCACTTAAAATTACTCAAAATGAATTAAATCGTAAACTGTGCATTTGATCAGACTACAAGTGAATTAAATCATAAACTGTGCATTTGATCATGTTATGATCATAAGCAAAGTTGTTACGCATAAGCAGATGATGGTTTCTTAGTGGTATGAACGACTTCAGGCGGCGCCACTGAAAACTACTCAAAATGAATTAAATCGTAAACTGTGCATTTGATCAGACTATAATCTTTAGCAAAGTTGTGTGCGCATGAGTCGACGGAGGTTTCTGTTGGTATAACCAATTTTCAAAATTATTTAAAATGAGTTAAACTGTAACTGTATAAAATAAAATATATAAAAACTTTAAAATTTGCCTCAAAATGCTTATCATAAAGCCCCGAGCAAGGCTCGGTCAACCAGGTACTGGTCAATTATGGGCCGATTCCTACAAAATTAGGTACGGACATCGTTAAAACAACTCAGGAAGTGATTCTGAGTCGATTGGTTTACCAAAAGGAGACCCTTTTGGTAAACCAAAATTTCTATGCGTTACAAACATCAGCACCAACCCAATATACCCGTTCCTATGGTGGTGAAGGTTATAAAAATGTAACTGTTACGTTTTGGTGTGAATAATTGGTATCTTCCAAGGCCTTCTAGAATTAAAGATATTTTCTACTACAAGCACAAATTACTAGATTTTGAAAGCCTTCCATAGGATAGTATAGTGCTAGGCTAAGTTCGTTCGCATTTATTTTTAAATAGTTCTAAGCTTTGAAATTTGATTAGTATATACTTTAAGTAACAACTATTATGTTTATACTTTAAGAGGACAAATTTCAACCTCCTTTAAAGAAATTCTAAACTAATCTTAAACAAATATCACACTACTAATCCCGCAGATAAAAAAAAAAATTTTAAGTTGAAAGAAATTCCCCATGACATATTGTGATTCCTTTATACTTTTCACAGCCATACAAAACATTTCAAACCTATTCCTTTCCGAAAGAAACAGAAAAAAAAACACAAACAACTTTTGAGGAAAATCAAAGGAGACAGCGAACGTAGTCGTAACTGTGGAATGTTGTAAAAATGCTTTAATATGTATAAAGTTGGTACTAAAACCATTATAACGGCATAAGTATAACGAGAACTAACCGTACTTAAACATTAACACATAATTGAAGAAAAAATAGCGGTAAAAGTAACAATCACTGAAAGGATGAAGATGAAAGGATGCATAGGAGGTTTTTTGTTTTTTTGTAAGTGCTCGCTCATTGTAAACACTTAAAACTTATCTGTGTCTTTATGAATGTGTACTCGTTTGCTTGTGTGTAGAGACAGTTTTTTTACTGGAGCTTGTTAGACAATTCTGTGTGTGATCATATTTTTTGTGTCTCCTCAAACAATTTTACGGACAAATGTACGATTTGATGTTACAGTGCCGTGTTGGAAAACAAAAATATTAAGTTTGAAAAGGGAAAATTGCAGGGAAAGAATTTATTGGTTGTAAGAGAATTCTATGATACTCTACAATGTGGAGTTAAATAAGTATTGAAGAGTTGGTTAAGTCACCTGAATTCAAAGTGAACTTGAGTGAGAGCCATTTCTATGGTCAAATTGCAAGTCATAGTGAGTGTGCAAGTCATGGTTAAAGTGCAATTTATTGTTAAAATGCAAGTCATGGCCAAAGTGCAATTCATTTTTAAAGTGCAAGTCATTCCCAAAGTGCAAGTCATTCCGAAAGTGAAAATCATTGTAAAAAGTGCAAGTCATAATCAAAGTGCAAGTCATTCCAAAAAGCAACTCGTTGTCAAAAGTGCAAAACATTCTCAAAGTGCAAGTCATTGCCAAAGTAAAAGCGTCAAGAGACATAATAGAACACCTTCGTTTTCCTCTCTCTCCCCTCTTTTATTGTTGAGAATTTCATTATAGTTCCTTTTGTGTATAGATCAGGGATGGCAAACATGGTACAATAGCACTTTTTTTAATACATTGATACATTTTACTTGGTACAATTTGAAAATCTTAGTTTTTCACTGTGTCGACAACTTTATATTTTAGGCAACCTTCAACACCATAGGTGTAAAGGGTATAAAAAGATTTTTTATCTTTTTTGATTTATAGGTCGAAGAAGAAGGGACTTTTGGAACCTTTGCCTCTAAGAGGGTAAAAACGGGTAAAAAGGAGAAAAAATCGAAAACGATATATCTCCTAAAGTTATAGGTATAGAAACAAAATTTTAATTACGTTTTAAACAGCTATGAAAATAAGCGGAGAGGTGTGGTACTTTTTGGAAACTATGTCCGATAGGGGGTAAAAAAGGGTGAAAATAGTTTTTTTGGTACCTTTTTAACCCCTCTTTTATTTTAAACTAAAGAATGTAGAAAGAAACTTTGTACTGCAATCAATAAATGTGAAAGAAAAATTAAACACGTATTTGGTACTTTTGTGATTTTGGGACCAAAATGGGTAAAAAGGGGATAAAATGATAACTTAACATCTCAAAAAGTAATATGAATAGGAACATTATGTTAACTGCGTTTTAATAAAATGTACCGAATTCAATTTGTACCAAAAAAGTACCAAATATGCATGTGGAACTTTTTGAAATTAGGGGATAAAAAGGGAAAAAATTAGTAATGTTAAATCAAAGTAAATCAAATCGTAAACTGTGCATTTGATCGTCTTATAATCATAAGCAAAATTGTTACGAATAAGCAGACGAAGGTTTCTTAGTTGGTATGAACAACTTCAGGTGGCGAAACTGAAAACTACTCAAAATTAATTAAATCGTAAACTGTGCATTTGATCAGACTATAATCTTAAGCAAAGTTGTTGCGCATGAGTCGATGGAGGTTTCTGTTGGTATGACCAATTTCCAAAATTATTTAAATGAGTTAATTTTTAAACTATGCAAACTATGTGTTGATCGTACAAAATAAATAAAATAATTCAAAATTAACTGAATATTTGTACAATGTCTTTCCTCTAAACTTATTTTAGTACTTTATAAAATAAAATATATAAAAACTTTAAAATTTGCCTCAAAATGCTTATCATAATGCTCCGAGCAAGGCTCGGTCAACCAGGTACTATTTGTTTTAGACCCACCTTTTAGTATACCAATAGGCTTAGAATCACTTTCTGAGTCGATTTAGCGATGTCCGTCCGTCCGTCCGTCTGGCTGGCTCGACCCCCATGTAAACCTTGTTATCAAACTGCAGGTCGCAATTCTAAAGATATTTTGATGAAATTTGGCACATATCATTTTTTTGATAATAGGACCATGGTCAAAATCGGTCCATTATTTATGGTACCTCCCATAGGTCCCACTTCCCGGAATTGATATATTGGCCACAAAATTCAATATTTTTTCATGAAATTTAAAACAAATACTGCTTATGTAAACTAAAATCACTGTACCAAATTTCGTTGAAATCGGTTCACATTTGACCATAGCTTCGATACAAACTTTTCTTTAAAAACGCACTAAATGAGACAAAAAATCACTAAAACGCTCGTGAATCTAAAAATAATAAAAATTTTGAGTTTATTTTTTGCATACATAATTTTTGCGAAATTTCCACATTTGACCCTAGCTCTCATATAAGTCCAAATGACGAAAACAGGTTAAATATATAAGTTTTGAGATTGATGATGATTGATGGCAAAATTTAGCACTTATTTGTCTTTATACAGGAAAAATAACACCTTTGACCTTAGTGGTGAAGGGTATCGTATAGTCGGGCTCGACCAACAATACCACTTTCTTACTTGTTTTAAAGTCGAGTTATTGAAATTCTAACCTCATTTTGGTGGACATATAACGGCGTCATCACTGATTTCCATAGTTTTAGCACATAGTCGTCCATAGAGGTGAAGATACAACTGCCAAGACCATCCGATTGGTGTTTAAATTTTTTGGTAAAATTTACGAACTTCATTACGACTCTTATACATACATCTCAATTTCCTCAAACACACGTCTCTCCATTTCTTTCTATTTTCTTCGGAATAGGCGTTTCACTTCCCTCCTTTTCTGCTGATATCTCTATAAAGTTAGACGCTTAGCCTACAGGGCAACTCTACAATCAGTAGAGTTGCCCTGTAGGCTGCTTTTTTCTAAGTGGTGGCATTGCGGCACTCGTCGTCATACCAAGAGTTTTCATTAAGAGGGTTTTGAAATCCTAATAGAGATTCTGCAGCAGTCTTCATGGAGTTGGCAATACGCGTTTGAACCTTGAATATTTTCTTTGAGTAATTGAGCTATTCGTGGCGAGTAATCGGAGGCAATTGGATGATATTGTAGCTTCTGCCTATATGTTCCACAACACACTCAAACGTGTTCTTACCTTAGCTGCAATTAGGTTATGATCAGAGTCCATATTAGCTCCTCGAATTGTACGTACATCCAATACACTTGATGAGTGCCTTCCGTCAACTATAATATGGACAAGCTGATTTTTTGTAATTTGATCGGGAGACACCCATGTCTCTTTGTGGATTTCAAGGTGTCTAAGCCTGGTACTGCTCACTACCATATTGCGAGCCAGCGCAAAGGAGATCGACTTCAAACCATTGTCACATGTTACATTGTGGAGACTGAATTTACCAAGAGTGGGCTCAAAACAACTTTCCCGCAAAATCTTTGCGTTAAAATCACCCAATATTATTTTGACGTCATGATTGTGGCAGTTATCATACACTTCCTCAAGTTGATCATAAAAGGCTTCTTTTATATCATCATCTTACTCCTCTGTGGGAGCGTAAGCACAAATTAGGCTCAGATGGAAGTACTTGGCGATGCCGTGGCCATTCTATCTTAATCTAACTGGACAGCAGTCACGCCACACTTATATGGAAAAACATTTATCAACTGGCTCAAAGCACTTCCTCTAAAAAGGATTTAGATGTTCCAGATGCTTAAATCATGGTCGTTTTTCGTTTTCCGTAGTCGTCAGCATTAGGGATCCATTTTAATTCTTTCTTTTTGCTTTTTCAAAATAGATGGGTTACAAATATGATACATCATATGATACATCACTCGTTTATTTCTGAGCACACAATATTGGGTCTTACCACCATTAAAACCGCCGTAAATTAGAGTGTCATCCAGGTTTTGACTCATAGCCTTAATCTTCATCAAGCTTGGCCTACAGTTGAATGGATACCAATGACAAATGTTGCTATCATCTGCAAAAAAGTCGATTGGATTGGAAGTTTGACATATGAAATATAAGAAAAAGAGAAAGAACTTTTGCAGAAGCTTTTGTGACGAGCAGGAGGTTCACAGAGCAGATCTGTACTTGCCTTGGCCTATCATACAGAGGAAACTAACTCTAGGTTTATTTCCCTTATTTCATTGGAGACGTGGTCATTTGACAGATAAATATGTTGATCAAAAGCTTTTTAAAGTGACCCGCATAATTTATCGAAATTGCTTTTTGCCTAACACAATTGACTTTATAGCCTATTTGAGTGTGCAATGTTTACCAAACCTTCACAATATTGGATAACAGGTGGAAATTTTGCTACACTGAAAAACTTGTTAAAGTTTTCTTAAACCGATAAACCTCATTATAGGGCACTTCAAACTCACTCATCATCATCATTAGCATCAACAACACCAAAGGCTCTACTCTCGTAATGATGGAGATAATGATGTAAAAGGCATCAAAATAAAAACAAAAGCATCAGTACCAGCACCAGCTCGAACTCGAACTCGGTAAAAACGAGATATAGAAAAAGAAAAGAAAGAAAAAAAAAACCATAGAAACTTTACTTGACTTTATTACGACAACTGGGTACATGTCTCTACGTAAAGTGTCGTCGCAATGTTTTATATACTATAAGGAATCAACGTATGTTTGTCTGTCTGTCGGTCTGCTTATACGTTCAAATCTATAGCAGCAGCAGCAACAACAACATCTCGACGATGTTAACAAGAATATTTTTGTGTTTCATAAAATAGAAATAGAAAAACATTTGACTTTTGCCTTTAGACCAATGCGGACGTGTTTACAGTCAGTTTTTCGTAACGATAATAAAATCGAAAAATAAACGTAATATACAAAAATTTCTGGAAAAAAGTGAAGAAATTATAAATAATCCCAAATATAAAATGAAGTGAATTAAAATTTATTCGTTTTTGGGATAATTAAGAAGTTAAAGAAATAAATTAAAACACGAGTTTTGAGGAAGTTTAATGAAGTAAATGAAAATATTTAATTAGATGTAAAGTATACGCAAAAGGTGTGCGTAAATATTGGGAAATTTAGTGCAATACACATAAGTTTAAACAAGAGTTTGAGGGAGTTTAATGAAGTAAATTAAAATATTTAAAGAGATATAAAGTATAAGTAAAGGTGTACCGTGGAATTTTAAAAGAACATACAATTTTGGGAAATCTAGTGTAATACACTTTAGTTAAAAAATGTTTCTTAGATACAAAATATACAACGTGATTAACTATTTAATAACATTAAATGTTAAAAGACTAATAAATATTGGAGATGCTAGTGCAATACACTAAACATATAACACGAAGAATGAATGAAGTAAATTAAGAATAATTGTGTTAGATACAAATTATACGACTATTTAATACCATTAAATGTTAAAAGATTCTTAAATATTGGAGAAGCTAGTGCAATACACTAAGTTAAAAACATGAGTTTGAAAGAACTTAATGAACTGTATTAAAATATATAAATAAATGTATATAAATAAATATAAAGTAAAGGTGGACTGTGGAATTTTAATAGAAAGTAAAATTTTGGAAAAGCTAGTGCAATAAACTTTAGTTAAAAGATGTTTTTAAAAAAAGCTTAATGAAGTCAATTAAGAAAAATTGTATTATTGTAGATACAAAATATACAAAGCGATTAATTTTTAATACCATTAGATATTAAAAGAATATTAAATATTGAAAAAGCTAGTGCAATACAATAAATTTCAACCACGAGTTTGAGAAAGCTTAATGAAGTAAATTAAGAAAACTTATATTGAATACAAAATATACAAGACGATTAACTATTTAATACCATTAAATGTTAAAAATATCAAATATTGGAGAAGCTAGTGCAATACACTTAACTAAAAACTCAAACTGGAGATAGTTTAATGAAGTAGATTTATAAAAACTGTATTAGATGCAATAATTTCTATTCAATTTAAAAAAATATCAAAAATTGGGAAAGCTAGAGCAATACACTCTGCTCAAAACACGAGTTTGAGAAAGTTTAGTGAAAAAAAATTGTTTGAAAGACAAAATATACAGCGCTTTGAATCATTAACTACTATTGAATGTTAAAATAATATCAAATATTTGGAAATCTAGTGCAATACACCAAATTAAAAAAAAAAATAACGAAGTATATTATAAAACTTGTATTTGTTTATACAAATTATACAACGTGACGAACTATTTAATAGTATTGGTTCAAAGAATATGTAAAACACTAAAAAAATTTGGAAAAACTAGTGCAATACACTTTGCCTAAACATGAGATTAAAAAAATTTAATGAAGGTTTCTTAAAAAACTGCAATTAAATATGAAATTTTTATCATTTAAACATTGTAAACTTTTATATACTTCGAATTATAGTGCAATACTCTAAGCCTAAACTTCGGAGAAATAAATTTTGTATAAAAAAAATTTGAAAAATTAAATTATAAACATTAATTTTTGGCGAAAGAAACAAATATTGGCTAAGCTGATTTAAAAAATATCAAAGGAAAAGCAAGCTAGTGCAATACACTTGACTTAAAACTAGAGTTTGAGAAATATTTATGAAGTTTTTCACAAATATTCAATAAGAAAAAAAATTGTTGAATTTAATTAAAAAATATTTGGAAAAGCTAGTGCAATACACTTTCTCAAAACACGAGTTTGAAAAAGTTTAATGAAATTTTTCTAAAACCATATAATTAAGTATAAACTATCCAATTCGTAGGCATTGTAAGCCATTAAATACTGGGAAATATAGTGCAATACTCTTAGTCTGAAGTTTTAAAGAATAACTTTTGTTTAAAAAAAAGTTTGGAAATTAAGTTCTTGGCCTTTGTTTAAGGAAAAATAACAAAACGTTGCTTTACTGAACTATAAATTATAAGAACGTTAAAGGAATAAAAATCTAGTGCAATACACTTGGCTTCAAATACCAGCATGAGAAAGATTAATGAAGTTTATTACAAAAATTGAATAAGATATGAAGTAACATAGCTTTTTTCTACGAAATTTCAAAAGAATATTAAATGCTGGGAAAGCTAGTGCAATACACTTTGTTCAAAACAATACTTAGGGGAGGTTTTTTTTAAGTTTATTTTAAAAATTTAATTGAATATAAAGTAAACATAGCTTAATCACAGTGAACTATTAAATTCTAGACATTATAGTGCAATACTCTTAGTGTAAACTTTTGAAAAAAAAACTTTTGTTAAAAAAGACTGGACATAAAATTCTAAACATTTGTTTGAAATAAGAATGACAAAAACTTGCAAATTGATTTGTAAGTAATAAGAATATTAAAAGAATATAAAGCTAGTACAATACACTTGACTTAAAAACCAGTTTGAGAAAAGTTAATGAAGTTTATTACAAAAATTGAAGAAATAGCTTACGTATAGCTTTTTCCTACAAAATTTTAAAAGAAAATTTAACGCTGGGAAAGCTAGTGCAATACACTTTGTTCAAAACATGACTTAGGGAAAGTTTAATAAAGTTTATCTTAAAAATGTAACTAAATATAAAGTAGACATCACTTTACCATCGTAAATTATTAATTTAATATTGTAGTGTAATACTCTTAGTGTAAACTTTTGAAAAATAACTCTTTTTTTGAAAAACAAAAAAGTTTGGAAATTAAATTCTTAGCATCTTTTTAAGGGAAAATAACAAAAATTTGCTTAACTGAACTATAAATTATAAGAACGTTAAAGGAATAGAAAGCTAGTGCAATACATTTGGCTTAAAATACCAGTTTGAAAAAGATTTATGAAGTTTATTAGAAAAACTTTTAAAGATATGAAATTTTGTATTTAAATTTTAAAATAATATAAAATATTTGGGAAAGCTAGTGCAATACACTATATTCAAAACATTAGTTTGGGAAACTTTAATAAAGTTTATCTTAAAAATGTAACTAAATATAGAGTATGCAACGCTTTACCATCGTGAACTTTTTTTATTCTTGACATTATAGTGCAATACTCTTAGTGTTAACGTTTAAAAACTGACTTTCATTTACAAAAAAAGTTAAGAAATTTAATTCTTAACGATTTTTTATAATAAAAAGAGCAAAAACTTGGAAATTGATTTATATATTATAAGAATATTAAAGGAATGGAAAGTTAGTGCAATACACTGGGCTTAAAATAACAGTTTGAGAAAGATTAATGTGGTTTATTTGAAAAATTCGATTAAATATGACATTGTTTAATTCAATTTTAAAAGAATATCAAATATTTAGGAAAGCTAGTGCAATACACTTTGTTTAAAACACGAGTTTGAGCAAGTTTGATCTTAGTTTATCTAAAGAAATGTAATTTAATATAATTTAGAGATCATAAAAAATTAAATATTTGAAACTCTAGAGCAATACTCTTGTTGTAAACTTTAAAAACATAACTTTTGCTTTAAAAAAAGTTGGGAAATTAAATTCTTAAAGTGATTTTGAATTATGATTTATAATATAATTTTAAACATTTAATCCCAGAGATTTTGGATTTAAATATCTACAACAAAAAACCAAAAACTTATTTTATCATTTTATGTTTTTACAAGAAAATAAGACATTATTTACAACAAACACCAAAACTTTACTTAATTTTTTTTTTTTTTTGGTTTGGCCATACAAGGATTTTTAAGGACTAAATGTATTATTTGTTGGCCAAGGATATAAGGCCAGAATTACAAAATAACGTAACACGAAAAAAATATAAATAAAACAAAACTTTGAATAGTTGCCAAGTTCGAGAAGAAAGACTATTTTTTGGATTTAAGATTTGACTCCAAAAACAACTAAAACTCTAACGATAAAATATACAAAACATGAAAAACATAAAATCATAATAATAACAAAAATTTTTGAAATAGTAGTAAAATTTTATCAGATGATTTATATGCAATACACGCATGTTGCTTTTTCTCTAATAAAAGGCAGGTTATAAGGGGGTTTCCCTAAAGCCTCAACAACATCATTTCCTATATCTTGTTTTATTTTTTTGTGAAAGCAAACACATGTAATGTGATATACCCCATACTTCCATCCTTCCATCTATCTTTCGAGTCAACTCTATTCATAAGTAATCATAACAATACGTGGCAATAAAAACTTGTGCCTTGGAAATCTATTTCATCTCTTCTCTAACATCCAACATCTATCATCTATTATTTTGTTGTTTACTCTTATAACAATGATTACAAGTTGTTGTCATATACTCCAAATTATTGTTGTTGCTGCTGTTGTTGAGTTTGATAAATGTTGCCGCAGGATTATTTACACTTTGGGAATATAGATGTCACTCAGCGAAGACAACAATGAAATTTGTCGTCGTCGTCGTCGTTGTCGAAGTGTTTGTAGCAGCAACAACAGAAAATCTCATCAGCAACAAAATATTGATGTCTCAAAAGGATCATATCTTTAATTTAATATATTCCAAACAAAATCAAAAATTTTTCCATATATCATTTTGTAGGAGTTGAAAAAGAATTGGGTAAATTTTTTGGTATAAAGAAAACCACGAGAAGTTGTGATATTCAAGAAAATTAGTCGAAGTTTAAAAAAAAACGAATAATAGTTAGGTAAGGTCTGGTAATCGGAACTACTTAGGCTATAAAGTCCATTATGTTACCACGAATGCTAGCAAAAATGAGTGAAAGCTAAGGCACACACACGTGCTCATTAGAGCGTCTCGACTTATATGGGGAAAAAATAAAGTTCGCCGTACACCATCGAATATAAAGCATTGCTATGAGACAGTTTCGAAAAAAATTTTTTTAATTTTTTTTGTCGCACATTGGGGTCGACAAAACACATTTTTCGTTATATCTTCGGCATTTAAAGTCAGATCTTGAAGTATGATATATCGATGTTTTTGTCTCGAGGAGGCCAACATTTTTCTTTAATAGTCATTATTCTTGGGTATCCGGTTTTAGTATTTATCTATCAGACCCCTGTTCCTACCACCCAAATGTACCGCCCTAATATCAGAAAATTAAAGCTCTTAAAAAATCGTTAAACTTTTACTAAGGAAGTTTTTCGATTTTTCAAACCGATCTATTACAAACAAGGAATTTGTTATTTTGCCGCACATAGGGATCGCCAAAATACATTTTTCGAAACTGCCTCATAGCAATGCTTTATATTCGATGGTGTACGGCGAACTTTATTTTTTCGAGACGCCCTAGTGCTCATGGAATTAATTTTTCATTGTTTTTTATCAAGTTTAATTTCACATTTGACAGATATACATTGTCTATATTGTCTTTGCCCCTTCTATACTACACGACGAGGCAAGTACAAAAAATAGACGTAGTGCACAGAATTATCATTCGTTGGACCCTTTCTAGTATTGGATTACTCAAAATCCTCTACTAAACCATTAAACCGTATGGGATAAAAAAATTTCTATATACAAATTTTTGAAAAAAAAAAATTCTACAAAAAACATTTCTATAGAAAAATTTTTAATAAAAAAAATTTTCTATAGAATAATTTTTGATAAAAAAAAATTCTATGGAAAAATGTTTAATAAAAAAAATTTTCTATATGCAATTTTTTGAAAAAAAAGTTATATAGAAAAATTTTTAATATTAAAAATTTTCTGTATGAAAATTTTCTACACAAAAATGATTGTTAAAAAAATGTTATATAGAAAAATTCTTAATAAAAACATTTTTTATAGAAAAATTTTTAATAAAAAAATTTTTTACAAAAAAATTTAATAAAAAAAAAAAATTTAATAAAAAATTTTCTATAGAAAAATTTTCTGTAGAAAAATTTTTCATAGAAAAGTTTTTGATAAAAAAATTGTCTATAGAAAAAATTTTGATTAAAAAATATTCTATAAAAATTTCTATAGAAAATTTTTTGCTTGAAAATTTATATACAAAAATTTATGATAAAAAAATTTTCTACTTATTTTTGATAAAAAATTTCTCTATACAAATTTTTGATCAAAAAAAAATATTCTATAGAAAAATTTTGGATAAAAAATATTCTATAGAAAAATTTTGGATCAAAAAAAATTCTATATAAAAATTTTTGATAAAAAAATATTCTATAGAAAAATTTTGAATAAAATAATTTGCAGTAGAAAAATTTTTGATAAAAAAATTTCTGTTTACAAATTTTTAATAAAAAAAATTTCCTATAGATAAAAGAATTTTTTTTTGATAAAAAAATTTTTGATCAAAAAATTTTCGATAGAAAAATTTTTGATCAAAAAATTTTCGATCAAAAAATTTTCGATAGAAAAATTTTTGATCAAAAAATTTTCGATAGAAAAATTTTTGATCAAAAAATTTTTGATAGAAAAATTTTTGATCAAAAAATTTTCGATAGAAAAATTTTTGATCAACAAATTTTCGATAGAAAAATTTTTGATCAAAAAATTTTCGATAGAAAAATTTTTGATCAAAAAATTTTCGATAGAAAAATTTTTGATCAAAAAATTTTCGATAGAAAAATTTTTGTTAAAAAAATTTTCGATAGAAAAATTTTTGATCAAAAAATTTTCGATAGAAAAATTTTTGATCAAAAAATTTTCGATAGAAAAATTTTTGATCAAAAAATTTTCGATAGAAAAATTTTTGATTAAAAAATTTTCGATAGAAAAATTTTTGATCAAAAAATTTTCGATAGAAAAATTTTTGATCAAAAAATTTTCGATAGAAAAATTTTTGATCAAAAAATTTTCCATAGAAAAATTTTTGATCAAACAATTTTCGATAGAAAAATGTTTGATCAAAAAATTTTCAATAGAAAAATTTTTGATAAAAAAATTTTAGATGGAACAGTGAAAAACGCACAATAAAACCACAGATTTCATGAGCACGTGTGTATACCTCAGCTTTTCTTATTGGATAAGCGCCTCCATTAGTTGATTCCGAATTATTTTAAAAGCGGTACCCTCTCTTTTTTATGGGACTTTTCAGAACGACCATACTGCAAATCAATGTATGGAGGTGCAACATTTTTATATTATAAAGTCTTGGGTTATACATAATCAAAACTTAACGACATTTCACTGTGAAAAGTAAATATGTAGTAGATATTCGGTCAAGCGGGTTTTTATTGTCCAATTTCCTCATTGGTTTCCCAAAAATCGTTTTATGACAAATTTTTATTGTCCTAGTGTTGTTTTCCATCCATTCATCCATCCATCCACGGTATCATTCATCTGCTTGCAATTTCGCCTTATTGTTGTCCATTCTTCCAAAACAATAACAAAAAACTTTACTTAACTTTCGAATCTTGTCTATCTCTTAGAAAAAATATCACATTACAAATCCATGGAGACCAAAATTTATCTTTAAATAAATAAAAACTTCAACTCCCCAAGAAACTCTTCGTTAAACAAAATTATAAATAAATTCTCATAAAAAAACATAAAAAAAATTTTCCCAAAAGTCGAAGAAAAAAAAAACTTAAAATTTTTTTAAACACATAAATCCAACTTCCTTAAAAAACAATTTCTTTACTAAAATGTTAATGGCCTGTTTTATGTAAAGGGTCAAGTGTCTGGGTGTGAGACTTTTTCAAAATTTATTTCTACACATTTTTGTTCATTTGAAAACATTTACAAAAATCCAATATTTTTCTACACGTCGTATCCATCCTTGAAAACTTGGCATTATGTCGCATTTTCAAAGGCGTCGTCGACAGTTTGGTGAACCTTGCGATTGTCTGAAGCCGCTTATAAGGATATTTGGTATCATAACAGCTTTTGGTAAGTGAATAAAGTTTCAATTTATCTCGAATTTATTTTTTTTTTTAAATATATTACTCAAGTGATTAAAAAAAGATTAAAAGCACAAGTTAATGATTAAGAGTGATTAAGCAACAATTGATTGGGGTTAGATTTTTTTTATAGTAATTAAGGAAATTAACTTTTATAACTGTTTAATATAGAGAGAAACTGGTCAAAATTATTGCTATATACAGAAAGTGGTCGAAATTGCTTTGGGTGCAAAGTAAATTTAGTCATAGTTTTGATATATAGAAAATTTTTGTGATATTTTTATACAAACATTTTTAAGCAAAAATTTTCCATAGAAAAAATTTTCAAAAAAATTTTTCTATAGAGACATTTTTTAGCAAAAAATTTCTATAGAAATATTTTTAGCAAAAATTTTCTATACAAAAAATTTACCAAAAATTTTCTATAGAAACATTTTTTACCAAAAATTTTTTATAGAAACATTTCTTACCAAAAATTTTCTATGGAAACATTTTTTACCAAAAATTTTTTATAGAAACATTTTTTACCAAAAATTTTCCATAGAAACATTTTTTAACAAAAATTTTCTATAGAAACATTTTTACTAAAAAATTTCTATAGAAACATTTTTTAGCAAAAAATTTCTATACAAACATTATTTACCAAAAATTTTCTATAGAAACATTTTTTAGCTAAAATTTTCTATAGAAAATTTTTGTACTAAAAATTTTTTACCAAACATTTTTTATAGAAACATTTTTTTCAAACAATTTTCTACAGAAACATTTTTGAACAAAAATTTTCTATAGAAATATTTTTTAGCAAAAATTTTCTTTAGAAACATTTTTTAAAAAAAATTTTCTATACAAACATTTTTTAACAAAAATTGTCTATAGAAACATTTTGTAACAAAAATTTTCTATGGAAACATTGTTTACCAAAAATTTTCTATAGAAACATTTTTTACCAAAAATTTTCTATACAAACATTTTTACCAAAAATTTTTTATAGAAAATTTTTTAAAAAAAATTTCTATAGAAACAATTTTTATATAAACATCTTTTTATAAAAATTTTTACTAAAAATTTTCTATAGATAAAACTGATATTAGTACTGGTACTAATACTGATAAAAATACTGATACAAATACTGATACTGGTACTAATACTATTACTGATACTAATACTGATACTAATACTAACACTGATACTAATAATGTTACTAATACTGATACTAATACTGATTCTGATACTGATACTAAAACTGATGCTAAAACTGATAGTAATACTGATACTATTACTGATACTAATATTGATATTAATACTGATACTAATATTAATACTAATACTAATACTATTACTGATACTAATACTGCTACTAATACAGATACTTATGCTGATACTATTACTGATACTAATACAGATACTAATACTGATACAATTACTGATACTAATACTGATACTAATACTGATACTAATACTGATACTAATACTGATACTAATACGATACTAATACTGATACTAATACTGATACTAATACTGATACTAATACCGATACTAATACTGATACTAATACTGATACTAATACTGATACTGATACTAATACTGATACTAATACTGATACTATTACTGATACTAATACTGATACTAATACTGATACTAATACTGATACTAATACTGATACTAATACTGATACTAATACTGATACTAATACTGATACTAATACTGATACTAATACTGATACTAATACTGATACTAATACTGATACTAATACTGATACTAATACTGATACTAATACTGATACTAATACTGATACTAATACTGATACTAATACTGATACTAATACTGATACTAATACTGATACTAATACTGATACTAATACTGATACTTATGCTGATACTATTACTGATACTAATACTGATGCTAATATTGATACTAACACTGATACTAATACTGATACTAATACTGATACTAACACTGATACTATTACTGATACTTAAAGTGATACTAATACTGATAATAATTCTGATACGAATACTGATACTAATAGTGATACTATTACTGATACTATAAGTGATACTAATACTGGCACTAATACTGATACTAATACTGTTACTAATACCGATACTAATACTGGTACTAATACTGATATTAGTACTGATACTAGTTAATACTGATATTTATTGATATTAATACTGATACTAATATTAATACTAATACTATTACTGATACTAATACTGCTACTAATACAGATACTTACACTGATACTATTACTGATACTAATACTGATACAATTACTGATACTAATACTGATACTAATACTGATACTAATACTGATACTAATACTGATACTAATACTAATACTGATACTAATACTGATACTAATACTGATACTAATACTGATACTAATACTGATACTAATACTGATGCTAATACTGATACTAACACTGATACTAATACTGATACTAATACTGATACTAGCACTGATACTATTACTGATACTTAAAGTGATACTAATACTGATAATAATTCTGATACGAATACTGATACTAATAGTGATACTAATACTGATACTATTAGTGATACTAATACTGGTACTAATACTGATACTAATACTGATACTAATACCGATACTAGTACTGGTACTAATACTGATATTAGTACTGATACTAGTTAATACTGATACTTATACTGTTACTAATACTGATACCAATACTGATAGTAATACTGATACTAACACTTATATTGATACTTGTACTAATACTGATACTAATACTGATTCGAATACTGATACTAAAAATTCTCTATAGAAAAATTTTTACAGCCAAAAATTTGATTACGTTCTTTTACTTTAATTACAAAGAAATGATTATGAAATTATTCCTAGTCGATCGGCCAGACTAATATTTCTGTATATAGCTCTAAGTGTTCGATCTGTTCGACTCTGTCGAACTCTTCCTAACATCACTTATTTGTAATTCCTATTGTTTTCTAATTTCCCTTATGATCTATTAGGTATTCTAGTCAAATGTTTAATGATACGAGTATAGGTAAAATAACATTTACTTAAGTAATTTACATATCTAAAAATAGGTCCTTAGTTAAGTATGTGTGTGTGAACACATACATACGTATGTGTACATTTATCTACTTCCTTGTATACGACTATTCATATGCTTGACGTAAATTTTTATTAGTTCTACTAAAACTTTATAGTTCTTAGGGGATTTTTAGTTATTTTAATAGGACAAAATTTTTATTTAATCTTAAAATATTTAAATTCTTTCTCGTCATTCTATTATTTTTATTTATATTGACTTATTTTCTTAATTTTACATGATATCTATGTTAATTTTGAATGATATGAGTTTTATTGTTAAACAAGTTTTTGTAATGCAATTTTCCATAACTTTGTAATCTAGTATTTAAGCATTCAGTTCAACTTTTATTAATTTATAGATAAATTAGTAGATATTATATAATATATATTGGCAATTGTTTCTAGATCTTAATGGCAATTTAATTGTAGGTATTTGTGAAAAAATTCAACGTCATCATAAACATGTCATAAAGTTATTTTATAAATCGTTTCTCATATAAGAGTAAATACAGTACGATTCACTTAAATATACCCAATCGACATGCCTTTATAAAATAAAAAGTTTTTATGAGCACGTGTGTGAGCCTTAGCTTTCTCTCATTGGATAATCGTCTCCATTAGTTGTTTCCGAGTTATAGTAAATTCAGTATACTTTCTTTTTTTATAGGATTTTTCAAAACGACCATACGGCAAATCGATGTATGGCAGTGCATCATCTTAATGTTATTGAGTCTTTGGTTTAATTTAACCTATTCAGCACTTTTCCAATATCTACAAGTATTTCTTATTAAAATTTCTTCAAATTCTATTTCCCAATAATTTCGTTACCCCCCTAATGCAAGACTCATTTTATATACTTTAGAACAATTTGTAATTAAATTCAAAGTTACTGTTAATCTATTATATTTTTGCAATAATTATTTATGTAGTTTTTAACTAAAAGGTTTTTGACCCCTTTGGTTAGACAATAGTAATTAATTGTTTTATATCATTTGTCTGATTTTATAATGATAGCACATGTCACTTTAGACATTATAATGGATTTTGCAAACCTATAACCTGGGTCTCATTGTTAATTTAGTAATGAAATTTATTTAATTTAATATTTCAAGATAAAACGAAATTTGAAGTTTAAACAAGCAGGAGTTGTGTCAAAGGTTAATACCCACCCCTAAGGTTATGAGGGGTCATTCATTAAAGGCTTCCTATTATTAAATTTAATAAAACAAAGATTCTATAAGATATAATTGAAATTTGTTCATCTAAAATTAACTAAAACACAGACAAAGACATAGACTAAGACATAGACTAAGACATAGACTAAGACATAGACTAAGACATAGACTAAGACATAGACTAAGACATAGACTAAGACATAGACTAAGACATAGACTAAGACATAGACTAAGACATAGACTAAGACATAGACTAAGACATAGACTAAGACATAGACTAAGACATAGACTAAGACATAGACTAAGACATAGACTAAGACATAGACTAAGACATAGACTAAGACATAGACTAAGACATAGACTAAGACATAGACTAAGACATAGACTAAGGCATAGACTAAGACATAGACTAAGACATAGACTAAGACATAGACTAAGACATAGACTAAGACATAGACTAAGACATAGACTAAGACATAGACTAAGACATAGACTAAGACATAGACTAAGACATAGACTAAGACATAGACTAAGACATAGACTAAGACATAGACTAAGACATAGACTAAGACATAGACTAAGACATAGACTAAGACATAGACTAAGACATAGACTAAGACATAGACTAAGACATAGACTAAGACATAGACTAAGACATAGACTAAGACATAGACTAAGACATAGAACAAGACATAGACTAAGAGATAGAATAAGACATAGACTAAGACATAGACTAAGACATAGACTAAGACATAGACTAAGACATAGACTAAGACATAGACTAAAACATAGACTAAGACATAGACTAAGACATAGACTAAGACATAGACTAAGACATAGACTAAGACATAGACTAAGACATAGACTAAGACATAGACTAAGACATAGACTAAGACATAGACTAAGACATAGACTAAGACATAGACTAAGACATAGACTAAGACATAGACTAAGACATAGACTAAGACATAGACTAAGACATAGACTAAGACATAGACTAAGACATAGACTAAGACATAGACTAAGACATAGACTAAGACATAGACTAAGACATAGACTAAGACATAGACTAAGACATAGACTAAGACATAGACTAAGACATAGACTAAGACATAGACTAAGACATAGACTAAGACATAGACTAAGACATAGACTAAGACATAGACTAAGACATAGACTAAGACATAGACTAAGACATAGACTAAGACATAGACTAAGACATAGACTAAGACATAGACTAAGACATAGACTAAGACATAGACTAAGACATAGACTAAGACATAGACTAAGACATAGACTAAGACATAGACTAAGACATAGACTAAGACATAGACTAAGACATAGACTAAGACATAGACTAAGACATAGACTAGGACATAGACTAAGACATAGACTAAGACATAGACTAAGACATAGACTAAGACATAGACTAAGACATAGACTAAGACATAGACTAAGACATAGACTAAGACATAGACTAAGACATAGACTAAGACATAGACTAAGACATAAACTAAGACATAAACTAAGACATAGACTAAGACATAGACATAGACTAAGACATAGACTAAGACATAGACTAAGACATAGACTAAGACATAGACTAAGACATAGACTAAGACATAGACTAAGACATAGACTAAGACATAGACTAAGACATAGACTAAGACATAGACTAAGACATAGACTAAGACATAGACTAAGACATAGACTAAGACATAAACTAAGACATAGACTAAGACATAGACTAAGACATAGACTAAGACATAGACTAAGATATAGACTAAAACATAGACTAAGACATAGACTAAGATATAGACTAAGACATAGACTAAGACATAGACTAAGACGTAGACTAAGACATAGACTAAGACATAGACTAAGACATAGACTAAGACATAGACTAAGACATAGACTAAGACATAGACTAAGACATAGACTAAGACATAAACTAAGACATAGACTGAGACATACACTAAGACATAGACTAAAGAATTGTCTCTAATTTTCTTTATTGACCCCTGTGTGAAATGGCTTATACGGTAATTCATTTGGGTATTATGCGCTTTCTTAAGCTTAAAGTTATTAGTAGTAGTGAGTCAGAACGGATATGAAAATATTAGCATACATATAGTTCTGAAACTTTAAAAATATGCAGACACACGCATTCATGGTCTTAAAAGAGAAAATTTTATCTATCCAGTTTCAAAACTTTAAATATCTATTAAATACAGTCTTAGCTATAAACACATGTACAGCAAGTATCTATAGCTAGTCATTTGAAAGGCAACTCCTAGCAATTTTGCACAAAAACATACATAAATAGATATCCCTTAAATTTGTCCCATTCACAGCTGAAACCGTTTATATGACAATAAATTTTGAACAATATCTGGCGCCATTGTTATTGCAAAAACATATTGACATGGTTAAATATTCTTTCTTAAACTTGTTCTACGACTAGCGACTATTATTGTTGCTGTTGCTGGTATATGTTGCTGGTAATGTTGTTGATGTTGTTATTGTTCCCATATCTAATGTTTTTAGGAACAATTTCTTTAGTAATCAGAGTAATCCTTTATGCATAACCTCTGCCTTTGATTGGATTTCAATCGAGATCTTATCAGCCAAACAAACACATCGATATATTTCTTTCTTTATGGTTTTAGCACCAAAACAAAAAAAAAAAACACCAACACATAGATAAAATGTGTTAAAATAAAGGGAAAATAACAAAGTAATTTTCTTAGGAAATTTATACTTAAATTCATATAAAAAATTTTCAATAACAAACTTAGGATAGGATAAATATGATAGGATATTATGGTATATTTACTATTGGAGGTTAAAGGGGGAGTTTAGAGATAAATAAACGCCTTTTTAACGTGAAATGTTTAAAAATTGAAATGTTATGCTAATTTAGTGACTTTAAATTGTGTTATGTCTCAAAAAACGCATAAAGATATAGAAAAAGCCTCAGATTAGGATATAGACTAACAAAAGAATCTATAACTAACAAAAGAATGTATAATATAACATATTTGCCGTATGGTCGTTTTGAAAAGTCCCATAAAAAGGAGAGTAAACCGCTTTTATTCTAACTCTGTAACAACTAATCTAGAAAATTATCCAATGATAGAAAGCTAAGGCATACAGACGTGCTCAAAAAATGTATGTTTGTTTGTGCTTTTATCTGTTTTTCATTGTTCTTTATCCACTTTAATTTGACATTTGACCAAAATAAATGTATGGAATGTAATATCATTGGACGAACCATAGACTCAGATATAGTCTTAGACATTTTCTAATACTCTTTAGTTGATGTCTTTGTCTGTGTCTTAATGAATATTTAAGCCTAACTCTATAACAAGTAAAACTTTGGTATAAAAGACTTTCACTAAAAATTTTTTGTTTTAAGCTTGCGCAAATTTGCGCAAATAAAAATGAAAAGGTTTATTAATTTTAGTCTTTGAAGAATTTTGGTTTTATTTAATTTGGCGAAAGGGTTCGAAGAGCTTCTGTGCTTCTCTATTAAAATTTGTTTAAAAATTTAAATGTGTTGAAACCTGACAAAATTTGTTAGCATGTTTTTCGAGACCTACAAAATAATTACTAACTTAGTCTGGCAAAAGTTAACTGTATTTAGGTAATAGGATTTTAGTGTTAAACTTTTGAAAAAAAAATATTTGCGCAAATTTGCGCAAATAAAAATGATAAGGTTTATTAACTTATGTCTTTACAAAATTTAGGTTTTACATAATTTGACGAACAAAACTATTTGCGCAAATTTGCGCTAACAAAAACTATACGGTTTATTAACTTAAGTCTTTATAAAATTTTAGTTTTACATAATTTGGCTAAAGGGTCCGAATAAAATCTGTTATTCTCTATTAAAATTTTTTTTAAAAATTAAAATGTGTTGAAACCTAGCAAAATTTGTAAGCATGTTTATCGAGACCTACAAAATAAATACTAACTTAGTCTAGCAAAAGTCAACTGTATTTAGGTAATAGGATTTCAGTGTTAAGCTTTTGTAAAAAAATATTTGCGCAAATTTGAGCAAATAAAAATTATAAGGTTTATTAACTTAAGTCTTTTCAAAATTTGGTCTTACATATTTTGGCGAGAGGGTCCGAATAAATTCTATGCTTTTCTATTAAAATTTGTTTAAAAATTGAAATTTGTTGAAACCTTACAAAATTTGTAAGCTTGTATTTCGAGAGCAAATAATTACTAACTTAGTCTTGCAAAGTGCAATTGTATTTAGGTAATAGGGTTTCAGTTTTAAACTCTTGCAAGAAAATAGTTTGCGCAAATTTCCGCAAATAAAAATTATAAGGTTTATACATAATTTGACGAATGGGCCCGAAGAGTTTCTGTACTTATCTATTAAAATTTATACACGAATTAAAATGTATTGAAACCTGACAAAATTGGTTATCATGTTTTCCGAGACCTACAAAATAAATACTTACTTAGTCTAGCAAAAGTCAACTGTATTTATGTAACTGGGCTTCAGTGCTAAGCTTGTGTAAACAAATTTATTGCGCAAGTTTGCGCAAATCAAAGTTATAAGGTTTTTTAACTTAAGTCTTTACAAAATTTTGGTTTTACATAATTTGAAAAAATAAAATATTTGCGCAAATTTGCGCAAATAATAATTATAAGATTTTTTAACATAAGTCTTTGCAGAACTTTTGTTTTACATGGTTTGGCGAAAGGGTCAGAAGGATTTCTGTACTTATCTCTTAAAATTTATATAAAAATTAAAATGTGTTGAAACCTGACAAAATTGGTTATCATGTTTTCCGAGACCTACAACATAAATACTAACTTAGTCTAGTAAAAGTTAACTGTATTTATGTAACAGGATTTCATTGTTAAACTTTTATAAAATAAATATTTGCGCAAACTTGCGCAAATAATATTTAATTGATTTTATTGAATTGAATATGATTGAGACATTAATTAAAAAATAAAAAATTTTGACATTAATTAAAAGAAAAAAATATTAAATTTTTTTCACATACAATCCTTTTTAACCCCTATGTGCATTTCTATGCACAAAACTTGTAATATTCTCCAGAAAATACTTAGCAGAAATATTTCAAATTAACAGTTATAATAAAGGAAATCTGGATATTGAACTTTTCCTCGTAGTTTTGTTTTTCTAAAACTGCACAAAAAACGAATAAAAAACTTTTTGGCAAAGAAATTTGTTGACATGTCAGAGGAAAATGATTTTGAATAGAATCAAATCGTATTGAAAATGTTCATAGACGAAATCAAGGAAGCAAAATTCTTATAAATCAGATTTGTTAGTTAAATTTGTTTTTGCTCGATTTGAGTTACAGTTCTTTTAATTTTATGAATATTCTTGGGGATTTGGGGTTTGGTGGGGAGGGTAAATTTATTTTGCCATATTTGCTTAAATTATCTGTAAGTTTTAAGCATATTTTACCAGAGTTTCTTTCAATTTATTTCCTTTCAGTAGAATTTGCGTTTGTGGGTGTGAGAAAATAGTTATGTTTTTTTGTTTATTAATCTAGTTAATGTAATTGAAGAGTGTGAAATAAAAACAAATGGCTTATGTTAACCCTAAGATGACAGAAATGTTTCAGGTTAAATCAAAATTTTTCTATATCATAGACTATGTGTCTGAATTAGTCGAAATTATGGTATATTTAGGGAAAAGTACTATAATATTTAAGCATGAAAAAGTTTTGAATAAGAGTCAAAGCGTAATTCCAGAAAAAATATTCAAGAAACTTAAAAACAAAACTTATTTAATAAAAATTGAATTTTGTAAAAAGTTCATTAAAAAAAGTTCTCATCACTTCGACTTTAAATTAAATACTAAAATACTATCATTATATAGACAATCAAAAGCATTAATCATTATCTGCGCAAACTTGCGCCGTTTTGAAAAAATTTATTTTTTTAAAAATCTCAAATTTTTTTTTTCAAATTTTTTTCAACAAATTTTATTAGTGAACACTTGAAATGTTTAGAATGCTCAAACACCAAATTTAGCACAAAAGTTCCTAAGGCTATAGAGCTTTAAAACCTATAAAAATTATTTGCCTAAACTTGCATAACTTTGAAGAAATTTCATTTTTCCGAAAGCTTAGAGATCCAAAATTATTAGTTTTTCAAAAATTTCAATTAAAGAAAAAATTATAATTTCAATTTTGCCTCACACCAAATTAAGCAAAAAATTTCAGAAAGGTATAGGAATTTAAATTCTTTAAACATGAGTTGCGCAAATTTGCGCGATTTATAAAAAAAAAATATTTTTTCTAAAAGTTTTTAATAAATCAGTTTAAGAAATTTTAGTTTTTCAACAACATTAATTACACTGTGCTAGTTCAAAAAAACCGACAAAAGGGAGACCTAGTGGGTAAAGATAATTCGAGTAAGCTTCAATCAATGGTGCTAAGCGTTTTTTTAGGTTAGCTCTAGTTTTTGAGATATAGCGTCGTTTAAAAACTGCAGGAGTATTCGAGTAATTTAAAAACTGTTTATTTTTTAATAAAAATTAAAAAAAAAACGAAATTCGGCAACAAAATTATCTTTCAGAAACAGTAATTATTTTCTTAATCTGACCAGTAGTTTTAAAAATAATTATTTTTGAAAATGGAAATTTTTGCGATTTAAAAAAAAATATATTTTTTTTGCAAACAAAAAAATTAATTTCCAAGACTACTGCTCGAATTAAACTAATTATTTATGGTTCCTGAAAGATAATTTTGTTGCCGAATTTAGTTTTTTTTACTTAGTTCAAAAAATAAACAGTTTTCGAGTTATGCCAATATTTATTGCGCAACCTTCTCTATTTTTTTATAACACTATATCTCGAAAACTAGAGCTAACCTAAAAAAACGGTTAGCACCATTGAATTCGTCGTACCTGATTTATCTTTACTAGGGTTGCCAGACACAAATCCTGAAAAAGCTGGACATAAGGAAAAAAAAGCTTGACAATCTAAAAATTAGCTGGAAATTAATAGTAAAAAACTTGCTTTAATAATTTGCTTCGATGGATTTTTAAATTTTTGATAAACCAAGTTTCGAATACCGTAATTAACCGCAGCGATATTGAGAGAAAAAGTAATGGTCCGAGATCTAAAACAATTCTCAACAAAAAACACATGCAAATCGCATTTATCGATGACATTGATATCATGGGACGCACATTGCGCGATTTGACTGTCGCCTTTTCAAGTTTCGAGAAGGAATCTATGTAATATGATGAGTCTAGTTGTCAATGAATCCAAACAAAACTTCTGGTTTCTACAAACAGGCAATCCTCAAGAATTGGACCACGTGTGATCGTTGAGAACTATAACTACGAGGTTGTAAAACAATTAGTTTACCTTGGTACCGCCTTCAACATAACGACATAAATTTCGAAATAGTAGAATCATAATCAGGCAGATTTAGAAATAAAGCTCCCTCTGTTGAGTAATACGTTGACATCGACATAGTAAAAGGAATCAAACAGCACCGGCTGCGTTGTCTGGGACATTTGCGAATGTATGAAAATGCTTCAGCAACAAAAGTATTTGAAAACTATCCCAAATGAACTCGTAAAAGAGGACGTCCAAAAATTCGATGGAAAGGCCAATTGCAATAGCAATTTGTTCCGCACTCTCTAAGGTAATGGAGAGTATGGTTAACTACCATTTGGTTAACTATTTGGAGTCAAACAATCTACTAAGCGACCGCCAGTATGGGTTTCGTAGCGGACGCTCTACGGGAGACTTACTAGCTTTTCTATCAGAAAAATGGTGCCGTTCAATTCACCGTTTCGGCGAAAGTAAAGTTGTGGCTTTAGATATTTCCAAAGCGTTCGATAGAGTGTGGCATGATGCACTTTTATCCAAACTCAATGCTTTTGGTGTCGGTAATAAATTCTGCCGATTTATAGGGAGCTTCCTCAGAGATCGCTCTATAAGAGTGATGATAGATGGGATATCGTCCAAAGAGTTCATAATTAACTTAGGGGTACCGCAAGGCTCAGTTCTTTCTCCTACACTTTTTCTTATATTTCTAAATGACCTTCTATGTCAAACTTCAAATCCTATCTACTCTTTTGCAGATGACAGCAACATATGTCATTCGTACTCATTCAGTCATAGACCAAGTCTCTCTGAGATTGCAGTCAATAGACAAAACATGAACGATACGTTAAATGCAGACCTTATTTCAATATCTGAATGGGGTCGTCTAAACAGGGTGGATTTCAATGCAAATAAAACCCAATGTTGTATGTTAACACATAAACGCACAACTGATAATGTTGCTTCATCTGTAACCATGGGTGGTATAAATATCGAGGAATCAAAAGCTCTTGATGTTCTTGGCATGAAAATACAGTGCGATGTCCGCTGGACTCAACACATCTTTCATGTGTCAAAAGAAGCACTCAAGTGCCTTGGTTTCTCGAAACGGTGTAAGAAATACTTCACTCCATCTGATCCACCTTAATATTTATACCACTTACATTCGGCCCAAAATGGAATACAACTCTCATGTATGGGTGCTTCAAAGTCTATTTTGGAGCTTCTCGACCGCGTACAGGAGAGAGCGAAGGTGCTTATCGGTGACAGTAGGGTAGCCAATTCTATTGATTCACTGGAGCATCGTCGCAATGTGGGTTGCGTTTCACTGTTCTATCGTTATTATAATGGTAAATGCTCTAATGAAATTAGGGAACATGTTCCTGAAACACGCTCATTTTTACGTAATACTCGCACCTCAACTAGAGCTCATCCATTTGTAGTCGACTGTCCAATAAATCGCACAACACACTACAGGGAAAACTCATTTTTTAGTCGAACACTTCGTATATGGAATAAACTCCCAGCAGAAATATTTCCCCCCAGTTATAATATAAAAAAGTTTAAATCAAATATCCACAAACACTACTCCCTCTATCCTCCTTCCCATAACCTATTTTCCTAATTCCAACACAATACGTTGCATATGTAGGGGCCATCCCCTGAGTGCTGGTCTTATAAATAAAAAAAAAAAAATAAAAAAAAATACACTTTTGCAAAAGTTTTAAAAAAAATTTTTTTTCTTTAAAAATATTCAAATATTTACCTTTTAGCTGGACAAATTTAATTTTAGCTTGACACTGGACAAGTACTAAAAAAGCTGGACAATCCAGTCGAATCCAGCCTGACTGGCAACCGTAATCTTTACCCACTAGGTCTCCCTTTTGTCTGTTTTTTATACTTATACTATTATACATACATTACCTTTTAAGGGTTAAAGTCCCATGTATTACTGATTAGTTTTTCCCCCCTCCTTAATATAATTATTTTTAATACTTTTGTTTGTATGTTTAAACATGTACGAGTACTTAATTAATCCTAAATAAATTCAAGATTAATAGAAAATATTGAACGTATTTGTAATAATAAAACGAAAACATGTTTTTGATTTAATTTCAGTAATTTGTGGGGTCGGAGTTGATGTCTATTTGCATGGCTATCAAGCGGGTCTATTTATACTGTAAGTACTTCCCATTTAAATGGAAAAACAATTTCTTACTAGACAAATTATTATTTGTAGAGATTTCATTCTAACTAAGTAAATATCGGGTGTTTTTTTATTGAGGTATAGAACTTTAAGTTGGCATCACTTTTTTAACTGGCGGCCATTTTGTCAGCGGTCAAGTGATTTATATTTAGTTTGGTTTGCCATTTCATCATGAACAGGTTGACAAAAGAACAACGCTTGCAAATCGTGCAAATTTATTTCGAAAATAATGGTTCAGTTCGCGAAGTTTACCGCAAGCTCCGTCCATTTTATGGTCGACATAATCGTCCATCAGAGCAATTAATTCGGTTAACCATGGATCGTTTTCGCACTACGTTTACTCTATGTGATAATACGCATCCGCAGCGACGTCGAACAGTGCGCACCGAAGAAACAATTGCCGCTGTAGAGCAAAGTGTTGAAGAGGACCCGAATGAATCGATTAGCTACCGTGCACAGCAATTGGAGCTTTGTCCATCAACTTTATGGAAGATTTTGCGCAAAGATCTTGGCTTGCGACCTTACAAGATCCAGCTTGTGCAAGAATTAAAGCCGCGAGACCATGCAATGCGTCGTGATTTTGGTGTATGGGCCGAAAATGAGATTGATCTCGATGCTGATTTTCATCGCAAAATTTTGTTCAGTGATGAGGCTCATTTTTGGTTGAATGGCTACGTCAACAAGCAAAATTGCCGCATTTGGAGTGAAGAGAATCCACATGAGACCCTTGAGACGCCATAACATCCACAAAAACTGACTGTTTGGTGTGCTCCATGGGCTGGTGGAGTCATTGGGCCATACTTCTTCCGAAATAATGCTGGAGAGTCAGTTACCATAAATGGAGACCGGTATAGAGCCATGATAACCGACTATTTTGTTCCCCAATTGGATGGCATGAATGTGGATGAGTTGTGGTTCCAACAAGACGGCGCTACATGCCACACAGCGCACGTCACAATTGATTTATTGAAGGAAACATTCGATGAGCGCATAATTTCGCGGAATGGACCTGTCAATTGGCCACCAAGATCGTGCGATTTGTCACCACTGGATTATTTTCTTTGGGGATATGTGAAGTCGCTCGTCTACGCCAACAAACCAGAAACGTTAGGGGACTTGGAAGCCAACATTCGTGGCGTTATTGCCAACATACGGCCCCATATGCTCGAAAAAGTGGTTGAAAATTGGACCTGTAGAATTGGCTTTATTCGAGCCAGCCCCGGCGGCCACATGCCCGAAATCATATTTAAACATTAATGGCATAAAATTATCCTTCCAATAAAGCCAAATTGATGGACATTAAAACGATTTTCTTGTGTTTTATTTCAATTCGAAGTTCTATACCTCTAAAAAAAACACCCATTACAATAAATTTTGTAGTATTTTTTTTATTTATGTTATTTTCATGGTTTTTTATTTAATATTTTTCTTTCTTCTTTGATTTCAGAATATCTTCAATAGTTATATTATTGTTTGAAGTCAAATGGGTCATAACTCTTTTTCTGCAATTAATATTTGGCAAGTAAGCATTTATATTCGAATAGAGACAACTCTAGTCATTTAGTCATAACCAAAAAAATAATGAAAAATGTGCTTGGGATTTTTTTGTCATAAAATTATATACACAAAAGGGTGTAACAAAAGAGAGTGTGAATTCATACTGATACTAATACTAATGCTAATATTAATACTATACCCTATTTCTATCTAGTGATAAGACAGTCTTTGTCTGAGTTTATGTCATAGTTTATTTTTTATACCCTTCACCAATAGGTGAAAGGGTATTATAAGTTTGTGATTCCGTTTTATTAGTGATCGTAGACCAGATAAAAATACCGATCGACTCAGAATCGGGAGGAGAATCGATTAAGCGATGTCCGTCTGTCTGTCTGTCCGTCCGTCTGTCTGTTGAAATCAAGTTTCTGAAGCCCCTGGAGGATGGACCTACATAAGTTATATACCAGATTCTCCCGCAATGAACGCTATTAAATTTCATTAAAATCGGTTTATAAACACCGAAAATATCGAAAAAAATACCAAAAATTAGACGAAAATTTTAAAATTTTTGATTGAAACACACTTTTAAATAACAAGAGAAACAAGATACTCCTGGTGTACATGTGATAATATATTATATATCAGATTTTAGTAAAATTTTAGTAAAATTTTATCAAAATCGGTCCATAAACAACTGAGATACCGCCAAAACACTAAATTTGATGTATCGCAAATTGCTCAAAGTACGCATTAGGGAATGTTTGTTGAAAAAATGAAATGCAGATATAGGAAAAACCATTCTCGTAGAGCACGGACATACATATATTTTATATCAGATTTTAGGAAATTCCCCCGCCAGCCACATTATTAAATTTTATCGAAAGCGGTCCATAAACAACTGAGATATCGCGAAAACACTACTTGTGATGTACAGCAAATTGCCCAAAGTACGTGTCTAAGAAATTTTGTTTACATTTTGTAAGTATTGTTTCAGCGATATCTTAGGTGTTTACGGACCGATTGTGATGAAATTCTTTGTGGGAGGATTTCCTAAAATCTGATATATAAACTCCACAAATCTGATTATAAATACCATTGTACCGATGGACTCAGAATTGGCAGGAGAATCGATTTCGCGACGTCCGTCTACCTGTCTGTCCGTCCGTCTACCTGTCTGTTCGTCCGTCCGTCTACCTGTCTGTCCGTCCGTCCGTCTACCTGTCTGACCGTCCGTCCGTCTATTTGTCTGTCCTTTTTTCTGTTGTAGTCAAGTTTTTGGAGCTCCTGTTTTGTCGATATTTTAGATGTTTATTTTGATCAAATTTAATAGCGTTCTCCGCAGCGGATTACCTAAATTATGATGCACTCGGTAATTTGTGGTAGATATAATTTAGTGTCTGCTTTTTGAACATTATGATAACATCTTCCTAGGAAGTACAAAAATGCAGCTAAGTACATGATATCCGTTCAAAACCTACATATGTATGTATGTATCTCACATATCAACGAAAACTTAAATTTTTTAATTGCAATTGGGAGAAATCCGTTCACGTTTGACAATTGCTCCCGTATAGTTCGTTGAGGCCCTATGCTCCACTGGGAGTCAAGGATAACAGAAGAAAGTTCGCCTAAGGCAATCTCTTAGTAGCTAATAAATGACAAATTATAATTATCTAATTATCTAATTAATTATAATAATCTATCTATTATAACAGATACGATGATGACATTTAGTATAAAGACGTTGTAAAATATCGTTATTCAGGGCGATAGCGCCTAAAATAAACTTTCTAGAGAGACAACATTTGACAAAAGTATTTCTGATATTTTGAAAAGTTCGGCATTGAAAATGGGCGAGCTCGGTTCACATTTACTGTTATCTCCCATATAACCCCGACCAGGAATCACTTTAATGCTGATAAATTAAATCACATTATAATTGCACAAAGAACTAGAGCAAAACTTTCCACACATCCATCGGACAGATCGAAGGAACACTACATCCCAAATATTATTAATAAGTAAATCTTCAATAAATTTTCCGCCAAAGCTGTTATCCATTCACTTAAAAACTATATATTTCACGTATGTATCTAAAACTAAGAGTGTATACCTTATAACTCTAAGGCTTGTATACATTGACAATCATTGTTAAAGCTTTGACCTAAACCAGTTCAGAGTTTTAAATAACTAATCATGAACTTTTAATAGTTGGATAATTCGTATGAATTAAAGTACACAACCCTCACTGGGCACTGTGTTTTTGGGTTGCATGCCAGAATACTTAAACTTCATCAAATCGATGTGCTATTGCAAATCTAAGGGCATCTACATTTTGAAGCATCTTTTCTGCAAGGTTTATCTGGTCTATCGAACTTTATTAAATGTTCGTAAAATAGACACATATCACTTTAGAATCGAAGTGACGCTGCCTTCGACATCAGCCACCTGCCCAACCTAACCTTTGGGTCCATAACAATTTTAGATGATGACGCTACCAAAATGCTTTCCGTTTTCCGACTCTTAATTTTAAAGATTATTTGCATATAATACTAGTATAACCAAATATTGCTAGGAATTACATTTAGTATGAACAAAAGAAAATGAATATACATATGAAGCATTTGTGTGGGGCTCAACTAAGTCAGTAATCAGAAACTATATAATTATCAATACATTCTTACGATTTTGTACTTTACTTTTGGAACACCATTGGTGAAGGGTATCCAAGATTCGGCAAAGCCGAATATACCACTCTTACTTGTTAGTCTATGACTTGGTGCCTTTTTCATTACACCCTTTCTTTACCCTAAAGTACTTTTTTAGTTTTTCTCTCATAATCCTTTTCATACATTGTGTTTTTTCTCCCCTTCTCCTTTTGTTTTCTAGCGATAACTATTCAAAGTGTTTACAATGTTGGTCCTGCTGTAAATGTTTTGGTAGCTGGCGTCTTGCCTTTCCCTATATTGCCATTGGCACCGCTTTGATGTTGTGGCCCCACAATCTTTGGTTAAGTTATGTGGCTGGTCTTTTGCTGATACTTTTGGCGGTGCTGCGCTTATGTTTGGTCTTTCGCTTCAGTAATAATTCAAAGGATGAGGGTTTATTACCGCAATGTGATTTTGAAAAGTAAGTTTATGTTGTTTTACTAGTTTAATGACAATGAGTACTCGTAGTAATCTGGTACCTAGATTTAATTGAAGTTTTAAAATTTTAGTAACATTTAACTTTGAATTTTTTAGAGTCGAAAGTGGTCCCGATGTGCCGGAAGATGCCTTCATTGAAATCGGCCCTAGTTTAGAGGATGAAGAACCGATTGATGATGTTTGTTAATATTTTGTGAAAAGTTTTAGTTTTTCTAAACTTTAAATTAGTTTTTTTTAGTAATAAGTTAGTAATTTAAATAAGTTTTAGTTTATGTAAAATTTAAATATTATAAAAAATATGCTGATTTATAAAGAATTTAAATAATAAAACAAGAGCTTTTATATGTTGGATTGAGGTGTTTACTTTTCGATTTTGGAGGACTTAACAACAGATATCTGGGGGTCTCTGAAACCCTTATTTTTACCTTTTTTCTTTGATTGTTTTAATTAAAACATCGATATTTATTAAGTTTTCTTTATATTAATATTTTATTTAAATATATTTGATTATTCAATATTTTAACAGTTTGTTTTGTATGATTTTTAACATACATCCAAACCGATATCATATCGTTGTCCTACTTAGAAATAAATTCCTATTTTTTCATTCAAAATTTTTCTTTGTTTATTTCAAAACTTTTCTTTATATCATACATTTTCAATATTTTCAAAAAATTCTTTCAACATAAGTAATTGTATTGCACTAGATTTCACAGTTTTTTATTTTTAATTTTTGTCCTTAACTTTTTTTGCTAAACTCATAGATCAAATATGAGATTCTTTCCTATATCATCATAACATCGGACATAACATTTTTTATTATTCCCGACTAACATTCGTTTCCTCTCCACTTACCAACTCACATACATACATAAATGGTAACACTGTGCTAGTTGTAAAAACCGACAAAAGGGAGACTTGGTGGGTAGAGATAGTGCTAACCGTTTTTTTAGATTAGCTTTAGCTTTCGAGATATAGCGTTATTTAAAAAATGGAGGAGGTTGTGCAATAAATATGCGCATAACTCAAAAACTGGTAATTTTCCTGAACAAAGTCAAAAAATCGAAATTCAGGAACAAAATTATCTTTGAGAAACACTAATTACTTGTTTAATTCAAGAAGTCATTTTGGAAATAAATTTTTTTGTTAGCGAAAAATTTTTTTTTTTGAAAACGAAAATTTTTGAGATTTTTCAAAAAAAAAAATTTTTTTTGCAAACAAAAATATTCATTTCCAAAACGACTGCTTGGATTAAAAAAACTAATTAATGTTCCTGAAAGATAATTTTGTTGACGAATTTCGGTTTTTTACTTAGCTTAAGAAAATAAACAGTTTTCGAGTTACGCGAATATTTATAACGCAACCCCCTCCATTTTTAGAAAAACGCCATATCTCGAAAACTAGAGCTAACCTTAAAAAAAAACGGTTAGCACCATTGAATTCAGCGTACTCGATTTATCAATATCTTACTTGACGATACAAAAAAGATGTCAAAACCGAGCACAGTGTAATTAAGTGAGTAAGCACTTACTGGTATATCGGTTTGTAATGCTTTGTTTTGGGTTGGGAATTTTAGAATAAATTTAATATTTTCATTTAACTTTTTAAGTTATTTAATTAATACTAATATTTAGTTTGATATTAATTTTTACAAATATTTTGCTTTGCAAATTTTTAAAGTATTTATTATTGTTAGTTAATTGTTGTTTTAGTAGGTGGCAACGCTTGAGGTATTTAGTTAAATATTTTTGTTAATGCTTTTAACTTGAGGTAGTTTTAGTTTCATTTTAAGGTTATTTATTAGTTTGGATTGTTTTTGAGTTTTGTTTAAATAAAAATTTGAAATAAATTAAATAAAATGCAAAAAAAATTAAAAAAATTCAAATAAATTAAAAAACAAAAATTTAGCCTCTTATTCATAAACGATTTATACAATTATAATTGAATTAAATAAAATTATAATTTGAAAATTACACTGCTCTGCAAAAATTAATTTTTTGTCTTTCCTTTTAATAAAACTATGCGGACTATATGGATCTTGATGCGCTAAACTCAGATCCGTTGTCATTTTTTTCAATTAGATCTGGATTTTTTTTTATGGGCGTGGCAAATTTTTCCCCTTAAATTAGTCAGGTACGGAGACCTATTTCGTCCTAACTCGAGAACGACTAATCCGATTTTCAAAATTATTAGACTAAAATATGCAATTTTGTTATGTATTTTCAAGTGTTTTAATTTTGAAAATCGGATGAGTCGTTCTCGAGTTAGGACGAAATAGGTCTATGTACCTGACTAATTTAAGGGGAAAAATTTGCCACACCCATAAATAAATCCAGATCTGATGGAAAAAAAACCGACAACGGATCTGAGTTTAGCGCATCGAAATCCATGTAGTCCACACAGTTTTATTAAAAGGTCCTCCTTTGGCTGCAGAGCAGTGTTATCAAAGGTCCCTAAAGATTTGACTTTTTTGCAAAATGACACCGAGGTCCCATTTTGCAAAAAGCCATAATTTCTCAGGCTCATATCTCGCAAACCGTTCAAAATTTTGATTCACACTTTAAGGCGAACTTGTAGCTCTTGTCACAACAAACAAAAATTGTGAACATATAAAATCAAAAGAATTTTATCTTGTAGATCAAAATCGCAAAAATCTTAAAACGTCTTTTTTACCTTTAATCCCCATAAGTATCAAACCCTTCAAAATTCAAGGAAATAATCAAAAACAAAAATGTTCGAAAGATCTCATTAAACATCTTCCCAGAATATACAAACATCCTATTAGTGATTCTTAACATTTTTAAATAGCGTTACTACTTCTATTTATATCGTTTTGAATATAGATAAAAAAAGTTGCATGTTTTATATATAAGAACTATAGTGAAATGGTGGCCGATTGTCGCAAAATTTTATACACTGGCTGGTATTTATATAAAGCTTATTTTTGCAAGTTTAGTGGCCACAGCTGACACAGTTTATAAGTTAATAGCTTTAAACTGGCGTTTATGGCATTTTAGTGGTTTCCAAGAGTGGTTTTTATATGAAAGCTATGGTCAAATATGAACCGATTCCTATAAAATTTTATATACTGACCAACAGTTGTATAAAATGCTCTATTATAAATTTAGTCGTCATGGCTATTACAATTGGATTTAATTTAATGTGATTCTTGGGGCGTGGGTATATGGGAGCTCTAACTATTTTCAATACACAACTTTTCGAAGAAGTCAGAAATACTTTTGTCAAATTTTGTTCCTCTAGCTCTTTTCATTTAGAAGTTATCGCTCTTTTATCTGAAGACCAGATTGACAGGAAACCCCTATCGTTTTGGTATTTTTGTGTTTCCGTAAGTGTTTTGTATGTGAGCCATGGTTAAATATAAACCGATTTTGATTATATGCTGCCTAGTGCTAATCTAAAACTTCTCTATACTAAATGTTATCATCATATCTGTTATAGTTTATTACTTATTAGCAAATAAGTGATTAGCCTAGGCGAGGTTATACGGGAGCTATGGTCAAATGTAAACCGATTTAGCCCAATTGCAATACCAAAATTCTCCAAAAAGTGAAAAATATATTTGCTAAGTTTCAGTGACTTAGCTTCTTATGTTAAGGAACTATCGTGCCTTTAACAGACAGAAAGATGGAAAGACGGATGGACAGACAGACGGATGGACAGACAGATAGATGGACAGACAGATGGATGGACAGACAGACAGACGCACAGACAGACAAACACAGACAGACAGACATATAGAAAATTTTTTGGTATAAAAATTTTATGTAGAAAATTTTTCGCTATAAAAATTTTGAATAGAAAATTTTTCGGTATAAAAATTTTAAATAGAAAAATTTTCGCTGTAAAAATTTTATACAGAAAATTTTTCGTTATTAAAATTTTGTATAGAAAATTTTTCGATATTAAAATTTTGTATAGAACATTTTTCGCTGTAAAAATTGTATATAGAAAATGTTTCGGTATACAAAATTTTATATAGAAAATTTTTCGGTATAAAAATTCAATATAAAAAAATTTTCGGTAGAAAAATTTTATATAGAAAATTTTTTGGTATAAAAATTTTATATAGAAAATTTTTGGGTATAAAAATTTTATATAGAAAATTTTTCGGTATAAAAAATTTTATATAGAAAATTTTTAGGTATAAAAAATTTTATATAGAAAATTTTTCGGTATAAAAAATTTTATATAGAAAATTTTTCGGTATAAAAAATTTTATATAGAAAATTTTTCGGTATAAAAAATTTTATATAGAAAATTTTTCGGTATAAAAATTCAATATAAAAAAATTTTCGGTAGAAAATTTTTTGGTATAAAAATTTTATATAGAAAAGTTTTGGGTATAAAAATTTTATACAGAAAATTTTTCGGTATAAAAAATTTTATATAGAAAATTTTTCGGTATAAAAAATTTTATATAGAAAATTTTTCGGTATAAAAATTCAATATAAAAAAATTTTCGGTAGAAAAATTTTTTTGGTATAAAAATTTTTCGCTAAAAAATTTTGAATAGAAAATTTTTTGCTATACAAATTTTATATGGAAAATTTTTGGGTATAAAAAATTTTATATAGAAAATTTTTCGGTATAAAAAATTTTATATAGAAAATTTTTCGGTATAAAAAATTTTATATAGAAAATTTTTCGGTATAAAAAATTTTATATAGAAAATTTTTCGGTATAAAAAATTGTATATAGAAAATTTTTCGGTATAAAAATTTAATATAAAAAAATTTTCGGTATAAAAATTTAATATAAAAAAATTTTCGGTAGAAAAATTTTATATAGAAAATTTTTTGGTATAAAAATTTTATATAGAAAAGTTTTGAGTATAAAAATTTTATATAGAAAATTTTTGGGTATAAAAATTTTATATAGAAAATTTTTCGGTACAAAAAATTTTATATAGAAAATTTTTCGGTATAAAAAATTTTATATAGAAAATTCTTCGGTATAAAAGATTTTATATAGAAAATTTTTCGGTATAAAAAATTTTATATAGAAAATTTTTCGGTATAAAAATTCAATATAAAAAAATTTTCGGTAGAAAAGTTTAATATAGAAAATATTTTGGTATAAAAATTTTATATAGAAAATTTTTGGGTATAAAAATTTTATATAGAAAATTTTTGAGTATAAAAAATTTTACATAGAAAATTTTTCGGTATAAAAGATTTTATATAGAAAATTTTTCGGTATAAAAAATTTTATATAGAAAATTTTTCGGTATAAAAAATGTTATATAGAAAATTTTTCGGTATAAAAATTCAATATAAAAAAAATTTTCGGTAGAAAAATTTTATATAGAAAATTTTTTTGGTATAAAAATTTTATATAGAAAATTTTTCGCTAAAAAATTTTGAATAGAAAATTTTTTGCTATACAAATTTTATATAGAAAATTTTTGGGTATAAAAATTTTAAATAGAAAATTTTTCGGTATAAAAATTTTATATAAATTTTGTATAGAAAATTTTTCGCTATGAAAATTGTATATAGAAAATTCTTCGCTTTAAAAATTTTATGTAGAAAATTTTTCGATATAAAAATTTTATATAGAAAATTTTTCGGTATAAACATTTTAAATAGAAAATTTTTCGCTTTAAAATTTTATATAGAAAATTTTTTGGTACAAAAATTTTATATAGAAAGTTTTACGCTATAAAAATTTTATATAGAAAATTTTTGGGTATAAAAATTTTACATAGAAAATTTTTCGCTATAAAAATTTTATATAGAAAATTTTTTTGATATAAAAATTTTATATTGAAAATTCTTGGGTATACAAATTTTATATAGAAAATTTTTGGGTATAAAAATTTTATATCGAAAATTTTTCGATACAAAAAAATTCGTTTGGAATTTGAACCCTCTTTTTTCTTTAGTTCTTTTGTAAATAATTTTTCTAGTCTCTTTTTTTTTGTTATTTATTTTTTTAATATTTTATATCTTTTTATAAAATTTTAATTTTAAAAACAAAACAAAAAAATTTTAAAAACAAAATAAATAGAGAATAATTAAAATAAAAAAAATAAAATAATTAAAAATAAAAATTATAAAACTAATGCAATAGACCTAAACTAAATAATATAGTGTATATTGTTTTATATATCGACAATCATTCTTCTTTTTTTGTAACAATTTATTTTTTTTATTATAAATTATTAACAATTAGTTCATTTAACAAATCTTTTTTAAAGTTTTCATCATCAATAGCGAGTCAATTTTAAAATTTTTCGAAAGAAAGAAACGATTTTTTGACCACACCTTAACCCATTTCGAGAAAATTTGATGTATATACTCAAGTCAATACAATTTTTAGAAATATTTAAAATTTGAAAAAGATTTTAGAAAAAATAGGCTTTGGATCGCGATTAAATCTAAATATGTCGAGGCTTGGAGTATACATCAAATATACAAAATTTTATCGAAATCGGAGAGTGTGCGGTTCAGTATGTGTTCGAATAATTTTGATTTGACTCTGTCATCTTTTTAAGGTGCTGAAATTAATTAGGTGTAGTTTTGATAACATTTTGTTTTTAGTAAATATTTCTTTTAAATCTATATCGTTATTTTGTTTAGAAGTTTAGAAAAATTTTGTTGAAAAATATATTAAATTTTTTTGATAATTTTCAACATTTTTTTTCTGTTTAATTATATATTTTTATAAAAATTGTTTATAGTTATAATAACAGTCTTATAATATTAATTGTAAAAAAAATTTCCTGAGATTTCTGTTTTTTATTGTATAATAGTTTTACAAGTTCTATAAATATTTTTTAGGATTTTATAAAAATTTGTATTTTATTTTTCGATAAAAATAGGAGTTTAACAAGAACAAAAAGGCTGTAATTATAACCATAAACATTCAAATAGGGACAAGATTACAGAGGAATAATAACAAATAAAATCAGTTATATAAAAATTTCCTATAAAAATAAGAAATTTTTGAAAAATTTCCTATAAAAATAGGAAATTTTTGAAAATTTTCCTATAAAAATAGAAAATTTTTGAAAAATTTCCTATGAAAATAGAAAATTTTTGAAAAATTTCATATAAAAAAAGGAATTTTTAAAAAAAATCCTATAAAAATAGGAAATTTTTGAAAAATTTCATACAAAAATATAAATATAAAATTCAGAAATTTTTGAAAATTTTTTTTATAAAGTTCAGAAATTTTTGAAAAATTACCTATAAAAATAAAAAAATTTCGAAAAATGTCCAATAAAACTAAGAAATTTTTAAAAAATTTCCTATAAAAATCGGAAATTTCTTAAAAATTTCCTATAAAAATCGGAAATTTCTTAAAAATTTCCTATAAAAATAGGAAATTTAAAAAAAAATTCCTATAAAAATCGGTAATTTCTTAAAAATTTCCTACAGAAATAGAAAATTTTTCAAACATTTCCTATAAAAATAGGAAATTTTTGAAAAATTTCCTATAAAAATAGGAAATTTTTGAAAAATTTCCTATAAAAATAGGAAAATTTTGAAAAATTTCCTATAAAAATAGGAAATTTTTGAAAAATTTCCTATAAAAATAGAAAATTTTTGAAAAATTTCCTATAAAAATGGAAATTTTTGAAAAATTTCCTATAAAGGTTGGAAATTTTTGAAAAATTTCCCATAAAAATAGGAAATTTTTGAAAAATTTCCTACAAAAATAGGAAATTTTTGAAAAACTTCCTATAAAAATAGGAAATTTTTGAAAAATTTCCTATAAAAATAGGAAATTTTTGAAAAATTTCCTATAAAAATAGGAAATTTTTGAAAAATTTCCTATAAAAATAAGAAATTTTTGAAAATTTTCCTATAAAAATAGGAAATTTTTGAAAATTTTCCTATAAAAATAGAAAATTTTTGAAAAATTTCCTATGAAAATAGAAAATTTTTGAAAAATTTCATATAAAAAAAGGAATTTAATAAAAAAAATTCCTATAAAAATAGGAAATTTTTGAAAAATTCCATACAAAAACATAAATATAAAAAAAGAATTTTTGAAAATTTTTTTATAAAATTCAGAAATTTTTGAAAAATTACCTATAAAAATAAAAAAATTTCGAAAAATGTCCAATAAAACTAAGAAATTTTTAAAAAATTTCCTATAAAAATCGGAAATTTCTTAAAAATTTCCTATAAAAATCGGAAATTTCTTAAAAATTTCCTATAAAAATAGGAAATTTTTAAAAAAATTCCTATAAAAATCGGTAATTTCTTAAAAATTTCCTACAGAAATAGAAAATTTTTCAAACATTTTTTATAAAAATAGGAAATTTTTGAAAAATTTCCTATAAATTAGGAAATTTTTGAAAAATTTCCTATAAAAATAGGAAATTTTTGAAAAATTTCCTATAAAAATAGGAAATTTTTGAAAAATTTCCTATAAAAATAGAAAATTTTTGAAAAATTTCCTATAAAAATGGAAATTTTTGAAAAATTTCCTATAAAGGTTGGAAATTTTTGAAAAATTTCCCATAAAAATAGGAAATTTTTGAAAAATTTCCTACAAAAATAGGAAATTTTTGAAAAACTTCCTATAAAAATAGGAAATTTTTGAAAAATTTCCTATAAAAATAGGAAATTTTTGAAAAATTTCCTATAAAAATAGGAAATTTTTGAAAAATTTCCTATAAAAATAGGAAATTTTTGAAAAATTTCCTATAAAAATAAGAAATTTTTGAAAAATTTCCTTTAAAAATAGGAAATTTTTGAAAAATTTCCTTTAAAAATAGGAAATTTTTAAAAAATTTCCTATAAAAATAGGAAATTTTTATAGGAAATTTTTCAAAAATTTCCTATTTTTATAGGAAATTTTTGAAAAATTTCCTATAAAAATAGGAAATTTTTGAAAAATTTACTATAAAAATAGGAAATTTTTGAAAAATTTACTATAAAAATAGGAAATTTTTGAAAAATTTCCTATTAAAATAGGAAATTTTTAAAAAAATTCCTATAAAAATCGGAAATTTTGGAAATTTTTGAAAAATTTCCTACAAAAATAGGAAATTTTTGAAAAATTTCCTATAAAAATAGGAAATTTTTGAAAAAATATTAAGATCTAACGTATACAATTTTATACATTGACTTAATTTTGAATAACAAATAATGTTTGTTCTTGGACTTTAACGGAACAACCGAAATTTACCTTAAATTGTTCCCGTACAAAATTTTCAATACAATTTGTTGTTTTTTGAGTATTTTTTTAAAAACTTCGGAGTGTTTTAGGTAGTTTCGGGAACTATATCCCAAAAACTATAAATTTTTAACTGAGTGTAGATTCCAATTTAGTTTTTGAAAAAGTTTTCATTAAATTTTGGTTTATGATTACAAATCAAGTTGTTCTGATTTTGAAATCTTACAGTTCAATAACTTTTTGAAAATAGGAGCAATGTTTCGATAACTGTTGGGTGGAACCAGTTTAAAAAAATGTTAATTTTACCAAGAAGTTATCCTAAAAAGGTTTTAAGTTCTGAAAGAGATTCTGAAATCATTTAGGAAAACATTAAGCCTTTCATGGAACCTAAAGGCGATCTAGGTTTCCAATTCAAATATCTTTGATAAATTTATATTATGGATATAGTAACCCTAATTGATATTATTCCTAAATGTAATCTTGTCCAACCTATTTTACACAGATACAACAACATATACATATGTAGTTTAATGTTAACATTAAGTTTCTATATAGATTCTATAAAATTAATTACTTCTTGCTTAATTCATTCATTCATTTAGCAAAATGTTCATTTCTATTTAACTTTTACTTGCTTCTCTTGACCTTCTCGCTCAATAAAACGAAGTACACCAGGTATCACCCACCGTGGGACTTAACATCGACGCCAAATCGTTGCTGTGATGAGATGGAAGAATTGTTGAAACGGGTTGTATCGGCTGGACAAGAGGACCCGCCGCCGGTAGACATTGGAAACAATAGTTAGAGCCATAATTATTATCCCAGTACTGTTGACCCTTGCACTGAAAACGCACAGCGAATTCCAAACGCTGGCCCACATGTAAAGAATTGCCGAAGAGCATAAAGGTGAATTTATCCGAAAAGCCGTCGCAAGAGTTTTCCACATAATTTGCCTGCAAATCAGCATAACTGCGCCAGCCATCCAGGGAATAACGTATGTGTACAGATTTATGGAAATCGAGATTACGCACTCGTACACTGCCTGTTATGGTGTGATTAATGCTATCGGTGACTGCAGCATTCTCGAGGGAGACCAATTTTTCGCGTACTATATCCAAATAGTTGGTTAAGCCTCCAGGCTGTTGGAATAGAGGCATGAGAAGTTTGTCGGCCTTGGGACCCAGTTGTATGGGTGGCTCTGATTCGAGTATCTCCAGATCCTCATAGGCGGATTTGGGTATGGTGGGTATTTCGTCGAGGAAGGTTTTAATATCAGCCAAATCCAAACCCAAGACATCAGCAAAACGCACAATTTTCTTGCGTCCTGGAGTGCCCGGAGGAGTTTTGCCCGTTTTCAAGGAGGAACAACGTCTTACTCTCTGAGGTCTTAGATCATCCTCGTCATCGGTGGTATCCATATGCAAATGAGAAGTTTTGGGTTTTTCAATTTCTGGTTTAGAGATTTCATTTTCATTCGAGTCTTTTGTAGCGGTAGATATAAGTTTGCATTCGATTTCTGTTTCTGTCTGGGTTTCGGTAACTTTTTGTTCTGTTGTTTGTTCTTGAGGCACCTCCTCTACTTCTATTTTTAAGACCTCTTCACCATTCTCGGCATGACCATTTATTATACTAACAATTTGTTTCATTTCTTGAAGTTCTACTTCATCCTTCAAAATCATGAAATTTTCCTTAATCGATTCCGTGACCTTTACCTTAAAGGTTTTATGATTTTCCAAATTTATTTGGTTATTATCCAGTTCATCTTCCTTTACCAGCGAAGATTGCTTGTGTAATTCTTCCAAAATTTGATCTTGTAAACTTTGTCTTCGGACAACTGCTTTGGGATGATCGAAATCGATACCGATATCGGGACCTTCGCTGGGCAGTGTTTGTGTTAAATCTTTTTCGTGATTTTGAAAGCCATTGCAGAGACCCTTTTCGGTTTTTAAGGAACTAGCATCGACCTCATCGTTAGCTGATGTTTGATGATGAGGTAGACATATGTGATTTGAATTAGGCTGAAGCTGTTGCTGTTGCTGCTGATGTTGGTGCTTTGGGTGAGTTATAGTTGAGGCTTCATTCTCGGAATTAACATCAAAATAGGGACCATCTGAGGAACTGTGTGAACTGGCAGCCGAGGCACAAGCATAGCCCGATTCGGCGGCCGAGTTGTGAGGTGTATTTGAAGTAGATTCTATAAGTCTTAAATATTCACATTCATCCACCGGACTACCAGGACTCTCTAGCTCACAATCGAAATCGAAAAAGGAATCCGATTCATGTCGCAAAGGCTGTAGATCTGTAACAGTTTGTTCGCCACCCTCACCGCCTGTGACCCAGGTATTTGTATTGCCGCCATTTATGATAGGTTCATCCTCTGGGGAAGCCTCCGCATCGTCAGCCTTTAATTTAAAAACAAGGATATAAAATAAAATCTTTGATTTATTTCCACAGCCCAAACTCACCTGTGTTCCCAACGTGCGCAACTTTGAGGATAGACGGCGTGCAAATGCCTCAGCTCGGCCTCTACATGATGACATACCGACTATCGGTATTATAGAGACTAAACTGCAGTTGTTTGGATCTGGTGTGGCACTACTATGTGTTACTGTTAAATCGCCTGGACCGTTCATTGACGTCAGACTTTTCAATTTTGCCCCGGACTGCAAATTAATAATAAAAGACAAAGAATGACATTAACATTTCTTTTCTTTTTCTTTTCGCTTTTCTTAACCTAAAAATGAGAAGAGAAGAATTTATATAGATAATCGTTATTATTATTATTGTATTGTAGCTTGCACATATTAATTTTTATTCTTTGACCGATTTTTTTTTAATAAATTTAAATTGTATTATTCATATAATAAATTGATAATAAAAATTAATGTGCATATAAGTTAATTATATGCATTTTGCATGAGAGTATATAGGAGAGGAACAGTGGGGCAATTGAATGAAAAAATAGACAAAATTTGACTAAAATCAAAATCTATCTCGATGTCTTCTTAGGGTTCGACAAGTAACTACTGACTGTAGAGTTGCCCTGTAGGCTGCATTTCGCAGCACTCCTCGTCATACAAAGAGTTGCCATAGAGCACTAGAAATATTTTTAATAACTATGTAGGTCTCTTAAAATAAAATATCCCCTATGATGAATACCCAAGTCCTTTATTTCCACAGCTGATTTTTGGTAGAACATTTTTTGTCCAAAACTTTTTTTGGTCTAAAAATTTGTGCTAGAAGATTTTTCGATCTTTTATAGAAGATTTTTCTGTCAAAGAGTTTTTTATAGAAAATTTATGGAAATAAAATTTTTTTATAGATACATTTTTGGTATCAAAATCTTTGATAGAAATTTTTTCGGTATAAAAATTTTTTATAGAAAATTTTTTGATATAAAAATTTTTGATAGAAAATTTTTCGGTATAAAAATTTTTAAAGAAAATTTTTAGGTATAAAAATGTTTATAGAAAATTTTTCGGTATACAAATCTTTTCAGAAAATATTTCGGTATAAAAATTTTTTGGTATAGAATTCTTTTCTACAAAATTTTTACTAGAAATTTTTTTTTATTAAAATTTTCGATCTCAAATTTTTTATTGAAAACTTTTCGGTCTAAAAATTTTTTATAGAAGATTTTTCGGCATAAAATTTTTTTCTAGAAATTTTTTTGGTATAAAAATTTTTAATACAAAATTTTTCGGTATAAAATTTTTTTAAGAAAATTTTTCGGTCTAAAAATTGTTTATAAAAAATTTTTCGCTCTAAAAATTGTTTATAGAAAATTTCCGGGTATAAACATTTTTTATAGAAAATTTTTCGAAATAAAAATTTTTTATAGAAAAATTTTCAGTATAAAAATTTTTTATAGAAAATTTTTCAATATAAAAATTTTTTATAGAAAATTTTTCGATATAAAAATTTTTTATAGAAAATTTTTCGATATAAAAATTTTTTATAGAAAATTTTTCGATATAAACATTTTTGGGTATACAAATTTTTTATTGAAAATTTTTTGATATAAAAATTTTTAAGAGAATTTTTCGGTATAAAAATTTTTTCTAGAAAAATTTTCAGTATAAACATTTTTTATAGAAAATTTTTCGATATAAAAATTTTTGGGCATAAAAATTGTTTATAGAAAATTTTTTGATATAAAAATTTTTAAGAAAATTTTTCGGTATAAAAATTTTTTCTAGAAAAAATTATTTATAAAAAAAAATTCGGCATAAACATTTGTTATAGAAAATTTTTCGACATAAAAATTTTTTATAGAAAATTTTTCGATATAAAAATTTTTTATAGAAAATTTTTCGATATAAAAATTTTTTATAGAAAATTTTTCGATATAAAAATTTTTTATAGAAAATTTTTCGGTATAAAAATTGTATATAAAAAATTTTTCGGTCTCAAAATTGTTTATAGAAAACTTTTCGAAATAAATTTTTTTTCTAGAAATTTGGCATAAATTTTTTATAGAAAATTTTTCGCCACAAAAATTTTTTCTAGAAAATTTTTCAGAATAAAATTTTTTTATAGAAATTTTTTCGGCATAAATATTTTTTATAGAAAAATTTTAGGCATAAAAATTTTTTATAGGACATTTTAGGCATAAAAATTTTTTATAGGACATTTTTCAGTATAAAATTTTTTTCTAGAAAATTTTTTGGTATAACATTTTTTGGTATAAACATTTTTCGTAGAAAATTTTCGGGTCTAAATATTTTTTATAGAAAATTTTTCGGCCTAATAATTTGTTATAGAAGATTCGGTCTAAGAGTTTTTTAAAGAAAATTTTTGAAAACTAAATTTTTTTATTGAAAATTTTTCGATATAAAAATTTTTGTTGGTATAATTTTTAAGAAAATTTTTTAAGAAAAAAAATTTTTAAGAAAATTTTTCGATATAAAAATTTTTGTTAAAAAAATTTTTGGTCTACAAATTTTTCGGCATACAAATTTTTTATAGAAAATTTTCGGCATGAAATTTGTTTATAGAAAATTTTTTGGCAAAAAAAAATGTATAGAAAATTTTTTGGTGAAAAAAATTGAATAGAAATTCGATATACCTATAGTCTACACCAATTTTTAACAACCGGGCTAGATTGGGTACTTTTGTTAAAGTATAGGAACCCACATATTGTTTCAAACTATTTTTTTTGCCTGTGTATGTGTGGGTTATATTGGAAATCAGAAATGATACGCGTCAATTATTGACAACATATGTTAATAAAATGTCACATCCGGTGTCTATTTTGCCCACTGTCACAAAAATTGCATAGCTGATGCTTTTTTTTTCTATTTAATTTAAGAAAAAACAGAAGATCGTCAATCATCACCCAAGACCAAAATAAAAGAAATATCAACATTCAATGAACGTCATACCACCCAAAAGAAATGTAATAACAAAAAAACTAAAGAAAAAAAAAATGACAGAGAAAAAAAATTAAAACAATTTAAGACAAAATAAAACAAATGAATATAACATTTAAAAGCATTTAATAGAGATTTTGATGTTTATTTTCTTGGATGTGGGCCATTATTTTCAAAGAAAAAGAGAGAAATGGAAAAAAAACAAAAAATGCAGAAAAACGACAAACAGACAAATTTTGTTGTTTTGAAAAAAAAAAAATAAAAAAAAAGTTTAAGGAGAATTGCAAAAAATATAAAAAATTTAAACAAATTCATAAAAAACTTGTTTGGCACAAGAAAATAATAAAAACTAAAGTTTAAAATTTAAAGGACAATGAGATTTGATTAGGAAATAACTTCCGTTTCCGTTAGGAAATTTACATTTTTTTAATGAGCAGCTGTTAAAAAATGCTCGCTATTTCCTTGAACCAAAGTGAGAAAAATCAATTTTCTCTATTTTCTTCAAAGTTCAAGGCCATTGGCCAATTAATCGACAAATTCTTTTTATATTTTTATTCAAATCTCTAATTTACTAGTAATTTGATTTGTTTACTTAAAAAAAAATTGTAAATGGTTTTGTAATTCATTTAATTATGTTGAAATCTTTTGGTTTTATTTCAAATCAAAACAGATGTGTTTTGAATAAATTAGAAATTTTTTTATAAATAAAATTCACGTGCCAAATTTTTAAAATTTCTTAAAAATCACTTAAAATTTTTTTGAATTTAATTTATTTAAAATTTTAATACAATTTATTTAAATTGCCTGAAAAATTTTTAATTTTTTTATAAATTAAACAAAAATTTAATAGCCTTTAATTTTTTTTAATTTGAATGTTTTGTTATATTAATAAAATATTTAATTAAGCCCATGACTCATGTAATTGAATTGACGTCGAATTTAGAAACAAATCAGCCAGAACATAAATATTATGATTAAATTGTATTCATTCATAAGATTTTAAAATTAATTCATAAATTTGAAAAAAATTTGAAAATTGGCAAAAATAGTTTTTTCTTAAGAAAATTTATGATTTTATTTTTCTAAAATTATAAACAAATTTTCAAAAATACATATAAACATAGGAAATTTTTCAACAATTTCATATTTTTATAGGCAATTTTATTTTAAATTTCTTATATTATTGGAAATTTTTCAAAAATTTCCTAATTTTATAGGAAAGTTTTCAAAAATTTCCTAATTTTATAGGAAATTTTTTAAAACTTTCCTAATTTTTAGGAAATTTTTCAAAAATTTCCTAATTTTATAGGAAATTCTTCAAAAATTTCCTAATTTTATAGGATATTTTTCAAAAGTTTCCTAATTTTATAGGAAATTTTTCAAAAAATTTTAAAAATTTTCTTATTTTTATAAATAAATTTTTAAAAAATTTCTTATTTTTATAGAAAATTTTTCAAATGTTTCTTATTTTTATAAGAAATTTTTCAAAAATTTCCTAATTTTTTTAGGAAATTTTTCAAAAATGTCCTGATTTTTATAGCAAATTTTTAAAAGATTTCCTATTTTCGTAGGAATTTTTTCAAAAATTTCTTATTTTTATATGAAGTTTTTCAAAAATTTCTTATTGTTTTAGGAAATTTTTCAAAAATTTCCTAATTTTATAGGAAATTTTTCAAAAATTTCTTATTTTTTTGGGAAATTTTTAAAAAATGTCTTATTTTTATAGGAAATTTTTAAAAATTTTCTTATTTTATATGAAATTTTTCAAAAATTTCTTATTTTTATAGGAAATTTTTCAAAAATTTCTTATTTTTATAGGAATGTTTTCTTTTTATTTTTATAGGAAATTATTCAAAAATTTCTTATTTTTCTAGCAAATTTTTCAAAATTTTCTTATTTTTTAGGAAATTTTTAAAAAATTTCTGATTTTTATAGGAAATTTTTCAAAAGTTTCTGATTTTTACAGGAAATTTTTAAAAAATTTCTTATTTTTATAGGAAATTTTTAAAATTTTTTTTTTTTTTATAGGAAATTTTTCAAAAATTTCTTATTTTTATAGGAAATTTTTCAAAAGTTTCTTATTTTTATAGGAAATTTTTCAAAAATTTCTTATTTTTATAGGAAATTTTTCAAATATTTCTTATTTTTATAGGAAATTTTTCAAAAATTACTTATTCTTATAGGAAATTTTTCAAAAATTTCTTATTTTTATAGGAAATTTTTCAAAAATTTCTTATTTTTATAGGAATTTTTTCAAAAATTTCTTATTTTTATAGGAAATTTTTCAAAAATTTCTTATTTTTATAGGAATTTTTTCAAAAATTTCTTATTTTTATAGGAAATTTTTCAAAAATTTCTTATTTTTATAGGAAATTTTTCAAATATTTCTTATTTTTATAGGAATTTTTTCAAAAATTACTTATTCTTATAGGAAAATTTTCAAAAATTTCTTATTTTTATAGGAAATTTTTCAAAAATTTCTTATTTTTATAGGAATTTTTTCAAAAATTTCTTATTTTTATAGGAAATTTTTCAAAAATTTCTTATTTTTATAGGAATTTTTTCAAAAATTTCTTATTTTTATAGGAAATTTTTCAAAAATTTCTTATTTTTATAGGAAATTTTTCAAAAATTTCTTATTTTTATAGGAAATTTTTCAAAAATTTTTTATTTTTATAAGAAATTTTTCAAAAATTTCTTACTTTTATAGGAAATGTTTCAAAAATTTCTTATTTTTATAGGAAATTTTTCAACTTTTTTTTATTTTTATAGGAAATTTTTCAAAATTTTCTAATTTTTATAGGAAATTTTTCAATTTTTTTTATTTTTATAGGAAATTTTTATAGGAAATTTTCAAAAAGTTCTGTATGTCTGTCTGTCTCTGTTTGTCTGTTTCTGTTTGTCTGTCTCTGTTTGTCTGTCTCTGTTTCTCTGTCTCCGTTTGTATGGCTTTGCTTGTCTGTCTCTTGTTGTCTCTCTCTCTATTTGTCTACCTCTGTCTGTTTGTTTGTATGTCTGTTTGTTTGTCTCCGTTTGGTCTGTATGACTTAGTTTTTTGTCTGCCTCCATTTGTCTGTCATACAGAAGCAGCTGCGTTGGCTAGGACATGTTGTACGTATGAATGAAAATACTCCAGCAAGAAAAGTATTCGAAAATGATCCCGAGGAAACTAGTAGAAGTTCGGCGGAAGTCTATAATGGTATGGGGTTGCATGTTGGCTGAAGAAGTTGGAACAGTTAGAACGGCATTCCTCCAAGTAATTGTAAGCATTTAGTAGAGAGTACAGAAGCCGTTATTACTGTGAATAAAGGCTATACAAAATATTAAATAAAAAAAATATGTAAATAAATCTAAAGTCAAAAAACCGTCCCAATTAAAATTTGCTTTTGTTTTATTTATTTTTTATCAACGCTAAGTATCACAATGATGTTTTTAATTGTAAATGTCAACACGAGTCCAATATAGAATAATACCAAATATCAGAGAGATTGAGCCAACGGCTTTGTTGTTACACTCATTTTCGTAAACACCTTAAAAACATTTTGACAGTAATTTGAGTGACTGTATATTTGTCACACTGTGCGGTATCATTCAATTTTTAATATGACTAATTTATCTTCCCTTAATAATTGTATAGAAATTTATGAGCTAAATTAAAAGAACAATTTTTTAAGTTTATTTATAACAAACTATTTTCTTAATCTATTTTTAACTCATAAAATGTCATTTGCCTTTAGAAAAAATTAAAAGATTTATAATTATGTACATTTTCGTGTTCATTCAGTTCTTATTTATTAGAAATTTTAATTGAAAATTATAAGTTTTTCATCAATTTAATGTGTAATAAAAAGAAAGATTAATTACACTGTGTTAGTTAAAAAAATCAACAAAAGGGAAACCTAGTGGATCCAAATAATTCGAGTACGCTAAATTTAATAGTGCTAACCGTTTTGCTAGGTTAGCTCTAGTTTTCGAGATATAGCGTTATTTAAGAAATGTTGGAGGTTGCGCAATAAATATCCGCGTAACTCGAAAACCCTTTATTTTCTTGGACTAAGTAAAAAACCCGAAATTCGACAACAAAATTATCTTTTAGGAACACTATTTTTTTGTCAATAAATTTTTTTGTTTGCAAAAAAAAAATATTTTTGAAAATAGAAATTATTGTGATTTTTCAAAAAAAAAATATTTTAAAATGTCGGATTAAAAATATAAATAGTGTTTCTGAAAGATAATTTTGTTGTCGAATTTCAGTTTTTTCCTTAATTCAAGAAAGTAAACAGTTTTTGAGTTTTGTGAATATTAACTGCGCAACCTCCACATTTTTTTTTTGCCGAATTTCGCTTTTTTTATTTACTTCATGAAAATAAAAAACGCTATATCTCGAAAACTATAGGTAACTTAAAAAACGGTTAGTACCATTGAATTCACTGTGCAAGATTTTTCTTTACTCGCTAGGTCTCCCTTTTATCGGTAAAAAAAAAGTTATCAAAATCGATTATTAGTGCGTTTAATGTTTTAAAGTTTTTGTACGAATTAAGAGGAGTTCTTTAAATATAACATTTGTTCTAAAATGTTCTAAGTTTTTTAGGTTTTCTTTAAATTTTCAAAATTTTCTAATATTTAATTTATTTTTTAATTTGAAAATATACTCAAATTGAAAAAACTTTTTGCAAACAATTCATTTAAAATAATCAACAAATTGTCATTTTCTAATTTAAAATGTTTTCAATATTTTTTTTAATAAATGACCTACAAGTTTTTAAAAACAAAATTGTTAACGAAATTTTAAAAATATATATAGTATTTCATAAAATTTTCTTTGATTAGTAAAAGCAGATGCTTTTGTTTTTGAATTTCATTTTCAAAATTTTTATTTCAAAAATAACATCAAATGGGTTTTCGCATTATTTATTTGCATTTCGCTTTATTACTTTCGGTTTTCGTCATATACTGCAAAATTCATCACATGATTGATACGCAAAATTCTCGAAAATTTTTCTAGTAAAAATCTTTAAGACAATTTCCAAAATACACCCACTTCAAAATTGCCTATATATATAATTTTAAAGTTGTTGCATTTTCATTAAAAATTGATGATTTGGAAATTTGAAAAAAAAATCAAAATAGAAAAGTATTTTTAAAAAATTGCATTATCAGTTTTAAAATTAGAAGAAAAAAACATAATAATTTATTTAGATTCCCAGGAGATTTAATCAGTTTAACATTTTCTAGTTTGTTTTGGTTGATTTAAATTGAATAAACAACAAATATATTAGTCTATATATAGGGGCTTTATGTATTTATGATCTTTTAATAGATTATAATGAGAATATGTCTATCACATGTCTGGCGTATTGGGTTTAGATTCTAAATTTTAGAAGATATGAATGAAAAATCATTATGTTTGAACATCAGCAAAATTGTAGAGCATAAACACCCCCCGGGAATGTTTGTTTGTTCATACACTTTATGTTTATATCGTAGCTAGTCAAAGAAATGTTCTTGTCCAACAAATTTTGAGTTGGTTCTCTAAAATCAACCAAAATTTAATTCCAATGGGAGACCAGTTTTCGAGCCGTTTAAGCATACATATACAGTCACCCAAATAACTGTCCCAATGCTTTTAAGTTCTTTACATATATGAGTGTAACTATAAAACGGTTGGTTCAATCTCTCTGATATTTGGTATTATTGTATATTGGACTCTTGTTGACATTTACAATTAAAAAACATCATTGTGATACTTACAAATTTTTATTGGGACGGTTTTTTGACTTTAGATTTATTTACATATTTTTATAATTTAATATTTTGTATGGCGTTTCTTTTCTCTCTTCAAAATATTTACAATCACTTGGAGCAATCAGATGAACTGAAGGCAGATGTAGTGGAAGCCTAGAACGGCATTGCTCCAAGTGATTGTAAACATTTAGAAGAGAGTATGCTGCGCCTTTTAAAAGCCGTTATTACTGCGAATAAAGGCTATACAAAATAATAAATTCAAAAAATATGTAAATAAATCTAAAGTCAAAAAACCGTCCCAGTAAAAATTTGCTTTTGTTTTTTTTTTTTTTTTTTTGATTAACGGTAAGTACCTGAAAAATGTTTTTTATTTATAGTTGGCAACACGAGTCCAATTGTGTACCGCTGTGGTATAGCCGGTTAGTCATCCGCCTAGCATACCAGAGGTCCTAAGTTCGATCCCCTGCCAGACTTGTTATTCAGTTTTAGGCTATGTAAAACTTCTCTAACTAATGCATTTGCCGTTCGGAGCCGGAGTTAAAACGTAGGTCCCTTTCAATGAGTCTAAAAATAGAATCGGATGCAGCTCATTGTCTGAGAAAAGTACCCCTTGTTCAAATTGGAAAGTTGTCGGGGAATTATATATACATATAACACGATTTCAATATACAATGATAACAAATCATCGTGCGTGATTTTATGTGCTCTATATGCCAAAAATGGATTTTGAGTAAATAGATCTTCAGGTTTTAACTTAATTTTTCTAAAAAACTATACGATAGAATTTTGAGATTTTTGCACCAAATATTTGGCATATAAAGAAAAACAGCACAAAAAAATCAGTTTTGAAGGATATAGAACAAAACAGGCACTATTTATCTCAGAAACTAGACGAGACAGCCGAAAATGGATTGCAAATTTGAAAAATTATTGGTCGAAAGCCTAAAGTGAAATAATTAACTCAAAATGTGTTAAAATGGCCCGCACGGGTTTATGTGCTCTATTGAGCCAATATCTTTGTTGTTACACTCATATTCGTAAAGAAATTAAAAATATTGGGACAGTAATTTGAGTTACTATATATTTATGTTATATTTCAAAAAACCTCTTATTAAATTCAATAACAGATGACCCCTTTAGACATCCGGTTAAAACCCACAATTACCAGATGAAAGTAATCATCTGGCATTAAATATCGAGATTTTGATTTTTTCTTTTTTTTTTAGTAGACTATACAAAAATTGCGAAATGTTTCAAAAATTCTAATAAAATTCATTGGCAATTGCCTAAGAAAATTTTGCAATTTAAATTAAAACACGTGCCAACGATTTGATAATCACGCGAATTTTTTTTCTTATTTCAAAAACTAAAAGTGATCAATTACTTTAATTAATCAAAATTAATTTTATGGCGAAATTTAGAAAAAATTTGAAATCGTTTTTGAAATATTTTTAGAAATTTAATTGTTCAGCTATTTTAGCTATGAAATGACTAATTTAAAATATTTATTTTAATACTGGAACAGTTTTTGTGATAAGATCATTTGACAACAGAAACCCCAAGATTTGTTTGAATTATATATTCAAAAAACTTACTAACGCCAGCTTTACTATAATCTGAAATGCAAATATTTTTAAATACTTATATTTATTTATATTCTAGAGTATTAACTTTAATCATCTTTGGTTCAATGGTTTCAAAATTATAATTTTATATATTTACAACAAATTTTATTCCCTTTAATTAATTGCTTTATTTACTATTAATTGTAATTTGAGACAATAATGACAACAAGAAGAAAAGTTTTCAGTATTTTTTTGACATATCAACTGATATGTCAAAATATGAATACAAAGTAAATTGAAAAAAAGACAATACCCTTCAGTATTTAAAGTTAGTTGTTTTAATTTGTTAATATTTTATTAATTTAGTTATAGATATTTTCAAACAAAACAACAAAGAAATTAATCAATTATAGCATGTAAAGGAGATCAGCGCGTGTTACAAATATATGACAACCACATGCTCATCACTATTGACAATACAAGTGTCAAAAATAGGTACATCTTTTCTATAGAAAAATTAAAGCTTTCTTTGTTTTCCGGCCAACTTAGAGTCTAGGCTATTCAAATATGACCTATTCAAATGTCAAAAATATGAACATCTTTTTTTATAAAAAAATCAACTTTTCTTTTCCAAACATTTTAGATTCTAGGCTTTTCTAATTTGACCTATACATATATCCGAATTCATGTTGCCTAAGTCACGACCATGAAATTAAGCTTCGTCGATAGTTACCTTCAACCATCTGAGACCTAGGAATCGTCCGTTAGAAATATCAAAATGTTGAACGTTGAGGACTATTTGGCTTTATTCTTAAAGGTCCCATTGATACCAAAAATATATCATTTATATTCGAAATTTTAAAATTTTAAGCATAAATTACAAAATTTAGGGAACATGTAGACTTCTCGGTTTTTGCTTTTCCTTAGTTAAAGAATCTTCTTAAAGACTAGACCGATACTATAAATCGAAAATTGTAGAAAATGAAAAAATACAGCAAAAAGACGGAGAAGCTCAAAGACAAAATCTTAACTTACAATCGATCTAAATTTATTAAACTTTGCCCTTAAATAGTCTACGCGATATTAATCATACTGTTTCATATAAAAAATTCTAAAAGAGTTATAAAATATTTTTTACCTAGACAAAACTAAGAAGCATTGAAGCAAGGTAAGTTCCGAACCCTTACTCACTTACTTAAAGGGCCTATATATACAACCTTTTAAGATCAAAGAGCTAGCCTATTTTAAATTTCATGCATTTCAATCTTGTGCGCATATTCTCCAAATTCATAGGCCAAACTTTGAATGATTTTCTTCTACTTGGTCTTTCCATCGAAGTTTCAGACGTCACGGGATCATTTTCGAACAATTTTCTAAAAGTTAACAATTATTGTTGTATATCTTCATTACATTTAAAGTTATATCTCTCCAATTTTGTGAAAATGTTTTTTTTGGTTATAAATTTTAGAAGCTTAGACAAAAAAGTATCAATAGCGGATAGGGGTTACTTTGTCCTCCATGATAATAAGATTCATAGTCTATGAACATTATATAACCTACAATTTCAAAACTATATCTTCAGTACTAAGAGGCAAATGAGATTAGTTTCGACCAAATTAAGAGGTTAGGAACTATGCTTCCGTGGGAATCAAGAATAACAGAAGAAGAAAAAGAGGATAGGACGGGGGAGAACGTTTGTTCTCTACATATAAAAATAAAACATATATTCTTTCTACTGTTTCCAGTCTTTCGCTAGCCCGATTCATGTATTCTTGAAAATATCCACTTAAAAATTATCTATTTGCCATCATATAATATTGAGTTGAGAATCACTGAGAAGCTCCTTATAGTCTTTGAAGCTCTCGAAAGAGTTGTATTCAATGTCGCTTGTATATATTGTAATAGGGCCTTTTTGATACCCCTTATATAGTGAAGGGCACTAATACATCTGAAATTTTGGATTATTTTTGTAGCAGCAGAGACAATTTAAACAAGTAAGATTATTATATTCGGCTATGCCGAATCTTGTATACCCACTATCAAGTTGTGTTAAATATAGAAACATATCTCATATATCTACGAGGGTGCAGCTAATTCAAAATGTGGACCAAATTTAAAAAAAATGTTACGCTAGTTGATAAAATATTTGGAATAAATTCGGTTGCAGTAGCGTTATTTAGTCTCATAACCGGGTATAGTTTAACATTAATAAGATGTTAAATACTTTTCGTTGCGCTTAATATGTAGTTAGGATAAATAATATGGCAGGTCCGTATATTTTGTCAGGAGTTCCAAATTCATCTACCGTATATAAAGTCTGGACTTAACATTGATTGATAGCTACCAAATTTCGTAGGTGCAATCTAAATCTACTGAATGTACCTCCAAATCTTTTTAATTGTAGATATAAAAAGGGGATGTTATATATATTAGAACTATAGCCTAATGTTACCCGATTGTCATAAATTTCTATATACTGGCGGGTATTTTGATAAAGCTTATTCTTGCAAAATTTAGTAGCCATAGCTGTCATAGTTTATAATTTAATAGCTTTAACTGGCGTTTGTGGCATTTTAGTGCTTTCCGGGAGGAGTTTTTATATGAAAGATATAGTCAAATATGGACCGATTCCTATAAAATTTGACATACTGACCAAAAGCTGCATAAAACTTCTCTGTTGTGTATTAATACGATTCACGGGGCGGGGTTATAGAGTTCTAACGGGGTTATAGAGCTCTTGCTAAATGTGAACAGATTTCGCCCATTTTCAATACTCAACTTTTTCAAGATATCGAAAATACGCTTGTAAAATGTTTGTCCCTCTAAGTATCTCTTTTTTTTAGACGTTATCTAGCTTTCATTTGATGGACAGGCGGACTCTCTATCTTTTTTGTATCTTTTGTTTTTATAAGTTTTTATATGGTAGCTATGGTCAAATGGTGACCGATTGTACCAAAATTTTGCACACTGGCTAGCATTGACATAAGACTTCCTGGTACTAAATTTAGTGGTCATAGCTAGTATAGTTTATCATTTATTCGCATTTAAATGTATTTAAGGTGAAATTTAGGCTGTTTTTGTAAGAGTTTTGTATGGGAGCTATGGTTAAATGTGAACCGATTTTGATGAAACTTTTATATACCATATTTATATTTTAACATTCCAGCTGTTATAGTTTGTCATTTATTATCAAATAAGCGATTAGCCTAGACGAGGTTATACAGGAGCTATGGTCAATACCAAAATTTTCCAAGAAATTAAAAATATTTCAGTGTCCTATATCCTTTCGTTTTATCGTGCCGACAACAGACAGACAGAAATACGGGCAGACAGACAGATAGACAGACAGACAAATAGGCAGACAGAGAGACAGACAGACAGACAGAAAAAAATATAATTTTTCTCTTCGACTTTTTTCAGTTTTTTACCCATTGTGCGTTCGATATTTAACCGATATATTTTTGTTTAATACTTAAATATATCCAACAGTTTGGGAAATAAAACTATGGAAATCGTTTTTAAATATCTTGTACCGTTTTAGGTTGAGAAAATTCCAAAGTCAAATATTTTTCGAAAAAAGTGCATTTTTTTTAAAGTAAAAAAATTGATACCATATTTTTTTGCTAAGAAGCTTTTTATTAAAAGTTAATGTTTTATTATATATTCATAGAGAATAGGTTTCTAGGATGATTTTAAACCAAATTTTTAGTCAGTACAACATTCACTCTACTTTCAGCATTGACCGAAATTTGTCTAATTTTAAAGAAAATTTTTGTGTTTTCGAAAGTATTACAAAAAAGTCAAGACGGTTTTAAAACTTTCTGAAATGCTGTTATATAGTCCCATATATTCTCTTTAGTTTTCAAAAATAAAAACTAGAGCGACTTCATAAACGAGTCCAGAAAATAGGATTTTAGAAAAAATGGCAAATTTGCATAAACTGTAACTTTAACTGCAAAAAACGGTCAGTTGGCTTTAAATTTTTAAACATAAAACCAAAATTCGGAAAGCTTTGATCGTCCTTAACAATTCTCTCATATATACTGATATAATTAGACTTACAGTTTAGAAGATATATATATTTTTTTTTTGTTTCAAACCACTGCACAGTGGGATGGTGGTTAAATAGAATGGAAATAAGTCCGTAACTTCTGAACTGTGGGGCGGATTTAAAAAAAATGTTGGGGAGCTTAAGTTTTGTAAGCCTAGACTTTACTGGGCCCGCACAATCGGCCCCCAAAGTAGGGGGCCGATTATTATTATTTTCCAACGGATTTGAAAAATCGTACTTTATAACAAATAAATAGGTCAAGATCTACATGATCAACCATTTTTTATATTTAAAATAACTTTATGCGTTACATAGATGAGCGCAAACCAATATACCCCTTCCGCCTAAGGGTACAATAGAATGTAAAATTAGAACCAGATTTTTTAATTGCATGTTTTTATTGTCATGACTATAAACAAATTAAATTTTTTTGCAGATTTTATCATTCTAATGACAATGAAATATAAATTTTTTGACACTTCTGTTTCTTAAGATAATTAAAAAATTAAAATTTTCACACCTTTTTCAAAATTTTCACAAGATTTTCTTTTTTGTAAAAATCGTTTAATGTATTTAATTAATGGGTTAGAAAATTTCACTATTTACCTAATAGAATTATGTAATTTTCAAACAATTATAAAATTTTCACCTTTAATTTGTTCTCGAAGAAATTCACAGAATTTTCAAAAAACAACTTTTTAAATTTTTTAAACTTTTTTTCAATTTTTAAAACTTTTTAAATTTTTGTATATTTTAATTTTTATTAATTTTTTAAACACTTTTCTTTTCTAATTTTATTTATTTTCTTAACTTTTACTTCTAAAATTTTCTTTGTAAAAATTTTTAACGCCACAAAATTTTCAAAATAAAAACAAAATTTACAAAATAATCTTGTTTATACCGGTGTCTAAATGTGCACTGATTTTTGTTTTGATTTTGCCATTTAATGATAATAATGAAAAAATTTTGAAAACAAATTTTGTATTTTCAATATTTTTCACTGGCTTTGAAGGATAGACAGAACACACAAATGTCTTAGAAGAGTGTGACAGTCGTGAAAGAAGCGAGAACAGGCGATAAGAAACAATTAAGAAAATGTCTCGTGAAAAACGAGTGAAAAAGAAAATAAAATGCAAACATATGCAAATTCAAATTAATGTATTTAGTAGCTTATAATTACCTCTAATAAGGTAGAAAAGTTAGAAGACAGCAGATTAGGGGTTACCCTCAGTTAATTAGTATCGCCTACACTTAAGATCAAACAAATACAAAAAGAGAAGAGTTTTAGTTTTTTTTGCCTGACTGCTCTAGGAGAGTGATGCGCTTTTGAGCGCTTGAATGCACCTGAAATGTTTTTGATCTAATTTGTATTTTCAGATTTTGTATTGGTACCTACCAGATACTTGACGCCTTAAATCTGCGGTTGTATTTTTTTTTTTTTTTTTTTTTATTTAAAATATTATTATTGAAAACAAGCTATTGTTTTTCGTAACATTTCCCTCCTGCTGTCCCAAAAATCCCGCTAAATTTCAAGTATCCGTATCTCGATTATGAGTTCATTGTAATGTATCTCTGCGGCAGGCATCCAATTAATGCTATAATAACAATCAATTAACAGCTACGATTACATATTTACTTAAGAAACAGATAATAAAAATTCTTTTCTTAAATATAGAAACAATTTTTTTCACAAGGGTTGCCTTTCATGCTTAGGCAGTACCAGTGCTTTCATCATGTAACAGTTATTCCCCAGACAAAGTTTAGCCTTAATGACAAAGCACGTATTCAGAACGATTAAAAACGTCCAAAATCAATTGCTCTTCCGAACAACGGACATTTCTCACCTCGCGAAGAAATCGAAATGTGTTAAGACTTGTCAATCTTCGACCGACGATATATCGTCGGTCACATCACGATATATTATTCAATTCTAATCTCATAACATTAAAGACAACCCTCGTTATCATTATCTTGTTTTAAAACAAATTAAAATATTTCGAAATAATTGGATCTAATCACTTAAATACTTTCTGATAACTAAATATAAACCATCGACAAGATGTTATTTTTTTGATTGTGAAATGATAACATGACTTTATGAACTAATCGCACGTTTAGGCAATTTTTTACGTTTTTCAAAAAATCGTCATCTGAAAAATAGCTCAAAATTAGCAATGAAAATATTTGCCCATCTGGCAGCTCGAACTTAATTTTCCATTATAGAGCTTTATATAGACCAATTTTCAATTGCATTTCGATACATAAAACGATTTTCATTCATAGAAATTTGGATATTAGAAAAAATGCTTGACCGCATTTTCGATATCAATAGAAGTCTAGTGGGTAGTGTGCTAGACTCATAAGTTTTCAATCGTAGTCCAATTTTTAATCGTAGATCTTTATTTAGTTCAATTTTTAAACGTAGTCCAATTTCCAATCGTATATCTTTATATAGTCCAATTTTCAATCACAGATCTTTATATAGTCCAAATTTCAATAGAAGATCTTTGTATAGTCCAATTTTCAATCGTAGATCTTTATAGTCCAATTTTTAAACTTAGATTTTTATATCGTAAAATACTCAATGGTACATCTTCATATGGTCCAATTTTTAATCGTAGATCTTTATATAATTATTATATAATTTCGTTTTCAAATGTACAACATTACATAATCCATTTTTTTATCGTACATCTTTATATAGTCCAATTTTCAATCGCAGATCATTATATAGTTAAATTTCTAATCGTAGTCCAATTTATAATCACAGATCTTTTTATAGTTCAACTTTCAATCGTAGCTCTTTATATAGGCCAATTTTTAAACGTAGAAATTTATATAGTCCAACTTTTCATCTTAGAAATTTATACAGTCCAATTTTGAATCGTTGATCTTTATATAGTCCACTTTTCAATCGTAGATCTTTTTATAGTCCAACTTTCATCGTCTAAGAAATTTTTGAAAAATTTCCTACAAAAATAAGAAATTTTTGAAAAATTTCCTACAAAAATAAGAAATTTTTGAAAAATTTCCTATAAAAATAAGAAATTTTTAAAAAATTTGCTATAAAAATAAGAAATTTTTGAAAAATTTTCTTACAAAAATAAGAAATTAAAAAAAAAATCCTATAAAAATAAGAAATTTTTGAAAAATTTCCTATAAAAATAAGAAATTTTTGAAAAATTTCCTATAAAAATAAAAAAATTTTGAAAAACTTTCTATAAAAATAAAAACTTTTTAAAAATTTCCTATAAAAATAAGAAATTTTTGAAAAATTTTCTATGAAAATAAGAAATTTTTGAAAAGTTACCTATAAAAATAAGAAATTTTTGAAAAATTTTCTATAAAAATAAGAAATTTTTGAAAAATTTCCTATAAAAATAAGAAATTTTCGAAAAATTTCCTATAAAAATAAGAAATTTTTGAAAAGTTACCTATAAAAATAAGAAATTTTTGAAAAATTTTCTATAAAAATAAGAAATTTTTGAAAAGTTTCCTATAAAAATAAGAAATTTTTGAAAAATTTCCTATAAAAATAAGAAATTTTTGAAAAATTTCCTATAAAAATAAGAAATTTTTGAAAAATTTCTTATAAAAATAAGAAATTTTTGAAAAATTTCTTATAAAAATAAGAAATTTTTGAAAAATTTCTTATAAAAATAAGAAATTTTTGAAAAATTTCTTATAAAAATAAGAAATTTTTGAAAAATTTCTTATAAAAATAAGAAATTTTTGAAATTTTTGAAAAATAAGAAATTTTTGAAAAATTTCCTATAAAAATAAGAAATTTTTGAAAAATTTCCTATAAAAATAAGAAATTTTTGAAAAATTTCCTATAAAAATAAGAAATTTTTGAAAAATTTCCTATAAAAATAAGAAATTTTTGAAAAATTCCCTATAAAAATAGGAAATTTTTGAAAAATTCCCTATAAAAATAGGAAATTTTTGAAAAATTTCCTATAAAAATAAGAAATTTTTGAAAAATTTCTTATAAAAATAAGAAATTTTTGAAAAATTTCTTATAAAAATAAGAAATTTTTGAAAAATTTTTTATAAAAATAAGAAGTTTTTGAAAAATTTCTTATAAAAATAAGAAATTTTTGAAAAATTTCTTATAAAAATAAGAAATTTTTGAAAAATTTCTTATAAAAATAAGAAATTTTTAAAAAATTTCGTATAAAAAAAAGAAATTTTTGAAAAATTTCTTATAAAAATAAGAAATTTTTGAAAAATTTCTTATAAAAATAAGAAATTTTTGAAAAATTTCTTATAAAAATAAGAAATTTTTTAAAAATTTCTTATAAAAATAAGAAATTTTTGAAAAATTTCTTATAAAAATAAGAAATTTTTGAAAAATTTCTTATAAAAATAAGAAATTTTTGAAAAATTTCTTATAAAAATAAAAAATTTTTGAAAAATTTCTTATAAAAATAAGAAATTTTTGAACAATTTCTTATAAAAATAAGAAATTTTTGAACAATTTCTTATAAAAATAAGAAATTTTTGAACAATTTCTTATAAAAATAAGAAATTTTTGAAAAATTTCTTATAAAAATAAGAAATTTTTGAAAAATTTCTTATAAAAATAAGAAATTTTTGAAAAATTTCTTATAAAAATAAGAAATTTTTGAAAAATTTCTTATAAAAAAAAGAAATTTTTGAAAATTTTCTTATAAAAATAGGAAATTTTTGAAAAAATTCTTATAAAAATAAAAAATTTTTGAAATTTTTGAAATTTTTGAAAAATAAGAAATTTTTGAAAAATTTCGTATAAAAATAAGAAATTTTTGAAAAATTTCCTATAAAATTAAGAAATTTTTGAAAAATTTCCTATAAAAATAAGAAATTTTTAAAAAATTTCCTATAAAAATAAGAAATTTTTGAAATCCTATAATTTTTCAAAAATTTCTTATTTTTATATGAAATTTTTAAAAAATTTCTTGAATTTATAGGAAATTTTTCAAAAATTTCTTATTTTTATAAGAAAATTTTTCAAAATTTATTATTTTTATAGGAAATTTTTGAAAATCATCTTATTTTTATAAGAAATTGAAAAAAAATTTTCATTTTTATACAAAATTTTCATTTAAAAAAAAAAAAAAATTCTTAATTTTGTAGGAAATTTTTAAAATAATTCTGATTTTTATAGGAAATTTATCAAAATTTTCTTATTTTAAAGGATATTTTTTTCGATAATTTTTAATCGTAGATCTTTCTGTAATTTAGTTTACTAACGTTAATCGTTTTATAGCCCAATTTTCAATCGTAGTTTCTTTAGACACGCTTCTCTAAGTTAAAGTTCATTCATTCCTTGCAAGCGTGATATGTACAAACATATAAATTTTTATTATAAGAATTTTTGTTACTTATCTGGGAAGACTCCAGCTATAAACAAAAACACATAGACCCCACACATATATTTATTATCATTTTGTATATTTAATTTATTTATTGTGTTTTTAATCATCAGAATTAACTTTAGAATGCACTAGGTCTATAGAGACGACATATTATAAGTATAAAGAAAAGAAAGCGCTGTTGACTAAACAAAATAAAAAGAAGTTTCTTTAAAGAAAATCTAGTGATAATGATTACTTTTTAATAACTAAGAGATCAGTTATTCCAAAAGATCTAAAAGCCACAGCCTCCTTAGGTTGTATGAAAAATATGACACAAATTTTTTATTTGCAACGTGCTGCAGCTGTTCTTAAGTTTTTATGATAGTAAATACTTAGGATAATAAACCATTCGAAAATTGGCTTTTGATATCACGGATGGACTCTTCAATATTATCCAAAGTAGCTTAAGTTTAAGTTTCTTTATTATACTACATCATTATTATTATATTTTTTATATAATATTTTTGTGTATCATTTAACTAAACACTGTGTACCCTCCATATGTTAAATTGTAATCTAAAGAGTATCATTTTGTGGTCTTATTAATTGTATTTGATTTATGATTTTCGTCTGTAAATACCTCAACTTTGCAGATTGTATATAATGTTTTGGTAATTTTCCTTTGCATACCCTACATCAACAAAAGCCAGAAATTTTATATATTAGATTTGTGATAATGTTTGTAACGGTTAGAAATTTAACTCTAGTTTCAACCTGAAAACTTAATACAGTCAAAATTACAATTGTAGTTTCTTATATAGTCCAATTTTTAATCGTAGATCTTTATATAGTCCAAAATCGAATATTTTTATAAGAAATTTTTCAAAAATTTCTTATTTTTATAAGAAATTTTTCAAAAATTTTTAATTTTTATAAGAAATTTTTCAAAAATTTCTTATTTTTATAAACAAAATTTTCAAAAATTTCTTGTTTTTATAAGAAATTTTTCAAAAATATAAGAAAATTTTCAAAAATTTCTTATTTTTATAAGAAAATTTTCAAAAATTTCTTATTTTTATAAGAAAATTTCGAAAAATTTCTTATTTTTATAAGAAATTTTTCAAAAATTTCTCATTTTTATAAGAAATTTTTCAAAAATTTCTTATTTTGATAAGAAATTTTCAAAAATTTCTTATTTTTATAAGAAATTTTTCACAAATTTCTTATTTTTATAAGAAATTTTTCAAAAATTTCTTGTTTTTATAAGAAAATTTTCAAAAATTTCTTATTTTTATAAGAAATTTTTCAAAAATTTCTTATTTTTATAAGAAATTTTTCACCAATTTCTTATTTTTATAAGAAATTTTCCACAAATTTCTTATTTTTATAAGAAATTTTCCACAAATTTCTTATTTTTATAAGAAATTTTCCACCAATTTCTTATTTTTATAAGAAATTTTTCAAAAATTTCTTATTTTTATAGGAAATTTTTCAAAAATTTCTTATTTTTATAAGAAATTTTTCAAAAATTTCTTATTTTTATAAGAAATTTTTCAAAAATTTCTTATTTTTATAAGAAATTTTTCAAAAATTTCTTATTTTTATAAGAAATTTTTCACAAATTTCTTATTTTTATAAGAAATTTTTCACCAATTTCTTATTTTTATAAGAAATTTTTCACAAATTTCTTATTTTTATAAGAAAATTTTCACAAATTTCTTATTTTTATAAGAAAATTTTCACAAATTTCTTATTTTTATAAGAAATTTTTCAAAAATTTCTTATTTTTATAAGAAATTTTCAAAAATTTTATATTTTTATAAGAAATTTTTCAAAAATTTCTTATTTTTATAAGAAATTTTTCAAAAATTTCTTTTTTTTATAAGAAATTTTTCAAAAATTTCTTATTTTTATAAGAAATTTTTGAAAAATTTCTTATTTTTATAAGAAATTTTTCAAAAATTTCTTAGTTTTATAAGAAATTTTTCAAAATTTCTTATTTTTATAAGAAATTTTTCAAAAATTTCTTATTTTTATAAGAAATTTTTCAAAAATTTCTTATTTTTATAAGAAATTTTTCAAAAATTTCTTATTTTTATAAGAAATTTTCAAAAATTTCTTATTTTTATAAGAAATTTTCAAAAATTTCTTATTTTTATACGAAATTTTCAAAAATTTCTAATTTTTATAAGTAATTTTTCAAAAATTTCTTATTTTTATATGAAATTTTTCAAAAATTTCTTATTTTTATAAGAAATTTTTCAAAAATTTCTTATTTTTATAAGAAATTTTTCAAAAATTTCTTATTTTTATAAGAAATTTTTCAAAAATTTCTTATTTTTATAAGAAATTTTTCAAAAATTTCTTATTTTTATAAGAAATTTTTCAAAAATTTCTTATTTTTATAAGAAATTTTTCAAAAATTTCTTATTTTTATAAGAAATTTTTCAAAAATTTCTTATTATTATAAGAAATTTTTCAAAAATTTCTTATTTTTATAAGAAATTTTTCAAAAATTTCTTATTTTTATAAGAAATTTTTCAAAACTAATTTACAAACGCAGATCTTTATATAGTCCAATTTTCAATCGAAGATCTTTATATAGTCCCACTTTCAATTGTAGATCTTTATATAGTCCAATTTTTAATCGTAGATCTTTATGTAGTCCAACTTTCAATCGTAGATCTTTACATAGTCTAATTTTCAATTGTTGAAATGTATATAGACCAGTTCTTTATATAGTCCAATTTTTGATCGTAACTCCATATAGTTCAATTTTGAATCCTAGTTCTTTATAAAGTCCAATTTTTAATTGTAGTTCAATTATTTAATCGTAGCTCTTTATATTTAAAAATTTTCAATTTTTGCTATGGCAGGGTTTTTAAAAGTCGTTACTGCCCGCCTACAATCTTCCTAAAATTGTTTGTTTATTTTCAAAATTATTTGATTACTTTGTTCTCAAATTGTTTTTCTTATATAGAAAATTTTCTTAATTTTTTTATTGTTGTTATTTTTATTTTGTTTTTGTTTTGTTTATGTAGCCGAAATTCCCCCCTTCTATTTCATTTTTTGCATGACATTTATTTGGCCATCCAATGTCATACAAATATCACAAGTATAAGAGACACGCGCTCGGGGTTTTTTTGTTAATAGCTCCCACCACATTCACCCCCTCAATATAAAAATTAAGAACAAATGAAGAATATTAGCAAATAAAGTAATAAAAATTAGGAAAAATATGAATACTATTTTCAAAGGAATTTCATAATTCTGTGGATTTGAGCGGTCAAATGTAAAATTTCGTTAAGTCTTTTCTATGGGAGGTACGTGAAATATTGCACTGATTTCGAACAATGGGCGGAATCAATATTTCGGATAAATTTTACTATATTGATAATCTATAAAATTATAAGAAATTCTGTTTTAAAATTACACCTTTTCCAATGTGCCATTGGAAACGGTGTTAAAAATTAACAAAATTTAAAAAAATTGAAAATTTTTATTAATTGATATGATCATTTTTATATGTAGAAATGTTATAATTATAAACATATATATATGGATGATGAATGAATATAAATATTTTCCTAAATATCACAAAATTTTATTTATTGAAGTAATTTTTTTCTATTATATATTTCTGGTCATCCCATTGTGCGTTTTTGCAAAAAGTTAAAATTATGCTCTTGCTGCAAATGGCTGCAGCTATATCAATACTTTTTATATAAAACAGACTTTGTTAATTACGTTACTGAAAAATAAACTCAGATCACAAAGGATATCTATCATAGAAACCATCATAAAATAAAATTTTAAACTCAAATGTTGGAAATATCCCATTTTTACAACCTAACCTAATATTGTCAAAGTTAGGTTAGGTTAAAGGGAGTAGTTTAAAGAAGGGGATATTGTTCTAGTATACAAGTAATAAAAGTTTTCGTTATCTTCCAAACGCATGTCTTTAAATGTGTGTATTCTCAAAGGAGCAAGGAATAGTCCGTATTTAATATTACGCACCCTTTTCGTCACTGGTTTGTGTGATAAAAATTTGTATATGTACAAAGGTCATTTAAACTAAGTTATTTGTGTCTTTAAAAGGTCATCCATCATACTTTGGCAAAACCAGTGCGTGCTTCTTTGTTTAATATAGCAGAAAGGTTGTAGACGACAAATACTTTACAATTGTTAAATCAAGCATTAAAGCTCCTATTTATCTATTTTTTGTACTAGTTAAAAAAACCGACAAAAGCTAGACCTAGTGGTTAAAGGTAATTCGAGTAAAAGTAATTCATATATTTCCATAGTAAATTTTTCAAAAATTTTCTATTTTTGTAGGAAATTTTTCAAAAGTTTTCTATTTTTATAGGAAATTTTTCAAAAATTTTCTATTTTTATAGGAATTTTTTAAAAAATTTTCTATTTTTACAGGAAATTTTTAAAAAATTTTCTATTTTTATAGGAAATTTTTCAAAAATTTTCTATTTTTATAGGAAATTTTTCAAAAATTTTCTATTTATAGGAAATTTTTTAAAAATTTTCTATTTATAGGAAATTTTTCAAAAATTTTCCATTCATAGGAAATTTTTCAAAAATGTTCTATTTTTATAGGAAAATTTTCAAAATTTTTCTATGTTTATAGAAAATTATTAAAAATTTTCTATTTTTATAGGAAATTTTTCAAAAATTTTCTATTTTTATAGGAAATTTTTCAAAAATTTTCTATTTTTATAGGAAATTTTTCCAAAATTTCTATTTATAAGAAATTTTTCAAAAATTTTCTATTTTTATAGGAAATTTTTCAAAAATTTTCTATTTTTATAGGAAATTTTTCAAAAATTTTCTATTTTTATAGGAAATTTTTCAAAAATTTTCTATTTTTATAGGAAATTTTTCAAAATTTTTCTATTTTTATAGGAAATTTTTCAAAAATTTTCTATTTTTATAGGAATTTTTCAAAAATTTTCTATTTTTATAGGAAATTTTTCAAAAATTTTCTATTTTTATAGGAAAATTTTCAAAATTTTTCTATGTTTATAGAAAATTATTAAAAATTTTCTATTTTTATAGGAAATTTTTCAAAAATTTTCTATTTTTATAGGAAATTTTTCAAAAATTTTCTATTTTTATAGGAAATTTTTCAAAAATTTTCTATTTTTATAGGAAATTTTTCAAAAATTTTCTATTTTTATAGGAAATTTTTCAAAAATTTTCTATTTTTATAGGAAATTTTTCAAAAATTTTCTATTTTTATAGGAAATTTTTCAAAAATTTTCTATTTTTATAGGAAATTTTTCAAAAATTTTCTATTTTTATAGGAAATTTTTCAAAAATTTTCTATTTTTATAGGAAATTTTTCAAAAATTTTCTATTTTTATAGGAAATTTTTCAAAAATTTTCTATTTTTATAGGAAATTTTTCAAAAATTTTCTATTTTTATAGGAAATTTTTCAAAAATTTTCTATTTTTATAGGAAATTTTTCAAAAATTTTCTATTTTTATAGGAAATTTTTCAAAAATTTTCTATTTTTATAGGAAATTTTTCAAAAATTTTCTATTTTTATAGGAAATTTTTCAAAAATTTTCTATTTTTATAGGAAATTTTTCAAAAATTTTCTATTTTTATAGGAAATTTTTCAAAAATTTTCTATTTTTATAGGAAATTTTTCAAAAATTTTCTATTTTTATAGGAAATTTTTCAAAAATTTTCTATTTTTATAGGAAATTTTTCAAAAATTTCCTATTTTTATAGGAAATTTTTCAAAAATTTTCTATTTTTATAGGAAATTTTTCAAAAATTTTCCATTTTTATAGGAAATTTTTCAAAAATTTTCTATTTTTATAGGAAATTTTTCAAAAATTTTCTATTTTTATAGGAAATTTTTCAAAAATTTTCTATTTTTATAGGAAATTTTTCAAAAATTTTCTATTTTTATGGGAAGTTTTTCAAAAATTTTCTATTTTTATAGGAAATTTTTCAAAAATTTTCTATTTTTATAGGAAATTTTTCAAAAATTTTCTATTTTTATAGGAAAATTTTCAAAAATTTTCTATTTTTATAGGAAATTTTTCAAAAATTTTCTATTTTTATAGGAAATTTTTCAAAAACTAAAGAATCATAAACTTTCTTAAACCTTTTTTTTATTCGCCCCTCAAAATGAGTTAAACAAATCCACAAATCTTACAAATAGAAAAAAAAACATCTCAATAACAATAAAAACAATCTACAATCCAACTGACGCAGAAAATTAAAAAAATACTCAATTCCCTCTAGTACACAATATTTTGTATTAAAGTTTATTTAAAAAGCCACAAGATGACAATTGGTATGTCAAAAAATATTAAAAAATGAGCACAAACAACAAAAAAAATATTTAGAAAGACATGAATATCTTAGCATGTCACACAATAAATTAATATAACATAAGTATTTTTCAGCTGTTTTATTGTGATACCCTACACGCTCGAGGTGGAGGACCAACTTTACGTATAACGATCTACACGAATCATTTTCAGTGAAGATTTCGAGCGCCTGTCTGGAGTACTGGTTGTGACATATACATAGGTATATAGTTTAGTCTTATATAGTTTGGTGCTAGGGTCAAATTCCCTCTAGTACACAATATTTTGTATTAAAGTTAATTTAAAAAGCCACAAGATGACAATTGGTCTGTCAAAAAATATTAAAAAAATGAGCACAAACAACAAAAAAAATATATTTAGAAAGACATGAATATCTTAGCATGTCACACAATAAATTAATATAACATAAGTATTTTTCAGCTGTTTTATTGTGATACCCTACACGCTCGAGGTGGAGGACCAACTTTACGTATAACGATCTACACGAATCATTTTCAGTAAAGATTTCGAGCGTCTGTCTGGAGTACTGGTTGTGACATATACATAGATATATAGTTTAGTCTTATATAGTTTGGTGCTAGGGTCAAATGGGTACCGGACGATAGGGTCAAATGTGAACCCGACGAACATTTAAATCGACTTAGGAAGTGATTTGGAGTTGATAGGCTTTTTTTCTTCCATAGGTGGGATAATAGCTTCCCCACCTATGGTGGTATGTGTGCCCACCGCTGATTTAGACGGTGCAATGCAATGTACAATGCAAATTGAAATAATACTCAATTAATGTTTAAGCAATAAAAATAATTTACTTTTATCACTTGCCGTACATTTTTATTATTATGAAATCCAAAGTCTTAAGAATATAAATATATTAAGTGAATTTTAGGATATAATATAAATCTACTTTTAATATCATACATATATATAACCGATATCTCATGAACAGGGAAATCTGAAAGGGTAAGCTTTAATCTTTTCTTTGAACTTTTCAATTAAATTGAAATCCTCCTGATATGGCAGCTGGTACAAGGATTTTAGGGGTGCCTAATCTATGCAAGAACATTATGATAAACGAAACCAATTCTATCCGAAGATATCGGACTACAAAACCTACTATAGGCATTAGGGAAAGTTTGAAGTTTGCCACATGGAAACATGGAAACGAAACTGGCAAATTAGAACAGCTAAGAAGATGGACAGGGCAAGGGGAAGTGCGGAGCGAAAATACTGTGTTTCTGTACTCCGGTAGCCCGGAGGCCGATAACCAATAGCTAAAGCCATGGTAGCAAGGTATCATATCAATGAGAGTGAGGCCATCCACTGGAAGTAAAGGATAGCAGAAGAAGACTTGGTCCTGGGTGATGTAGGGCATGTTTGATACCAAACAACGGTTCTGATTGGTCTTAACATGGTAAGCCCAGATTTATCTTGGTTATCCTGCATCTCAATTGTGGACACTGACCTCCTCGTTGTATTAACCGGGAAACTACGTTAACACCCGTTAATGTAGTGAGCTAACATGTGCCGCGAATTCTCAAATATGTTGGATAAATATAGGCCATTGAAGCAAGTAAGTAAGAAATAACAAGTAGGTCTATATGATAAATTAGTTGAATCTGTCAAAATGTAGCTCAAACATTGTGTTTGGAATATGTATGTTAAAAATGGGCGGAAAGCCTACAATCACGCCTATTTTAGAAATATTTGATTGAGCTGGAAGAATTGTATAAAGCTTAAGATGGGAAATCTAAGAACAAACGTAGAGCTTATTTACAAAACAACAGTGTATTAACTGTAGCGCATTGTCTACGTTCAAGTTCTCGAAACAGATGTAAAGTTTAACTAAAGAACTTTCGCATCCGATAGGACCTAATAGTTCATTGAGATCCTACAGTGACATACTAACCGGCCACAGTGCCCTAAAATCTAGCTAAACAGAAGGAATGAAGGAATACCAGACATTTTCAGAGTGTGTTCAGGTGAGGATTCATCCGAATCGGTTGAACACATCCTCTGTCAATGTGCTATGCCTTTAAAAACAGATGCTTAAATTTCTAGGTGTCAGATTCCACGACAAATTTTAGGACATCCAGCAGTATAGACTGGTGTCCTAAAGTTTTTATAGTTGGACTCAGATAGGATGGAGGGATTATGAATATTTGTAGGCTATATTCAAGCAAGTACTTGTCCGAATCGGTTGAACACATCCGGTGGGATTTTGCAAACTGTGTTCAGGCGAGGACTCATCCCAATTGGTAGAACTCATCTGATAGGACCAAAAGGTCCATTGTGATCCTACAGTGACATACTAACCGGCCGCAGTGCTCTAAACTCTAGGCTAGACAGATGGAATGAAGGAATTCCAGGCATTTGCAAGCTGTGTTCAGGTGAGAACTCGTTTGAATCCGTTAAACACATCGAATGGGCTTCCAAACATTTGCAGACTATGTTCAGGTGAGGATTTCTTTAGAGTACCCTTAACTATAGCCTAAACAGATGGAATAGAGGAATTCCGGTTATTTGCAGACTGTGTTCAGGAGAGGATTCGTCCGAATCGGTTGAACACATCTAATGGGATTCCAAACATTTACAGACTGTGTTCAGGTAAGGATTCATCCGAATTCTTTGAATACATCCGTCAATGTTTTATACCTTCAGAAACAGATGCTTAAATTTCTAGGTCCTGAAGGTTTTACAGTTGGACTTAGATAAAATGGAGGGATTCTAAACATTTTTAGGCTATATTCAAGCAAGGAATAGTCAGAATCGGTTGAATACATCTGAAAACATAGAGGGATTCCGGACATGCAATGTAATGTTCATGTAGAAAGTAACATTTAAGCGTTCCGGTTTTCCAAAACAGTGTAAGAAAGACTTAATTTCATCTGATCTCAGTACTATTTACACCACCTATATCCGACCGAAATTGGAATACAACACTCATGTAAGGACGGGTGATTCAAAGTCTATTTTGGAGCTTCTTGACCGACTTTTGAAGGCCTTCGACAGTGTCAGTAGAAGCTACCTATGGGGAATTTTAGAAAATCGTAACATGCCATCGAAAATTCTGAACTTAATGTGCGTGGATTTTAAATGTCGGGTCCTACACAAAGGTAAATTGTCTAATCCGTTCGAAGTTACTACTAGAGTAACACAACGATGTATCTTGTCACCTTTAATTTTTATCCTCGTCATCGACAACATAATGTGCACGGCTCTGAATAGTAGACACGGTATTCAATGGACAAAGCCAAAGATCAGGTCACCTTCAAGGGAACACTAACACTATCATTCATAAATCTTGGGCAGCTCGGGAGGCTATGGTGCAAATCCGTCGACACACATCAATGTGGATAAGGAGGTTATTGGATGTGTAGGTAACTTTAATTATCTAGGTAGCTTGGTATCTACAACAGATGGCGCCGACGAGGATATTGAATCTCGTATTAATAAGGCAAAATCTACATCGTTCGAGCTATTTGGAATTCTCGGCAAATATCAACAACAACTAAGTTACGAATATACAACTCGAATGTCAAGTCCATTTTGTATTACGGATGCGAAACTTGGAAACGCACAAATGCTAGCGATAAGCGCCTGCAAACTTTTGCAAACAAATGCTTAATATATTGTGGTCGAATCGCATAAGAAATGAAAATCTACTAAACGCGACAAACCAAATCCTTACTTCTGTAGAGGTTTATCAAAGGAAATGGCGGTGGATAGGCCAAACGCTTAGAAGTCCAAATACCAAAACTGCTTGATAAGAGCTTCGCTGGAATCCATAGGGTAGCGGACGTCGTGTTGGTATACCTGCTAGAGCATGGAGAAGGTCAACAGATGTGGAGTTGCAAGCAGCAAACTATTCATGGAATGATGTATGCCTAACATTTCGCAATAGAGTTCGATATAAAAGGATGGCTTTATGCCTCAAAGGTCTACTAAACGCGACAAACCAAATCCCTACTTCTGTAGAGGTAAATCAAAGGAAATGGCGGTGGATAGGCCAAACGCTTTGAAGGCCAAATACCAACATTGCTCGACAAGCGCTTCGTTGAAATCCATAGGGTAGCGGCCGTCGTTCTAGCACCCGCTAGAACGTGGAAAAGGTCAACAGATGCGGAGTTGCAAGCAGCAAACTATTTATGGAATAATGTATGCCTAACATCTCGCAATAGAGTTCGATATAAAAGGATGGTTGAGGCCCTATGCCTCAAAGGTCTACTAAACGCGACAAACCAAATCCCTACTTCTGTAGAGGTATATCCAAGGAAATGGCGGGGGATAGGTCAAACGCTTAGAAAGCCAAATAACAACATTGCTCGACAAGCGGTTCGTTGAAATCCATAGGGTAGCGGCCGTCGTGTTGGTGCACCTGCTAGAACGTGGAGAAGGTCAACAGATGCGGAGTTGCAAGCAGCAAACTATTCATGGAATGATGTATGCTTAACATCTCACAGTAGAGTTCGATACAAAAGGATGGTTGAGGCCCTATGCTCCACTGGGAGTCAATGATGACAGAAGAAGAAGCACGATGTATTGCATAAGTAGGCGTAATCCCCTAAGTGTTGGTCCTAAATATAAAAAAAATCGAGTTTGAAAGCGTCTAGAAGTGTTTGTATATGCCTGGCATATAAGGCCTTTAAGGCAGGACCATTTAAGTAAGTACTTGGTCCTTTTATCCATTTCACTAAATTTTAATCCAAAAAAGTTTTGATTCTTTTAAATAGCTGCCTTATTTATTGTTATACATAAAATGTATGCTTTATTTAGGTTTTTATCGTCTTTGTTTTGGTTCTTCTTTAGCATAAATGTTTGGCCATAATTGTTGGGGCATGTTAAGGTACGTTAATGTTTGCCCAAACATGCCTCAACATGTACTTATGTATATATGTATGTACATAAGTATGTGTTTTTGTATGTATACCTATAATAAATGTATGAGTTTATTTATAAATATAATTATGCTTTAGTTTTGTTTTGATTCCCTTAATTCGCCGCTTTCTTATTTTTGTTAGCTTTCATTTATGCTTTTATGTTTTGGGCACTCAAACAGAAAAAAGTGAATCAAAACAAAATGGAGAAAATGTTCGAAGGTAACTTACTTTTGTATGATATCAAAAAATAAGCTCCTTTTTTTGCAAAGGTTTCCTTTGTTGGGTTAAATTTGCAGTTATTTTCTGGCTACTTTGCTCTCTATCTCTTTCTTTCTTTTACTTGAGATTTCTCTGTTTATTTCACTTCACTTAAATGATGTTTTTGTATCTGCTCTTTCTGGGTTTCTTGCGGTTTGAAGGGAAATGCCGTGTTGTTCGAACATTAACTAAATTTGAGGGTATGAAAAGATGTTTTGGTTTTGTTTTAAGACTTTTTTCTCGATATCTTTCGTTTTTTTGTTTCTTTGGGAAACTTTTTTTAGTTAATACTAAACTTTTTTTTTGTATTTTTTATTGAGGTCTTAAAGAACACACGCGTGTAATCAAAAATTAACAAAAAATTGTTGGATGAGAAGAAGGGTATATTGAAGGCGGGTGGTGTTTTCGGTAATTTGTGTTTGGTGTGTGAGTTTGAAGAGGTTTGTTATTGAAGAAGGTCCTTTGGGTCGGTTAAAGGACTTTTGTTTGGAATTTATTAACTTTATTTATTTTATTTAAATATTTAAAACTTTAATTTCACTTTTAAATTTCTTAAGTTTTTAAAAATTTTGAAATTTCTTTTAAATTTTTCGATTTATTCTTTTTATGGCTGAGATTAGATAATACTTTCTTAAGCAATTTTTTTATTACAAATTCAAAGAATTTTTCAAATTTTTTTCTAAGGATATGTTTCTAGGACGTTTTCTTTTTGAATAAATAATTTCACTTAATTTTAGCTATAACTTTAAAATTTAACAACTTTTTTCTTTCAAAAAATTTTTATAACTTTCAATTTCCTTTGCTTTCATAAGAAATTTTAGGTGAATTTTCTTCTATTTTTCTCTTATCTTTTATGAAATTTTCTTTACTTTTTTTTAGAATTTTTTTTTTTTTTGTAATAATTTTTATTTTAATTTTTATGTTGTTTTTATTTATTTTTGTAAAATATCTTCTTTATGTTGTATTGTATATTGTCAGCCACCGTCGTCAGTATTCAGTATTCGACTTGTGTAGTCTCAACTTAGCCGCCCGCCTTACAAATGTTTTTCGTATCCCTCAGAAAATCATCAGAAACTGTTGTTGGTCGCTTCTTTCGGTCTGTCTGTCTGTCGTTTTAGTATGATTTCAGTTGAGTTGAGTTCGTTTTCAGTTCTGAGTTCTGTGCTGCGCGCACAACAGTGTCATTCAAGGGCATTGCAAGGTCGTTCAAGCGTTTTTTTTTGTATACAATAATACAAAATTTCAGTTTTTAGCTTTTATTTTTCATATAAGTATTTTCAGGTCTTTCAGTCAATGACTGCTAGTCTTTTAGTTGTGTTTCCTCAGAAAACAGCTGCTCTCCCCTGTCTAACAAACAACAGCCCAAAACTTATGTATGTTCAAAAATCCATGCAAAATAATTTTTACTATTAACTAACTAACCCTCTGCACTTTACTCCACTCCACTCACCCGTTCACCCTATTTATTGCCTTCACTCACTTTTATTAATTGTTGTTGCCACACAATCATTCATTGATACTTAAATATATTAAGTTTTTATTCATCATCATAATTCGAAAAAGAACAGAAATATGTTGAAACGACGAGTACCTTCTATGCTAAACACGAGAGAGTGAGTAACCGAAGAGAGTAGAAGAGCAACAAGAAAGTTCTTTAGTTGAACTTTACAGCTGTTTCGAGAACGTAGACGTTGCGCTACAGTTAATATACTGAAGTTATGGAAACAAGCTCTACGTTTGTCCTTAGATCTCCCATCTTAAGATTTATACATTTCCTCCAGCTCTATCAAATATTTGTAAAAATAGGCGTGGTTGTGGGCTAAGCCGCCCATTTTTAACTTACATATTACAAAAGCAATGTTTGAGCTAGATTTAGACAGATTCAACTAATTTATCATATAGGCCATATTTTTCACTTCTTACTTACTGAAATAGCCTTTATTTACAACCTTTTAAGGTCAAAGGCCAAGCATATTTCAGAATTCCATCTTGTGCGCATATTCTCCAACTTTATAAGCCAAGCTTTGAAAGATTTTCCTCTACTTGGTCTTTCCATATTTAATATACATACATGTTCCAAACACGATGTAAGAGCTTGATTTTGACAGATTCAACTAATTTATCATATAGGCCTATTGGTCACTTCATACTTACTTACCTAAATGGCCTATATTTACAACCTATTAAGGTATTTAAAAATTCCACGCGCTTCGATCTTCTGTGCATATTCTCCAACTTCGTAAGCCAATCTTTAAAAGATTTTCCTCTACTTAATCTTAACATTGAAGTTTCGAACGACCTCTTCTAACATTAGGGCCGCCGTTTTTATTTTAATTAAAGCTTTTTCATAGCAATGTTTTTTATTTTAGGAGTGGGTTACTAGCCTAACTTCCTAACCCATATATTTAAAGTTCTTATGTAAGTACTCATGGCACATTAGTTCACTATATTAACGTGTGTTAACGTAGTTGTCCGGCTGACACCACGAAGAGATCAGTGTCCACAGTTGAGATGAAGGATAACCAAGATAAGTCTGGGCTTACCAAGTTAAGACCAATCAGAACCCTTGCTTGGTATCCAACATCCCCTACATCCTTGGATAAGTAAGGAAAACAAAAACTTGGAGTAATTTAGTAGCCTGTACAACATCTAAGGCTTTATGGCCTAAACTAGGTATAGGCAGAACCAAGATTTTGCTAGATATTAGTAGAACAAAGTTAAGGAAACGCATAGCACACTAATCTTCCACTGTGCCCTAAACCCTAGGCTAAACAGATGGGATCGAGGGATTTCGGACATTTACAGACTTTGTTAAGGCGAGGACTCATCCGAATCGGTAGAACACCTCCGATAGCACCCAAAGATCTATTGTGATCCTATAGTGGCATAATAATAGGCCACTGTGCCCTAATGTCTAAACTGATGGAATGGAGGAGTTCTGAACATGTGTAGACTATATTCTAGCAGGGACTTGTCCGAATCGGTTAAACACATCAACAATTGGTAGAACACATCCAATAGGACACAGAGGCCCATTGTGATCCTATAGTTACATACAAATCGGTTACTGTGGCTAACCAGATGGAATGGCGAAATTCGGAACATTTGAAAACTGTGTTTAGGTGAGGACTCGTTGGAATCTGTTGAATACATCAAATGGGATTCCAAACATTTTCAGACTGTGTTCAGGCGAGGATTCATCTGAATCGGTTAAAGACATCCTCTTTCAATGTTCTATGCAATCAGAAACATATGCTTTAATCTCTAGGTAGCAAATTTCCCTTCATTTCAGGTCATCTAGCAGTGTAAACTGAGAGTTTTATAATTTGACTCAGATAGGATGGAGGGATTCTGAACATTTTTAAACTATATTTAAGCAAGGACTTGTCGGAATAGGTTGAACACAACCGATGGTATAGAGGGATTCCGGACATCTGCAGACTGTGTTCATGAGAGGACTCATCCCAATTGGTAGTATACATCCGATAGGACTTAAAGGTCCATTGTGATCCTACAGTAACTAACCGGCCCAGTGCCATAAACTCGAGGATAAACAGATGGAATGAAATAATTCCGGACATTTGTAGACTCTGATTAGGTGAGGGCTCGTTCTGGTATATGCAGACGGTGTTTAGGGGAGGAGTAGTCCGAATTGGTTGAACACATCCCCTGTGACTGTCCTATTCTTAGGAACCAGATGCTTTAATTTCTAGGTAACAGATTTCACGATGAAATTTTCTTCTTCGCATCGACAATTTTTTTTATGAAATCTCTTTCCATCGACAACTTTTCTAACGAAAACTCTTCCCATCGACAACTTTTCTATAGAAATCTCTTCCCATCGACAACTTTTCTATAGAAAACTCTTCCTATCGACAACTTATCTATTGAAAACTCTTCCCATCGTCAACTTTTCTCTAGAAAACTCTTCCCATTGTCAACTTTTCTATAGAAAACTCTTCCCATCGTCAACTTTTCTATAGAAAACTCTTCCCATCGTCAACTTTTTTATAGAAAACTCTTCCCATCGTCAACTTTTCTATAGAAAACTCTTCCCATCGTCAACTTTTCAATAGAAAACTCTTTCCATCGTCAACTTTTCTATAGAAAAGTCTACCCATCGTCAACTTTTCTCTAGAAAACTCTTCCCATCGTCAACTTTTCTCTATAAAACTCTTCCCATCGTCAACTTTTCTATAGAAAACTCTTCCCATCGTCAACTTTTCTATAGAAAACTCTTCCCATCGTCAACTTTTCTATAGAAAACTCTTCCCATCTTTAAATTTTCTATAGAAAACTCTTCCCATCTTTAAATTTTCTATAGAAAACTTTTCCCATAGTCAACTTTTCTATAGAAAAATCTTCCCATCGTCAACTTTTCTATAGAAAACTCTTCCCATCGTCAACTTTTCTATAGAAAACTCTTCCCATCGTCAACTTTTCTATAGAAAACTCTTCCCATCTTTAAATTTTCTATAGAAAACTCTTCCCATTGATAACTTTTCTATAGAAAACTCTTCCCATTGATAACTTTTCTATAGAAAACTCTTCCCATTGATAACTTTTCTATAGAAAACTCTTCCCATCGTTAACTTTTGCTTTTGTTTTCAAGATATTTGACTTTAAACATTGATTTTTTAACGATTTTTTTAGTGTATTTGAAAGTCGTTACTTACCTTTCTTTATTAATGTTACTTTAATATTTGCTTTTGCCGTCTCAATTGGATGGATGGATGCATCAATTGTTTTGTAATGTTTTTTTTTTTAAACTTTGAGTTGATTGTATTTTCTTTGTATTCCTTAACTTAAGTTTTATGTTTACATTTATCTAATAAATAATAGTTTTAAATTTATTATTTGTTTACTTTTTCTAGTATAAAACACTTTCACTTAATTTCACTGTTTTTAAACTGTCAAAATATAAAATTGTTTTTATTTATTTAGAACCACAAAAACACACACTTTCAAACTAATGCATTCGACCGTAGAGGCATGTCAGTCAGTTTTTGGTGCACAGTGGTTAAGAGGTGTTAAAGTGTGAATATAATTGATTTTCTGGAAACATCTGTTATCTGATGTTTCCATATAGATTATATATAGAAACAGAGGGGAGTCATTATATCTAGAAATAGGTGAAATATCCTCGATACATCAGTACATTATAATCTCTCCTACATTTCAAATCTCTCTGTTCATTGAAAGCGTGTAGCTCTGATAAAGTTGACGAGTTATAGCCGTTCCGATGAGAACAAATACATACATGTCATATTCTCCAATTCCGAAATATTCCAGTGGACTCGGCGTATATAACACTAGTCAACAAAATTCAACTTTTTAAAAAATTCGATATGTATGTACATATGTATATGTTCATACATATATCAAATTTTACCTACACATATAGTCCCCTTAACCACTGTGCATCACCATCGCCTCTTTGCCATATCTCGCCTGCCTGCATATTTTGTATTTCTCATAGTTCGAAAAAATACTCTAAAATACTGTATTTTAAGGTACCGTACTGTACCTAGGCAAGTTCGGTACAAAGTCACATACGTAACAACGTGTTCAATTTAAGTATAGGTACCTTAAAATTTTAGAGAACCTGTTAAAATACACAACCTTTATCATAACGAACTTTCACGAAGTACTCTAAAAATAACGTACTTTGTTGAGTACCTTAACGTACTCCGTACCTTAACTTTAACGAACTCTTATGAGGCTGTCAACAATGAGAATAACAGTATTGCCAAAAGTGAATATTAAATTTTGTCTAACTATTATCCACAATAGGAAAATAATTAAGCAATCTGCTTTTTTAATTATTTTTAAAGGCGGTTTACGGGATATTTAAATATTTTATGAATATATTAATTTCTAACTTTTGCTACAAAATTGGAGAAATCGGCAACAAAGTTGATTTCTAGATTTCATTGAGTTTAGTTGTGTTACGCAATTTCAAAAACATCCCATATTTGACGATACTACTTTTATGTGTTTAAAAATTGTTTTTAATAGTAGTAAAAACATAAAATATATTTATTAATTGCAACTACATTTTACTCCATATACGTTAGTGTAAACTATAAATTTATAACGCTATCGAACAAATAAAAATTATTCTATCGTTTAGGATATAAAACCCTAACCTGGCAACACTTTCTTATATTTGTGTGTATATCATAAAAAATTGTGTCACCAACACAAACACAATTGACATGCTATGCGTGTATATGCATGTTTAAGAATTTCCCAGCAGTTCCAAATTGATGGACTGTTTCCCAGTTGGTAAAATGTCTGAAGATTTCAAGATAAACTTCTGATTAGAGTAGGTTAATAATCGCTTTTACCTCAGCAATGAGCCAGCACTTCCATATTACGAAGTAATTTATTAACCAAAAAGTACATTTTTAAATCGCTGCTCATTTTGTCATCATGGAACTGTTGGGTATTTTTTACTAAAATATACGAGTTATTTATGAATGCACAAGAACAAAACTTCGTCAAAATATTACGAAAGCAGCTACAAGTGAGTTATCTAAAGATTCGTAACTTAGTACTTTAAAGTACTCTAAAGTTAACTAAAAAATACTCTAAAATCTTAAAGAGCGGTACCTTATTTTAACGTACCGTTCTTTTTTTATTGTGTCTTTGTGTACCTAACTTTGTTTCCGACTTAGTTAGGTACCTAAAAAATAAATAACTTTTGTGTGTGCGTAAGTTCAGTACAATCTAATAAGGTACTGTTTTTTTTCGAACTGTGGTATTTCTTATCAAAAATAGGTATTTACATTGTTGTTTTTCTTATTCTGGTTTAATTTTAGAATTTTTGTTAAAATTAAAATTTGCATTTATTTATTTAACTTTTCTATTGTTCTTAAACAATTTTGTTTTTGTCCTGCATTTCACTTTTATCTTTTCGTTTCTTTTCCATTCAAACCTAATCACTTTCAAGTTTAATTAACTAATGTTTAGCTACTTTTTGTCTTTGTTTGCTGATGCTTGAATTTAAAGAAAATTTTCTAACTTGCCGCAAAAGTCGAATATTTTCTGGTGGCCCCACCACACGGGACACCCAATCATCAAATTTTTATTATCATAGAACTGGTTCAACGAAATAACTACAAACATCTCTGAATGCTTTTTTCCGGATTTGGTAGATTAAAAGAGAATGAAAATCTCACTCTTTCTAAGGCAGAGACATAGGGTTCGGATCCATTCAAATCCCTCGATTTTTATAAAACTTTTCGAAAATTGACTATTTATAAGAAATTTATAGGAAATTTAGTATTTATGGGAAATTTTTCGAAAATTGACTTTTTTATAAGAAATTTTTCGAAAATTGACTATTTATAGGAAATTTTTCGAAAATTGACTATTTATACGAAAATTTTCAAAAATTTACTATTAAGATTAAATTTTTCAAAAATTGACTATTTATAAGAAATTTTCGAAAATTTAGTATTTATGGGAAATTTTTCGAAAATTGACTTTTTATAAGAAATTTTTCGAAAATTGACTTTTTAGAGGAAATTTTTCGAAAACTATTTAAAAGAAATTTTTCGAAAATTGACTATTTAGAGGAAATTTTTCGAAAACTGACTATTCAAAGGGAATTTTTTGAAAATTTACTATTTATAGGAAATTTTTCAAAAATTGACTATTTAAAGGAACTTTTTCTAAAATTACATAATTATAGGAAATTTTTCGAAAATTGTCTATTTATAGAAAATTTGTCGAAAATTGACTATAATAAACAATTTTTCGAAAATTGACCACTTAGAGGAAATTTTTCAAAAGTTGACCATTTATAGGAAATTTTTCGGAAATTGACTATTTTTTAGGAAATTTTTCTCAAATTGACTATTTATAGGAAATTTTTCGAAAAGTGGCTGTTTATAGGAAATCTTTCAAAAATAGACTGTTTAGAGGAAATTTTTCGAAAATTTACTATTCAGAGGAAGTTTTTTGAAAATTGATTACTAAGAGGAAGTTTTTCGAAAATTTACTATTTACAAGAAATTTTTTGAAAATTTACTATTCATAAGAAAATTGACTATTTATAGGAAATTTTTCGAAAATTGACTATTTATAGAAAATTTTTCGAAAATTGACTATTTATAGAAAATGTTTTTGAAAATTCACTATTTATAGGAAAATTTTTGAAAATTTACTTTTTATAGGAAATTTTCGAAAATTGACCTTTTATAGGAAATTTTTCGAAAATTGACTATTTATAGGAAATTTTTCGAAAATTGACTATTTATAGGAAATTTTTTGAAAAGTGACTGGTTATAGGAAATCTTTCAAAAATTGACTGTTTAGAGAAAATTTTTCGAAAATTTACTATTCAGAGGAAGTTTTTTTGAAAATTGATTACTATTTACAAGAAATTTTTTGAAAATTTACTATTCATAAGAAAATTGACTATTTATAGGAAATTTTTCGAAAATTGACTATTTATAAGAAATTTTTCGAAAATTGATTATTTATAGGAAATTTTTCGAAAATTGATTATTTATAGGAAATTTTTCGAAAATTGACTATTTATAGGAAATTTTTTAAAAATTGACTATTTATAGGAAATTTTTCGAAAATTTACAATTTATAGGAAATTTTTCGAAAATTGAGAATTTGTAGAAAATTTTTCGAAAATTGACTATTTATAGGAAATTTTTCGAAAATTGACTATTTATAGGAAATTTTTCAAAAATTTACTATTTGTAGGAAATTTTTGAAACTTGACTGGAAGAAATTTTTGAAAATTAACTCTTTAGAGCGAATTTTCAGTCAATTTTCGAAAAATTTCTTAAAAATAGTCAATTTTCGAAAAATTTCCTTTAAATGATATATTTTCAAAAAAATTTTCTATAAATAGTCAATTTTCGAAAAATATCCTATAAATAATTAATTTTCGAAAAATTTGTTTTAAATTGTTGATTTACGAAAAATTTCCTATAAATAGTAAATTTTGGAAAATTTTTCTCTATAGAGTCAATTTTCGAAAAATTTCTTATAAATAGTCAATTTTCGAAAAATTTCCTCTAATGTTCAATTTTCAAAAAATTTCCTATAAATAGTCAATTTTTGAAAAAAGTTCTATAAATAGTAAATTTTAGAAGAATTTGCTATAAATAGTCAATTTTCGAAAAATTTGCTGTAAATAGTCAATTTTGGAAAAATTTCCTATAAATAGTCAATTTTGGAAAAATTTCCTATAAATAGTCAAGTTTGAAAAAATTTCCTATAAATACCTACTGAATTTTCGAAAAATTTTCTATCAATACTCAATTTTCGAAAAATTTCCTATAAATACTCAATTTTCGAAAAATTTTCTACAAATACTCAATTTTCGAAAAATTCCTATAAATACTCAATTTTCGAAAAATTTCCTATAAATACTCAATTTTCGAAAAATTTCCTATAAATAGTCAATTTTCGAAAAATTTCCTATAAATAGTCAATTTGGGAAAAATTTCCTATAAATAGTCAATTTTCGAAAAATTTCCTATAAATACTAAATTTTTGAAAAATTTCCTATAAATACTAAATTTTTGAAAAATTTCCTATAAATACTCAATTTTCGAAAAATTTCCTATAAATACTCAATTTTCGAAAAATTTGCTATAAATAGTCAATTATCGAAAAATTTGCTATAAATAGTCAATTTTCGAAAAATTTGCTATAAATAGTAAATTTTCGAAAAATTTCCTGTAGATAATAAATTTTCGAAAAATTTCCTAAAATTACTCAATTTTGGAAAAATTTCCTATAAATAGTCAATTTTCGAAAAACTTCCCATCAATAGTAAAATTTTGAAAAACTATATTTTTCATCTCCCTTTTTAAACCCTTCTTTTAATTTCAGCCGCTGCTATTATTTTTTAATTTATATTTATTTTTATTTTATGTGCTCTCCTTCCCATCGCAAATCTCATTCTCTCTCTCTAGGTATACCGGCTTTTTTTCTAAAATTGTTTATATTTATTTTCTGCATCGCACATCTTTTGGATGCCATTTTTGTTATTGTAGTTTATAGAGGACTGTTGTTATTTTTGCTGCTTTCAAATGTTAAACTTGATTATTTTTAGAAACTGGGAGAAGGAGCAAAAGTTATTGACATTATTCAAAGTCAGAGCTAATGCGTTAACAAATGCTCCACCACTTTTTAATATCTAGGAATTTGTATGACATAGTAGATACATACAGTCACTCAAAGTACTGTCCCAATGTTGTTTAGTGTTTACGAATATGTGTGTAACAACAAAGCTGTTGGCTCAATCTCACTGTTATTTGGTATTATAGTATATTGGACTCGTGTTGGCAGCTATAATTAAAAATCATCATTGTGATACCTACCGTAAAAGTAATAAAAAGACAACAAAAGAAAATTTTGATTGGGACGGTTTATTGACTTTAGATTTATTTACATATTTACTAAAAATTTGAGGTAAAAACTGTAAAAAAATTTATATTTTATGTTTAATACAACAGTATTCGATAACAATCCAATTAATTGGGGTCTTAATAATTTAGTGGGAGTTTAACCAAAAAATGATGGCAACAATTTGTTTTTTGAATAAACATGTTACTAATACTTAACGTTATTAACCAACACTTATTTAAATGCTAATGGTTCTTGTCATAGTTTAGAAATTGTATTTAAAGGAGTTGTCTTGGTTAAGATCTTTGATAAATTCGATATACTTCCGCTAAATAAACACATACAAAATAGTTAAACATAAATGTTATTTTGGCTATTGACCAGCGTTATATTCACTTTGTTATCATCGATATAGCAGCCTTTTAGTCTTTTAATAACAAAGAAACAAGCTAAAAACTGTTTATCAAATCATTTCAACACACATCTTTGTTTACTTAATTATTATGAAAAAACTGTGTGTCCATTAGCCAACATTATTATTGATAAAGCAGGTTTGTGTACAATATTATCGATAATGACGATAATACAGTATAATTAATTAAAGCACATCATTGCCTCCGGTACAACAGTGCTATTTGCTTTAATAACAAACAGAAACATCAAACAATTGTATTTTACTCTTTCCATTAGTGTGGTCAACGTGTTTGCTTGAAAACGCGAATTTCCCTAGAATATAAAAATGCATTAACAAAATGTTAACATGTTTAAGTTTGTTTTCGAGAAAAGTAAAACAAGTTAATTATATTTTTAAGAAAACAAATTTGATATTAATATTTAGTTTTCGAAAAATTTCCTCTAAATAGTAAATTCTCGAAAAATTTACTATAAATAGTCAATTTTCGAAAAATTTCCGATAAATAGTAAATTTTCGAAAAATTTCCTATTAATAGTCAATTTTCGAAAAATTTCCGAAAAATAGTCAATTTTTGAAAAATTTCCTATAAATAGTCAATTTTCGAAAAATTTCCTATAAGTAGTTAAAATTGACTACTTATAGGAAATCCTATAAATAGAAAATTTTTGAAAAATTTCCTAAAAATAGTCAATTTTCGAAAAATTTCCTATAAATAGAATATTTTCGAAAAATTTCCTATAAATAGTCAATTTTCGAAAAATTTCCTACAATAGTCAATTTTGGAAAAATTTCCTATAAATGATAAATTTTCGAAAAATGTCCTTTAAATAATTAATTTTAGAAAAATTTCCTATAAATAGTCATTTGCTGTTCCTATAAATAGTAAATTTTCGAAATATTTCCTCTATAAAGCCAATTTTCGAAAAATTTTCCTAAATATTCAATTTAGAAAAATATCCTATAAATATTAAATTTTCAAAAAATTTCCTATAAATATTAAATTTTCGAAAAATTTCCTATAATAATAGTCAATTTTCCAAATATTTCCCCTAAATAAATTTTCAAAAAATTCCTCTAAATAATTTTTTTAAAAATTTACTCTAAAGTAAATTTTTAAAAAATTTTCTATTAATAGTCAATTTTAGAAAAATTTCCTCTGAATAGTCAATTTTCGAAAAATATTCACTAAATAGTCAATATTCAAAAAATTTCCTATCAATAGTTAATTTTCGAAAAATTTCCTATAAATAGTCAGTTTTCGAAAAATTTCCTATAAATAGTAAATTTTCAAAAAATTTCCTTTAAATAGTGAATTTTCGAAAAATTTCCTATAAATAGTCAATTTTTGAAAAATTTCCTATAAATAGTTAATTTTCGAAAAATTGACTATTATTATTTTATGCGAAAATAGACAACACTGATTCTGTTCTTACTGGAATATTTCCAGTGATCAGCTGTTAAAAATGAAAAGCAAAACAAAACAATTGAAAAAAATATAAAAAGTTATAAGCCAAAAACTTAATAAACACAAAAAGTTATAAAAATCAGTAAAATTTATTAAATTAATTTAAGATGTTTAGTGTTGCTTTAATAAGAGCAGAGCTATGGCTTCATCGCAGAAATCTAAGGAACTCAACAGACCAATTTTCTATTCCTGACCAGCAGTTCGAGACTTATAGCGTCTGAAAAAGAAAGTAGACCTAGATTTTTAAAACGAGTCCTTACCTGTCTAATAATACCTTGTATTAACTTCTTCCACTGCTCCATCGCCTTTTCACGTCAAACCAAGGAATTTAGTGAAATTCTTATCACTTTTCCTTACAGTCCACATTGCGTTCATGTCACCTACTTGTCCTCTGGCAAATTCTAAATTCGAGTTCATAAAGCCAACTGGCTTTTGCCAATGGAATTTGGAAATTCTTTCCGTTTTGTAGACAAATTTAGAAAATAAGCGGGAAAACTTTTGTATACCCTTCACCAGCACACGTGGGAAGGGTATTACAATTTTGTACTGATGTATGTAACCCATAGAAATATTTGCCTAAGACCAACCTTTTAGTATACCAATATGCTTAGTCGATTTAGCTATGTCCGTCCGTCTGGCTGGACCCTAGGGTTGCCAGACACATCCTGAAAAAGCTGGACATAACGAAAAAAAAGCTTGACAACCCAAAAATTAGCTGGACATTAAAAATAAAAAACTTGCTTTAATAATTTGCTTCGATGAATCTTTCAATTTTTGATAAACCGAATACCGTAATTAACCGCTGTGATATCGAGAGAAAATGAAATCGTCCGAGATGCTGCAGCTAATACATCTGAAACAATTTTCAACAGAAAACACATTCTACTTGCGTTTGTCGATGACATTGATATCATGGGACGGACGCACATTTCGCGATTCGACTGCATCCTTTTCAATTATCGAGAAGGAATGTAATAAAATAGGTCTAATTGTCAATGAATCAAAAAAAAATCTGCTGGTTTCTACAAGCAGGTAAATCTTAAGAATTGGACCACATGTGATCAATGAGAACTATAGCTACGAGGTTATAAAAGAATTTGTTTACCTTGGTACCGCCGTCAAAATAATTAACGACATAAGTTTCAAATTCAAACATAGAACCATACTTGCCAACAATGGGGACATTAATTAATCAACGCATAAATCACTTAAGTAAAAAATAAAAAAAAATACACTTTTCCAAAAGTTTTTATTGCGTTTTTTTTTTTCATAAAAATAATTTTTCTTTAAAAATATTTAATTTTTGACCTTTCAGCTGGACAAATTTAATTTAAGCTTGACACTGGACAAGCATTAAAAAAGCTGGACAATCCAGTCGAATCCAGCCTGACTAGCAACCCTACTGGACCCCCATGTAAACCTTGTAATCAAAGTACAGATCGCAATTCTAAAGATAATTTGGTACATTTCATTTTTTTGATAATGGGATCATGGCTATTGAAATTCGTCGAAATCGGTCCATTATTTATGGTACCTCCCATAGGTCCCACTTCTCGGAATTAATATTTTGGCCACAAATATCCATATTTTTTCATGAAATTTAAAACATATAGGTACTACTTATGTAAACCAAAATCACTGTACCAAATTTCGTTGAAATCGGTTAACATTTGACATAGCTCTCATACAAACTCTTCTATCATAGTAAATCTATGATAGAAGAGTTCTAAGGTGGTAAATCTGAAGATGATGACAATTTTAAGTTTATTATTTGCATACATAATTTTTGTAACAACTGTAATCAATTTGCTAAATTTCAAGACAATCGGTCCACATTTGACCCTAGCCCTCGTATAAGTAGAAGTGACGGAAACAGCTTAAATATGAAAGTTTTGAGAAAATGTTTGTAAGATGACAAAATTAAGCAAATATTTGTCTTTATAAACGAAATAGAACACCTTTGACCTTGGTGATGAAGGGTATCGTATGGTCGGGCTTGACCGACCTTAGCACTTTCTTATTTGTTTTCAGTTCCGGCACTGATTTGAAAAAAGTTTCTCACAAAATATCATTACAGAATCACTTTTTCTCACTTCTTTCCAATATTTGTTGGAAAATCCAATATTTGTTGGAAAATAAGTAAACACTTAGGGGAAACCCCGAATTTTTGTTACAACTCACATCGTTTTTCTGCCAACTCATTTGTATCAAGTGAAAACTTTTACAATGCAAGAAATGTGTATAGAAATGACGTACCTACGTCGTTTCTATATTTCTCGCTTTAAAGAGTTTTTCCGGTTATAATTGTGAAATAGTATAGTTGTGAAATACATATGTATCTAAACTGAATTGTAGGACAAAACTCTTATCAGCTGAAATTTTTCTTTACTTGGTAATCAGCGGATGTCGAATATACGACTTCGACTACGACAGTTAGTGCCAGATTCTAGCACTTACTGTCGTCGTCGAAGTCATATATTCGACAACCGTAATAAGGTTGACTGAGTTGATATATGCAAGATTTGATTGGCTAAACATGGTTTAAGGCTGGACATATGTAGTTGAGATTTTTCTAATTTATTTTGTTTGTGGTAGAAAAAGTGGTGCTGTGTGCAATATACATATGTATGTATTAGGGATACCAAACGGGAATTCCCGTTCCCGAAAATCCCGGGAATTTCGGGAATTGCAAAATCCCGAATCCAGGGATTTTTTAAAATTTTTCCCGGGATTTTTACTTTTTTGAGTTATCCACATTAATTTTAAATGAAATAATAATTATTCGAAAATCAGCGTTGTTTTTATCTAATAAATCAGCGTTGCTTTTATCTAATACAGCAACTTTGTAATTTTTAAACATAAAACAGTGAAAACAGGTGTAATTTCTTTGAAAATTTTTCTTACTTTTTTAATTGTATAAAACCATGAATTTTGAGGAGCATAAAATCAAAAATAGTGATACAAACTCTGTTTGGAATCATTTTTTCGTTGAATGTAAAGGTTCACCACATGCACAATGTAAATTATGCAAGAACGTTTTAAAGACCGGAGGTAGATCAACAAAAGGCCTTTTAAGTCACTTTAATAATGTAAGTTAAAATGAATATTTAATGTATATAATACAACAATGAGCTATTTTTTAGATCCATTAAATAATGCTCAAAAAAAATGAGCCCGAAGAACCACAGCAAAAACATTGAGATTACGGCTTTGATCGACTTAAAATCAGAACAATTCTTGGATGAAGAATTTTCTTTGATTAAAAAAATTGTTGATGTATTAAGTCCTATTAAAATCACCCTCGAGGCACTATGTCGTAGGGAGATGACTTTGGTTAAAGCTGATGCTGCCCTGTGTTTCATGTTAAATGAAATACATAAAATTAATTGTGACTTGAGTAAAGATCTGTATAGATCTATTCAAAAAAGAATCAAAGAGAGAACAGTGTACTCAATACTCTTAAATTTTTTACAAAATCCTAACGTCAAATTCGATTTTGATTTGAATTAAAGCAAATAATAATATTATTATAATATCAAATAACAACAAACAATAACACAAGAGAAGCGGACCAGATCTATATATTATCGGACGAGGAAATCGACGAGGAAACGGAGGATATTTCTATTGCCCAAAAATTACAAAACGCAATTGAAAAATGCAAAAGTCCTACAAAATTTCGAAAGGACTGCAACAATGATTTCAGTATACAACTTTCAAAAGAGAATGACATTTTTACTTCTACTGGGGCAAGAGGAAATTATTTACAATCCTGCTATAAATATTTACAAACAATATTACCCACAAGCGTAGAATGCGAAAGGTGTTTTTCTACGGCAGAATATGTTGGAAACAAAATTCGTTCAAGTTTGGCAGATGAAACTTTAGATGCCATAGTTTTTTTGAAAAGCTACTTAAAATGATAAATTTGATATTATTCTTGCTTTTCTTAATAAAATGTTATGTAAATTAATGCTTTTTATTCTTATAAGAGTTTTGATGTATACCATTCTTACTTATATGCAATGGAAATAAAAATGGAAACTTTTTATTTGAAGAATATACAAAACATAACAGATTTCAAAATTTTTTTTAGAGATTTAAAATTCCCGAAAATCCAAATCGGGATTCCGGGAATTATTAAAAATTCCCGATTCCCGGGAATTGGAAAAACCTTTCCCTATTGGCATCCCTAGTATGTATGTAGATGTGTTATATGAAAGATCAGCTAAACTTACAAGGTTACACGCTAGATATATTTATAGGTTTTCCAATTTACTGTAGTTGTGGTGAAATAAGTGGTGCCGTGTGCTATAGGACAAAACCGATAAGAATCAGTTAAGCTTACGCAATCACATTGTAAATATGAGTGGTATCGTGTGCAATATATATACATATGTATATTAGGGCGTCTCGAAAAAATAAAGTTCGCCGTACATCATCGAATATAAAGCATTGCTATGAGGTAGTTTCGAAAATTTTTTTTTAAATTTTTTTCGTTGCACATTGGGGTCGCCAAAATACATTTTTCGATATATCTTCGGCATTTACAGTCGGATCTCGAAGTGTGATATATCGATGTTTTTGTCTCGAGGAGGCCAACATTTTTTTTTAATAGTCATTATTCTCAGGTATCCGGTTCTAGTATTTATCTGTAAGACCCCTGTTCCTACCACCCTAATGTACCATCCTAATATCAGAAAATTAAAGCTCTTAAAAAATCGTTAAACTTTTACTAAGGAAGTTTTTCGATTTTTCAAACCGATCTATTACAAACAAGGAATTTCTTATTTTGCCGCACATAGGGATCGCCAAAATACATTTTTCGTTATATCTTCGCCATTTACTGTCGGATCTTAAAATGTAATATATCGATATTTTTGTCTAATGAAAGCCAATGTTTTGCGATATTAATCATTGACCTTAAATACATTCTTCTATATAGTACCTACCCAAGATATCTTAACTCATACAACAAGAATTATAAAAATTTTAAATCTTTTAATCAATTATGTTTTGAAAAGACTCAAGTTTGCTGTATTGTACAAATCAACACAAAAGAAAATCAATTTTTATCTCAATATAATTGGTATACACTACGTGGCATAACTATAAATATACAAATTTTGTATCTAATTATGTTTTAAATAATTTTAAACATTTTATTATTAATTATTAGAAATTTTGAAAATCTCTTCTATATATCGGGTGGTTAAATTTCAAGGGCCGATCTTGATTTTGAATAAAACACAAACTATTTAGGAAATTATTGTAATTTTATTATGATATACTGGTATTACTCAATTATGCATGGAATAAAATATCGGCCAAATGGGAGCCACGACCACGGCGGCACACCTCCATCGGAGGGTCCAAATTTTCGATGACCCTGAGGCATAATGGAGGTTCTATGCCGTTAATGTGCCGAATTATGTCATTCTTTAGCTCTTGAATTGTTGCTGGCTTATCGACGTACACATTTTCTTTCAAATAACCCCAAAGAAAAAAGTCCAACGGTGTCAAATCACATGATCTTGGCGGCCAATTGACATCGCCATTACGTGAGATGACACGGCCATTGAATTTGTTGCGCAAAAGAGCCATTGTTTCGTTAGCTTTGTGGCAAGTGGCACCGTCCTGCTGAAACCACATATCGTCCACATCCATATCTTCCAATTCAGGCCATAAAAAGTTCGTTATCATCTCACGATAGCGAACACCATTCACAGTTACTGCCTGACCGGCCTCATTTTGGAAAAAATACGGCCCGATGATGCCGCCAGCCCATAAACCGCATCAAACAGTCACTCTTTGTGGGTGCATTGGTTTTTCGACAATCACTCTTGGATTCTCATTCGCCCAAATGCGGCAATTCTGTTTCTTGACGAATCCACTGAGGTGAAAATGTGCCTCATCACTGAAAATAATTTTCTTCGAAAATTGATCATCCACTGTTGCCATTCCTTGCCACCATTCTGCCGATTCACGACGTTTGGAATGGTCAAGAGGCTTTAGTTCTTGAGCCAATTGCACCTTGTAAGCGTGTAAATGCAAATCTTTATGCATAATGTTCATCAACGACGAGCTTGAGAGGTGCAATTGTTGTGCACGACGACGAGTTGAGGTGGACGACTCTTCAGCCACACTATCGCAGCAATATTTTCTGCAGTACGAGCATGCACTGGTGCTCTCACATCTTCTACAGACCCTGTTTGATCGAATTTTTCCACGATTTTTGCGATTGTACGCACATTTGGACGATCAAATTGACCAAAAAAATCACGAAGTGCACGATATGCATTTTGATTTAAACGCCCATTTTCATAATAAATCTGGATAACTTTAACACGTTATTGGATTGTGTATCTCTCCATGGTTCAAATTGAGTAAGTCTGAAATAGAGAAATGTCAAATAAAATTCGGGAAAAAACTTGGCGTTTAGGTGTGGTTCACATTCAACATCGGCCCTTACAATTTAACCACCCTTTACATATATAACAAAATTTTGAAAATATCCATTCAAAATGTGAAATTTTGAAAATCTCTTCTATGTTCTATAATAAACGGGAAAACATTTTTATACCCTTCACCACCGCAGGTGGAAAGAGTATTATAATTTTGTACTGATGTATTTAACCCATTGAAATATTTGTCTTAGATGCACCTTTTAGCCTTAGCATCACTTTCTGAGTCGATTTAGCGATGTCAGTCCGTCTGGCTGGACCCTAGGGTTGCCAGACACGAATTCTGAAAAAGCTGGACATAAGGAAAAAAAGCTTGGCAGCTCAAAAATTAGCTGGACATTAATAATAAAAACTTGCTTAAATAATTTGCTTCGATGAATCTTTATATTTTTGATAAACAGAATTTCGAATAAAGTAATTAACCGCAGCGATATCGAGAGAAAATTAAATCGTCAGAGATCTAAAAAAACAATTTTCAACAGAAAACACATGCTACTCGCGTTTGTCGATGATATTGATATCATGGGACGCACATTGCGCGATTTGACTGCCGCCGTTTTAAGTATCGAGAAGGAATCTAATAAAATGGGTCAATGAATCAAATAAAAACTGCTGCTTTCTACAAGCAGGCAATCCTCAAGAATTGGATCACATGTGATCGTTGAGAACTATAGCTACGAGGTTGTAAAAGAATTTGTTTACCTTGGTACCGTCGTCAACATAAATAACGACATAAGTTTCAAAATCAAACGTAGAATCATACTTGCCAACAAATGCTATTTTGACATAAGCTGGCAGATAAGAAATAAAGCATTTTTGTAAGAACTTGAACTACGCTCTACAAAACGCTTATACCACCCGTATTGAATCATGGGCACTTGCACAGGCAGAGGAAGCTATTCTTGCAGTTGTTGAGAGGAAGATTCTACGAAAAATCTTTGGACCATTTTGCATCAACAATGAATATCGAACATGAATTAATGAACAATGAGCAGTATGAGTTATACGTTGACATCGACATAGTACGCTACGTTGGCTGGGACATATTCTGCGAATGTATGAAAATACTGAAATTCGAGAACGATCCCGAATGAACTCATAAAAGAGGACGTCCGAAAATACAATGGAAAGGCCAAGAGAGGAAAATCTTTCAAAGCTTGACCTACGAATTGTAGAATATGCGCACATAACAGGTTTTTGATATAGTCCATTTAAGTAAAGTAAGTTCAATGGGGAAATTTGATGGAGGGTAATTTTATTACAAAATGAACTTGATCGAGAAATCGATTAATCAACGCATGAAAAATACACTTTTGCAAAAGTTTTTATTGCATTCTTTTTCATAAAAATAATTTTTAAAAATTTAAAAAAATTGCAATTCTTAATTTTTTAGCTGGACAAATTTAATTTTAGCTTGACACTGGACAAGCACTAAAAAAGCTGGACAATCCAGTCGAATCCAGCCTGACTGGCAACCCTATTGGACCCCCATGTAAACCATATAATCAAAGTACTGGTCGCAATTCTAAAGATAATTTGAAATTTGGCACAGATCATTTTTTTGATAATGGAATCATGGCTATTGAAATTCTTCAAAATCGGTCCATTATTTATGGTACCTCCCATAGGTCCCACTTTCCGGAATTGATATTTTGGCCACAAATATGAATATTTTTAATGAAATTTAAAACATATAGGTACTACTTATGTAAACCAAAATCACTGTACCAAATTTCGTTAATATGGATCCACATTTGACCATGGGTCCCATACAAACTCTTCTGTCAAAAAGCACTAAATCAGACAAAAATCACTAAAACGCCCGTATACATAATTTTTGTAACAACTGTAATCAATTTGCCGAATTTCGAGATAATCGGTCCACATTTGACCCTAGCTCTCATATAAGTCAAAATGACGGAAACAGCTTAAATATATAAGTTTTGAGAAAATGTTTGCATAATGACAAAATTAAGCAAATATTTGTCTTTATAGACGAAAAAGAACACCTTTGATCTTAGTGGTAAAGGGTATCGTATGGTCGGACTTGACCGACTTTAGCACTTTCTTATTTGTTTTCAGTTCCGGCACTGATTTGAAATGCGAACCGTTTTGATAGTTCAACTGAAAAAAGTTTCTCACAAAATATCATTACAGAATCACTTTTTCTCACTTCTTTCCAATATTTGTTGGAAAATACATAAGTAAACACTTAGGGGAACCCCGAATTTTTGTTACAACTCACATCGTTTTTCTGCCAACTCATTTGTATCAAGTGAAAACTTTTACAATGCAAGAAATTTGTATAGAAATGACGTACCTACGTCGTTTCTATAATTCTCGCTTTAAACAGTTTTTCCGGTTATAGTTGTGAAATACATATGTATCTAAACTTAATTGTAGGACAAAACTCTTATCAGCTTAAATTTTTCTTTACTTGGTAATTAGCGGATGTTGAATATACGACTTCGACTACGACAGTTAGTGCCAGATTCGAGCACTTACTGTCGTCGTTGAAGTCGTATATTCGACAACCGTAATATGGCTGAGTGAGTGGATATATGCAAGATTTGATTGGCTAAACATGGTTTAAGGCTGGACATATGTAGTTGAGATTTTTCTAATTTGTTTCTTGCTAGAAATACTTAATTGAATATTCCAATTCCAGCATCATGGATTAGGATATAAAAATGTGTGAAGAAGCTGCTGGTTAGTTAGTTTAAAAACAGCTACCGCTGAGTGAATATTAAATATCTCGAAGGTCAATATCGTTAATATAAAAGTTCTTTAAAAGTGAAGTGTTAATAAAAACTATAATATAATGTAAGTTTGAATTAAAAGGAATTCAATTTTTAAAAAATATAGCAAACGCCTCAAAATTGTACAAATCAACACAAAAGAAAATCAATTTTTATCTCAATATAATTGGTATACACTACGTGGCATAACTACCTATAAAATTTATAGGTATATAAATACATACATATATATGGGCAAAAATCAGTTTTTATTCCTTTGAAACCGAATTTCAACTTGAATAATTTTTGTACCCTTAGGAGTTCGGAAAATCTAATTACAGATCTTGAACTCGCAAAAACTTCTGTATACTGAACACAATTTCTTAGTTGCGCAAATTTGCGCTTCTAAGCGTAATTGGCAGGCAAATTAAAAAAAAAAAAGTTAAAAAATCGATTGAAGCATTCAAGTTTTTCTTCATATTTCGTCTTCTTCTGCATTTGTTTTAACATTTGGACTCAAGTCGTTGTTCTATGAAATAGACACCACACTTAGGGGATAAATCCACTTCCCTCTAAATTTTAATTTTCTCACTTCTAATACTACTTAATGGCTGCCAAAATTTGAAGCTCGTTTTTGCCACTTTTTAATTTTTTTCGCATATTTTTTGGACGCCTCAAAGAATTCCAAAAAATAGATAACGATTTGTAGATCTTTCAATTTTGCATCGTTTGATATATGTCTTGTTAATGTGCTCTATATAGGTATAACATACGACAGGTGTAAATGAGGAGTTTTTGAGCGTAAATTTTTCGAAATACCGGTTTTTCGTGGAGCACACTCGCAAATATGAATGAAAATTTCCAAACTACCGCGTAAACCGAGTTTTTTGCCATTTATCACCTAAAAACAAAAGCTCACCAAAAAATCATTGTTTGCTAAAATTTTATGAAGATTTTGAAAATCGTGCAAAAAAAGTGCATATTGGTTTAAATGGTTTTAGAATGCAAACTGAGACAAAATCACATAAGGCATGAAAGCGATGTCATTTATAACCGATTTGCATCAAAAGTTTTGCAAAAATCTCTTTATTAACTGAGAACGCGAAAGTTTTATCTAAAAACATTTCAATGAAGCACATCGCGAATTTAGCTCAAAATTGATCAGGAATGGTCTTAAAACTATTCTTTAATAAAGTTTTACCTTAGATTTGAAGCGCACCAAAATATTATAAGGATTAACGATTTTATGGACCAAATAAGAATTTTATATCTTAGAAAGATATGCACCTATTAAAACTTGTATTTAAATAAAAAATTCTTTTAAATTAAATTTGTCCATAAGTCAAGGCAGCAGAATTTCACTAAAACTTACATTTTGTCAAATTTCGCGAAAATCGCGGTTAAAAAAATCAAAAACTATTGTTACATTTTTTTTCACTTGCATAATAGCATTATTTATTCGTGTTAAGGCATATATAAGCTACCATAATACCATGGAACGACAGAACACCTGAAAATATATATGTCAGTTGTGTCAAAATCAACATAAAACTAATCAAAATAAAATAGTTTTTATTTTTTTTAGAAATTTTTGTTTTAACCGTCATAACTTCTGCGCGCTTCGCGAAAAATCATTAATGCGAACGGATTTTACATTCCCTAAGGTCCCTTAATAGAACCCCAAAAAAAATTTAGTGTGCGATCAAAAATTTTTTGAATTTTTTTTTATACATACATACATACATATATTGTTTTTTAAGTAAAAAAGTTTTTATTTTTAACAATTTTGTAAACTTGCAATTTTACAAAATTCTTTTCGATTACATTTTTGTTTTACTCTACCTTCAAAATTGTTTAATTTTCTCACTAATACAAAAGCATTTTGATTTTGAGCACTCATGCTATAAATCAGTGGTGTCCAGTGTGGCCATATCCAAAAATATTTTACAGCTAAATTGGCTTTAAATTAATGCTAGAAAATGCTAAACAAAAACCTAAACTGCCAAAAAATAATGCTAACATTTTAATTGTATTATTTTTTGTTACTTTGGTTAATATATCTTTATAAATGGTTTATTTTTCATAATTCTTCCCTATAAACACTTATTCCACATCATTTTAATAAAACGAGCAGATTTAACAGAATATTTATTGAAGTATATTTATACACTCATAGAAAAATTGAACACATCCGTGTTTAAAATCACACCATTCGGGGTCAATAGTGAATTAACACCGTATGTTTACAAATTAAAAACTAATGTTTTCAATTTTGCAACACAAAATGTATACCGTATTTGTACCAGTTCAATACCGAAGGGTTTTGAGTTGAAAACGCTTCGTTTTCAAGTTGCATATATAACACTTTGTTTTCAATTTTAATAAATTTTTTTTTTACCAAAATGGGTTGAACTGAAAACATATTGTTTTCAATTTTAAAACACGTCGTTGTCAAATGAAAAACACTTTGTTGGCGATTGAAAGACTTATTTGTATTCTGAAAAAGAGACTGGCCCTTTATAGTAACATTTAACAATTAACATTTAACTTTTCGTTACCATTAAGCCCTTCTTGTACTTTAGATGGAAGAGACATCGCCTCATCATCAATTCCAAACTGTAACAAAAGGATTTATATTAAGAATACATAATTTGTGTTGGATAAAATCATTAAACTTACCTTCGACTTCTTCGAAAAAAATACTGGCCTTATTTACCATAAGGATTTAATGAAAAGTAAAGTGAAGTCCTTTTTTTAGGTACCTCAAGAACTTAAAGGTTACTCCTGCTTTTAATTATTTATAACTTGGCGTAGTCCACTGACTTCTTGTTTTCCAAAACTTTATCTGGCTATGACTTTAGAGACACGTGTCGGTAAATAACTAAGTAACATATGTTTTCGGGTTGTAAACGCATGTTTTCAACTTTAAAAACATCGGTATCAAAAATATATATACCAATTGTTTTCAATTTGACAACGACTAGTGACGATTTTGCAACGTCATATTTTTATGAGTGTATACACTTATGTACGAAATAAACTCAAAATTGTCATTATCTTCAGAGCATTTAAGTGATTTCGGTATATATAATCAGTATTTGTTTTAAATTTCATTAAAATAGTCTGATATTTATGGCCAGAATATAAATTCCGGGAAGTGCGACCTTTGGGATTTACCCTAAATAAGTGGCCGATTTTTACGAATTTCAATTGCCATGGTCCCACGATCAAAATAATTGTTTGTGTTAGATTATAAGGTTTTCGTGGATGTTCAGTTGGGCTACAACCAAATTTTTGGCATAGTACCACGGGGTGGCCAACAATATTGCGAAAAAAAAATTTACTTGAAAGACGAACTTATTTATTAGTTCAGCCAAACAAAAAAATTTACCAATATACAAATTCGCAACAATTTTCATGCTTTCTTATTAAAATAAAAGTTTTCAAAATAAAAAGTTTTAATTTTTTCCCTTATTTTATGATTTTTTATATTCTTTATTTTTGAATTCTGATTGGAAATGGTGTACTTTTAATAGCTAATAAATTTAGCATTTCGTGAACATAGCCTGTAGATTCGCAAACAGCATTTAAGTGATACGAATATGATTATATACAAATATCAGGTGTATAGTTTTTTTAATTTCCGTGAGTTAAAAATGGATGTTTTCAAACTTCAACTCTTTTGAACTTTTTAATGATCCGGATAAATATAATATTTTTCTTAATAACTTTTAATGCTCTACACGACTATACTATGCCGTTTTTAATAACAAAAAGTGTGAAAAAGTTATAGCCCTAGTTTTCAGCCAGCCGTGCAGACGGAAAGTCTTCTTAAAATCGACTGAGGAAGTGAATCTAAGTCTTTTGGATCTAAGACTAATATTTCTATGCGTTACATACATCAGCACCGTACGGTTAAAACTGTGCTAAAAGAATGATGTCTGTAGAGTCCTTTGTACGCTTCGGCGGTTGTATAAAGTTATTTTTTTTTTCAGATACATAAACAATGTAATGCCATTTCCATTCACTTTATTGCCATATATTTAAATGTATAATCAACAAAAAATTGTATGGGTTTTGAAATTAAGATTACTTATATTTTCAATATAAAAAAGAATGCTAAAAAATGCTAAATTTATTTTATTTAGCCACTTAAAATTATATTTATTCATCGTTTAGATAATAACGGTTAAGTAAAATTATTTAATAATATTGTAGACTGCGATGTTTACACATGATATAACAAATTTTCTTCTAAATTAAAAAAAAGTTCATGCAGAAAACATAGATATTCATTTTTAACTATTTCTCCATAATAAGCCCTACGGTATTTCCCGCTGAATGAGAGTGTTTCTCAGTAAAAAATTATATTTTGCGCCGCAAAATAAAAGAGCGTAAGCGTACACGTGAGTTTGATTTACACAATTGCGTATGACGCTGACATCCCTGCTATAAATAGGGTAGAAGGGGGAGCATTTGCCACTTTTTTTTTTAAGTGCTCTAGGTTTCTTACCGGGAGAGTTATCACTTTTTTTTTGTTCTTCATAGGTACCTATATATGTTAGTTTTAAACTGTATTGGTTCAGATTGCCTACGGCTTTTCTTTATGTATTAAATTTAAAAAATAGCAAATTAACTAAAAGTGGCCAATGTGCCCCATCCATGGGGCACATTTGCCAATAAGTTGGGTGCAAAAAATAAGTAAAAAAATTGTTGTAATAAAGTAAATTTTTATTTCTTTAAAGCTTTAATATACAAAACAAACAAACCAAAAAATTAATGCAAGTTATTTCACATGGATAAATTAAATAAAACAGTAAAAAATTCAGAGATCAAAATTTAAACTATTGGACCTCTGTTAACATTATACTGTGACATATCAACATTAAAAAAAAATGTTAAGATGGAAGATGGATTGGACCTTGCAACCAAAATACGATATCCTTTTTAGGGATATTACGAATGTCGGGCTCAAAAAAATGTCGACGAGTAGCTTTGTTATATATGTATGGCAAATGTGCCCCAGGTAGAGTCCTTAGATGAAAAGAACAATTTTTCACATAAGAAATAGATTTATTGAAAAAAACTTAAATTATTTGTTCTCAATACTATATTGTTTATTAAACTAATGAATAATTTCTTAGGATAACAAAAAACTAAGGAAAATATTACAAAACTACTTGTAGCAAAATATTTTTTCAAGATCTGCTGAAACAATAAATCACGCCTGATGTTTTAAATATGAAAGCTACAGCAGTCAAAATTTGAGATATAGAATATCAATTATAAACGAATATAAAATCGATTACAGCATCAAAAAAGATAAGTTAGTTTTCAAGAAAATTAGTGGTGTCAAATGCGCCCCTATGGCAAATGGTCCCCCTCCTACCCTATACAAATTTTGTATCTTATTATGCAAGCCACACATGTTGCGATAGTTGGTCAAACTTTACATTGTTGCAAAGCTGATTGTAAAGTTCGTGTGGTCGTTGTATGTAAGTTGGGGTTGGTTTTACAAAAGATCAAAAAATTTTGATTTTTTTTGCAAGTTGTACAACAGAATTGAAACGTTTGTGAACAAGTTTGTGCAATATTATTCAGTTTTGTTCTTCATTTTCATACTGACAGCGGAGAAGTGATCATCTACTCTCTTTAAAAAACCTCATCAATTAGAGCACAAACAGCCATCTTTACTAACACCTTCACCTTTTAAAATAAAATTGTATATTAATATACAATAATATACAATATCCTATAAATGGTATTTAAATTATATTCAAACACTTTTCTTAAAATCTTTCTTTTTTTTTTTTGCAGATGGAAATTACTGATGTTGTATATGGTAAATTTACCCTAACACAGGATGTGGCCGCAATTGTAGAGACACCACAATTTCAACGTTTAAAATCAATTAAGCAATTAGGTTTGCTAAGGATTGACGATAAACTTGAACATGAACATCATCGTTATGCTCATTGTTTGGGGTAAGTTATGTTGCACCATTTTTAAACAAAATTCCCTATTGCATAGTTCAATTTTGCATCTCTGTAGTTGAAGTTTGTTCTGTAGTCAATTTTCAAGTTATAGGCTTATATATTTCAGTTTTACATTCAAGTTTTATATAGTCTAATTTTATTTATTTATGATTTAATTTTCCATCTCTGGATAGTCCAATTTTGAATAGTAGTGGGTTTATATGGTTTATATTCATACATGTATGTGATGGAAAACGATCGTTTTCAAATCGATCGATTTCAGATATATTTTTGAGATAATTTTCGGTTATTTTCCCAAAAAAATTCAAATTATGTCTGAAAGCGATCACATACCTAATAATCTCTGAACTTTATAAGTTTTAAATTCAATTTTCAATTAAGTTTATAAAGTCTAGTTTTAAATCGTAGGCCCTTTTGTAATCTAATATTCAATTGTAGATCCTTATTATCACCAGCTTTCAATATCACGGGCCAAATTACGGCATTCGATATCGATCGATATCTTAGATGTTTTCAAAACATTTGTATAGCATACTTTAAGGATAATCAAAATTATTTAAAAGCTACACAGTTTACTATATTTTTTGAAGTTATTTGCCGAAAAGATGAAAAGTTTTAATTGAACTATATGTTTTTCAAAACGAATCAAAATGGATACCAACTTTCAATAAACTTTTTGCATCGAAGTAACTTTGAACATCCCTAAAGTATACTTCACAATATTCGCTTAAAAGTCTGAGTTTTCGATCGATGTCGAATGCTGTAATTTGGCCCCAGATCTTTATACAGTCCAATTTTCAATCACAGATATTTATGTAGACCAAATTTCAATCGTAGATCGTTATTATGGCCAATTTTTAATAGTGGAACTTAATATATAGTCCAATTTTCAATCGTAGATCTTTATATAGTCCAATTTTCAATCGTAGATCTTTATATAGTCCAATTTTCAATCGTAGATCCTTATATAGTCCAATTTTCGATAGTAGATCTTTGTTATGACCAATTTTCAATCGTAGATTTTTATATAGACTAATTTTCAATTGTTGATTTTTATATAGTCAAATTTTCAATAGTAGATCTTTATATCGTCCAATTTTAAATAGTAGAAATTTATATAGTTCAATTTTCAATCGTAGATCTTTATATAGTCAAATTTTCAATCGTAGATCTTTATATAGTCCAATTTTAAATAGTAGATCTTTATATAGAACAATTTTCAATCGTAAATCTTTATATAGTCCAATTTTCGCTAGTAGATTTTTATATAGTCCAATTTTCGATAGTAAATTTTCATATAGTCCAGTTTTCAAAAGTAGATCTGTATATAGTCCAATTTTCGATAGTAAATTTTCATATAGTCCAGTTTTCAAAAGTAGATCTGTATATAGTCCAATTTTCTATAGTAGATCATTACATAGTCCAATTTTCAATCTTAGATCTTTATATAGTCCAATTTTTAAAAGTAGAAATTTATATAGTCAAATTTTCAATAGTAGATCTTTGTATAGTTCAATTTTCAATCGTAGATCTTTATATAGTCCAATTTTCATCGTAGATCTTTATATAGCCCAATTTTCAATAGAAGATCTTCATATATTCCAATTTTCAAAAGTAGATCTTTATATAGTCCAATTTTTAATCGTAGATTTATATATAGTCCAATTTTCAATAGTAGATCTTTATATAGCCCAATTTTTAATAGTAGATCATGATATAGTCTAGTTTTCAATCTTAAATCTTTATTTAGTCCAATTTTCAATCACAGATCTTTATATAGTAATATTTTGCATAAACAGTTTTATCCAAAATTTAATTTCAAATCTTTTCTTTATCCCCCAGAACATATCATGCCGCCTGTCTTATGCTGGATGCCTTAGAGAAAAATACCGACTGGCTAAGAGACAACAATAATAAAATACCTCGAGTATACCGTAAAGCCGTGCAGATAGCTGCACTTTTACACGATGTGGCTCATGGTCCATTTTCACATACCTGGGAGCATGTCGTTCAGGATTATGTCCATGAAGAAGAAGCCTTCCCTTGTATTAATCATATTTTCGAGCAAATTGATAAGGATTTCTTTCCGGAACTAAGAGAGAATGATAATTTTGGTATTGAATTAGTTAAGGCCCTTATTGATGGCAAAATGGAGAATTTTAGATTAATAAAAAAGTTACCCGATCAATTTAAATTTATATTTGAGGTAAGTTTAGGTTAAAATGGAAGATAAACTTTGCTTTATTTTTATCCAACCCTTTCAGATTGTCAGCAATAAACGTTCTAAATTAGATGTCGACAAATGGGATTATCTAAAACGTGATTTTTACTATTTAAACTATCTTTACAAACCCAATATGGACTTTGATGATGTCTTTCTTAAGGCTAGAGTCTCCAGCTGTGGTCTACATGTCGAACATCGTTACGAAGACTTTGATAAAATCTGTAAACTCTTTCAAGCTCGTTATGACTTCCACGTTCACTGTTATTCTCTGCCACCATTTTCACTAAGTGATTTTATTCTCAATTTGGCTGTACAAGAGATTCAACCGAAAATAAATAATCGTTTAGTAACGGATATTAAGGCAAAAAATATGTTTGAATTTTTGCAATTAACCGATGGGAATGTACTAAAGTCTTTGGAGAATAGCGTATTTTATAAATTTTTACAATTCGATACAAAGTTCGTCAAAGTGGAGAATATTGTGGAAGAGGTAGGTTGTTATAAGATAAAGTTATAGTCTATAATTTGACATGCCATCTTGATTTATCTAATGCTTTTATTTTTAGACCACACACGCTCCAGTTGTTATCAAAAGCGTTGCCAAGTATATGCCAAAAATGGAAAGAATTAGCTTTTACGGAGATATAAAGTAAGTATTGAAGGAATTTAGTTTATCTTATACTTTGCAGTCTAGTATCTACTATTAATCATAGCCTTGTACATAAGTTCTACTTCAGGGTCCAGTTTATAGTCTAGTTCGTAATCCGTAGTATAGTTTATAGTATAGTCCATAATCCTAATCCGGTTTATGGTCTAGTCTAATTTAAAATCCAATTTATAGCATAACATGGACGGAACTAGTGCAGAACTAGAACAGAACCAGAACAGAACTAGAACAAAACTAGAACAAAACTAGAACAGAACTAGAACAGAACTAGAACAGAACTAGAACAGAACTAGAACAGAACTAGAACAGAACTAGAACAGAACAGAACTAGAACAGAACTAGAACAGAACTAGAACAGAACTAGAACAGAACTAGAACAGAACTAGAACAGAACTAGAACAGAACTAGAACAGAACTAGAACAGAACTAGAACAGAACTAGAACAGAACTAGAACAGAACTAGAACAGAACTAGAACAGAACTAGAACAGAACTAGAACAGAACTAGAACAGAACTAGAACAGAACTAGAACAGAACTAGAACAGAACTAGAACAGAACTAGAACAGAACTAGAACAGAACTAGAACAGAACTAGAACAGAACTAGAACAGAACTAGAACAGAACTAGAACAGAACTAGAACAGAACTAGAACAGAATCGAGAACAGAATCGAGAACAGAATCGAGAACAGAATCGAGAACAGAATCGAGAACAGAATCGAGAACAGAATCGAGAACAGAATCGAGAACAGAATCGAAAACAGAATCGTAAACAGAATCGAGAACAGAATCGGGAACAGAATCGAAAACAGAATCGAGAACAGAATCGAGAACAGAATCGAGAACAGAACCGAGAACAGAATCGAGAACAGAATCGATAACAGAACTAGAACTGTATCGAGAACTGAATGGAGAGCAGAATCAACAACAGAATCGAGAACAGAACTTGAAGGGAAACGAGAACAGAACTTGAAGGGAAACGAGAACAAAATTAAGAGCGTATTCAAAAAATGAATCAAGAACCATAGTTTGATTTTCAAAATCTTTTCTTTTTTAATCATTATTACCTTATTTTTAATCGGTTTTCTTACTATTCTAGAAATCAATCTGAGTTCCATGACCAAACGGTGCTAGTTAAAAAAGTTTATCGATGCTATTGCGATCAAAGGTGAGTTTTTCTAAATCTGACTTCTTAATAATATTTCAATTGATATTTTTTTTCTATCTGCTAGTAACCAAACCGTGTATTATACCATAGAACACCTTTAATTGAAACCTGTAGAAAAATAACCAAATCTACCACAAGGCGAAGGTGGTAATATAATTAATCAGGATTACTAAAATGTACCTCTTATATTTAATTTTTACTTTTTTAATTAAAATAATTTTAGTAAAATAGTTTTAAGATTCTATTTAATGTAAACAGGGGAAATTTTAGAACTTTAGTTAAAGGAAGTTAAATTGGTTTAACAAATTTTTTTTCTTAAACAAGTTTTGACATTTTCAGAAAATGTTTAGTTATTTAACAAATATTTTTAAACATTTCTTACTTGAATACTTTTTATGTTATATTCTTATGCTTTCATAATTTTTCGTTAATTTGTTTATTTTTAACTTTTAATTTAATTTTGAAATTTCGTTTTAAAGTTGATCTTTAAAAATTAGTTGGCTAAAATTTAGATTAAGTTTTAATTTTGTTCTACTCTTTCGTTTTTAATATTTAGTATTTAATCTTACTAATTTTAATAGTTTTTTTGTCAAACAAGTTCAAAATTTACTTGTAGTTTTTAAAAATTATCTAATTTATTGAAATTTTAAACTACATTCGATATTATGTTATAAACATTTCTTATAGACATAAAATTAGATGCTAATAAAATTAAATTTGTTAGAAAGTATTTAACAACTTATAATTTTTATTTTGTTATTAGAAAAAGTATAATAAATAAATCTCTTCCAATTCTTCTTACCTTTATAGTTCAAAATTCAATTAAAATCTTTTCATTGGTTTTATTGATTTTTTTTATTATTCTTAAATAATTTTATATAATCATATTATATACATCATATATTCTTAAATATTCTACTTTAATTATTAGATTTAAACAAAAATAACTAACAAATTTATGTTTATAAATTATTTAATACTTTTAATACATAAAACATTATTAATAATTATATTAAGAAAAACAATTAAACACATAATTAATAACACAACAAAATTTCTTATTTAAGTTAAGTATTAAGATAATTAGTGAAAATACGAGATATACTAATTATAAAAATAAAACTTTGTAAAAAAACAACTTAAAAATCTTAATATTAAAAAATTTCTAAAGCATAGCTTAACAGGGTTTAGAAAAGCAAGAAACTCAGCATACTTTTAGGAGGAAACATAATTAAAATCTCTTTAAGTTTTCAATGCTCTTTTCTTTTATATTTGTCCATTGTTTTGTTTTCATAAACAAATTGAAAATCCTTGAATATTATTTTCACTTATTCTATAATTTTTTTAAATTACAATATTTTACAAAGAGGGCCAGTAAAAGTTTCAAATAGAAGATAAAGTAGAAAATTAACAGAACCATAAAATAGCTATAATAGAACCAATAACAGAACTAGAAAATGTTTAGAACAGAACTACAAAACAAATAGAAAAGGACTAAAACAGAACTAAAAAATAATTAGAAAAGAACTAGAACAGAACTAGAACAGAACTAGAACAGAACTAGAACAGAACCAGAACAGAACTAGAGCAGAATCGAGAACTAAGTCGAGAACTAAATCGAGAACTGAATCGAGAATGGAATCAAGAACTGAATCAAGAACTGAATCGAGAACTGAATCGAGAACAGAACTAGAACCGAACTAGAACAGAACTAAAACAACTAGAACAGAACTTAAACAACTAGAACAGAACTAGAACAAAACTAGAACAGAACTGGAACAGAACTGGAATAGAACTAGAACAGAATCGAGAACAGAAAGAACTAAAACAGAACAGAACTAGAACAGAGCTACAAAAGAACTAGAACAAAACTAGAACAGAACTGGAACAGAACTAAAACAGAACTAGAACAGAACTGGAGCAGAATCGAGAACTAAGTCGAGAACTGAATCGAGAACTGAATCGAGAATGAAATCGAGAACTGAATCGAGAACTGAATCGAGAACTGAATCGAGAACAGAATCGAGAACAGAACTAGAACCGAACTAGAACAGAACTAAAACAACTAGAACAGAACTAAAACAACTAGAACAGAACTAGAAAATAACTAGAACAGAGCTAGAACAGAACTAGAACAAAACTAGAACAGAATTGGAATAGAACTAGAACAGAATCGAGAACAGAAAGAACTAAAACAGAACAGAACTAGAACAGAGCTAAAAAAGAACTAGAACAAAACTAGAACAGAACTAGAACAGAACTAGAACAGAACTAGAACAGAACTAGAACAGAACTAGAACAGAACTAGAACAGAACTAGAACAGAACTAGAACAGAACTAGAACAGAACTAGAACAGAACTAGAACAGAACTAGAACAGAACTAGAACAGAACTAGAACAGAACTAGAACAGAACTAGAACAGAACTAGAACAGAACTAGAACAGAACTAGAACAGAACTAGAACAGAACTAGAACAGAACTAGAACAGAACTAGAACAGAACTAGAACAGAACTAGAACAGAACAGAACTAGAACAGAACTAGAACAGAACTAGAACAGAACTAGAACAGAACTAGAACAGAACTAGAACAGAACTAGAACAGAACTAGAACAGAACTAGAACAGAACTAGAACAGAACTAGAACAGAACAAGAACAGAACTAGAACAGAACTAGAACAGAACTAGAACAGAACTAGAACAGAACTAGAACAGAACTAGAACAGAACTAGAACAGAACTAGAACAGAACTAGAACAGAACTAGAACAGAACTAGAACAGAACTAGAACAGAACTAGAACAGAACTAGAACAGAACTAGAACAGAACTAGAACAGAACTAGAACAGAACTAGAACAGAACTAGAACAGAACTAGAACAGAACTAGAACAGAACTAGAACAGAACTAGAACAGAACTAGAACAGAACTAGAACAGAACTAGAACAGAACTAGAACAGAACTAGAACAGAACTAGAACAGAACTAGAACAGAACTAGAACAGAACTAGAACAGAACTAGAACAGAACTAGAACAGAACTAGAACAGAACTAGAACAGAACTAGAACAGAACTAGAACAGAACTAGAACAGAACTAGAACAGAACTAGAACAGAACTAGAACAGAACTAGAACAGAACTAGAACAGAACTAGAACAGAACTAGAACAGAACTAGAACAGAACTAGAACAGAACTAGAACAGAACTAGAACAGAACTAGAACAGAACTAGAACAGAACTAGAACAGAACTAGAACAGAACTAGAACAGAACTAGAACAGAACTAGAACAGAACTAGAACAGAACTAGAACAGAACTAGAACAGAACTAGAACAGAACTAGAACAGAACTAGAACAGAACTAGAACAGAACTAGAACAGAACTAGAACAGAACTAGAACAGAACTAGAACAGAACTAGAACAGAACTAGAACAGAACTAGAACAGAACTAGAACAGAACTAGAACAGAACTAGAACAGAACTAGAACAGAACTAGAACAGAACTAGAACAGAACTAGAACAGAACTAGAACAGAACTAGAACAGAACTAGAACAGAACTAGAACAGAACTAGAACAGAACTAGAACAGAACTAGAACAGAACTAGAACAGAACTAGAACAGAACTAGAACAGAACTAGAACAGAACTAGAACAGAACTAGAACAGAACTAGAACAGAACTAGAACAGAACTAGAACAGAACTAGAACAGAACAGAACAGAACTAGAACAGAACTAGAACAGAACTAGAACAGAACTAGAACAGAACTAGAACAGAACTACAACTGAATCGAGACATGAATCGAAAACTGGATCAAGAACTGAATCGAGAATTGAATCGAGAACAGAATCGAAAACTGAATCAAGAACTGAATCGAGAACTGAATCGAGAACTGAATAGGGAACAGAATCGAGAACTGAATCGAGAACTGAAACGAGAACTGAATCGTGAACTAAATCGAGAACTGAATCGAAAACTAAATCGAGAACTGAATCGAGAACTGATTCGAGAACTGAATTGAGAACTGAATCGAGAACTGAATCGAGAACTGAATCGAATCAAGAACAAAATCGAGAACTGAATCGAGAACTGAATCGAGAACTAAATCAAGAACTGAATCGAGAACAGAATCGAGACCAGAATCGAGAACGGGATCGAGAACTGAATCAAGAACAGAATCGAGAACTGAATCGAGTACTGAATCGAGAACTGTATCGAGAACTGAATCGAGAGCAGAATCGAGAACAGAATCGAGAACAGAATAGAGGATAGAATCGGGAACAGAATTGAGAATAGAACTAGAACAGAACTACAAGAGCACTAAAACATAAACATATTTGAGAACATTTTTAAGAATTTAATGGAGAACCTAGTCAAGAACACGATCGAGAATATAATCGAAATATAAAAACTCAAAACCAAAACTAGAATCAGAAATAGAATTAGAGTAAAATTTCAGCCATAATTAGAACCAGAACTGGAGACACAAGTTAAACTTAAACTTGAACAGAGCTAGAGGTTATGTTAGAAATTAAATTAGGACTGGGAACGGAATTAAAACTTTAAGTGGATTTAAGACAAAAACAAAAACCTGATCTGGAGCTAAATCTGAGGTTAAATCAAGGACCTAGGGCCAGAACTTAAACTAGAACCTAAACTTTTACCGGCACTAGAACCAGAAGTAGTACAATTCACAACTGAACAAGAATAAAATAATTTATCGAATAATCACCCCCATCGGGAATATCATCACCCATGGGAATCGTGTACCAAAAACTTTTTTCTTATATGGGAACACGATTCCCATTGGGGATGATATTCGCGATAGGGCTGAATATTGTAATTGTGAATGATTGAGATTTTATTGTGATTAAATGAAACTTCGACTGTCCCTTAAATAATATCCAAACAACTTTTTGTAATGATTAAACTAAAATTAAGCCTCTACTGAAGCTAGATAAAGAGAATAGAATGAAATCTCTTTATAGTTAAGAGGAATATAAGGAAATTTCCTATAGTGCAGAAAACAATGTATACAATTTCCTAACCTCCAAAACTTATTTTTCAAAACCTATCAATTTGTTTTTGTTTGAAACTTAAACTATTGTAAAACTATTATTTAAATTATTGCCATTATATTAAGGTAAATAGTGAGCCAAGGTTTTGTCGGGCAAGGTAGCTGCCAAATATTGTTTGTGCAAACGCTGTCGACAGAATTGATAGAACTCGATTTCGTTGGTGAAATTGCGTCTTACAATATCTTTGACTTTCTCGCTGACGGGAGGTTTGAAATTATTTTTATTGATTTTTGTCAGATATTCGGCACTGGCTGGAATGGAAGAAAAATAGAGTTAAAAGAAATTTTTTTAAAATTATTATAAAATGCTTTGAAAATATAGAAAACTTTGAGGCGAACTCTGGTTTCTTGGTTAAGTTGAATTATGATGATTATTTATGATTGAATTTTTCTTTCAAAGTCTTTACTCTACTTACTATCATAAATCTCTCGCACGCCCTGAAAAAATCTGGGTATGTATTTTTCGAAAACCGATAATGTAGTATTCAAATCCTCTAAAACACCCACTACAGCATATTGACTCTCCACGGCATGCTTGGCCCTCTCCAAAGCTCCCAAAGTATTAAAGGGTCTGAAACGCAACAGAAATATATAAAATCTTTCCCTTAAAATCTTCCCAAATCTAAACTTACGTGCACTCATAGGCATGACCACAAAAGAACAGACTCTGTCTCCGATGATCTCCAATACCCTCCACTGTTACGCCTTGCGTATAAGTACACTCCTGATCCCCAGATAAAACACAAGATTCAAAATCTTTTTTCAGCCAGGCAGGATGAGGCAAAGGTAAATCGGGAAAGGCGGCCTTACGTTCCACAAAATACCAGGGAGCACGAACATAATAGAACCAACTGATAACCCTTTCCACCGGATCACGCACCACATTTATATAGATGGGGGTGGGTAGCTTGAATTTGGTGAAGTTGGTATAGCAGACATGTTTGATAAAGACCGAAGGCTCTGGCAAATCGCTTATAACTTCAGCCAATTCCTGCTGCTGATCTTCAGCCAAACGTATGGTTTCCACTTTCTGCACAGCATCGCGATGAAATTGGAAATTATTGCGCTCCGACAGACGTCTTAAGAGTTCCATAAACGTTTGACTACCCACCTTGGGTACACGATTGAAGAAGACCAACTCCAGTTCGGCTTTGCGGGTATTATTGAGATCATGAACGTTTAGGGATTGCATCTAAAGTTATTTTTAGGAAAAATAAAAGGGTTAATTAAATGATCCCTTAACTTAAATAATTATAACCTAAAATCTTACTCATTCCCGGTGATTGATATGCGGAAACCTATTTTTTGGAATGAAACACATTTTCTTAAAATTTTCATTTATTTTTTATTTTTTTCTAATTTTCTAATTTTAAACTTCTTCCTTAATCATAATGAGGATAATTCTTATCAATATTTAAAGCCAGATATTGCTTGTACAATCTTTGTTTGCAGAAATAATAGAAATCATATTCGTTGGTAAAGTTTTTCCTTATCATCGCCTTGACATCAGCATCGATTTTGGGCTTACGATTGTTCCGATTGCGATTTCTGACCTTCTCATTGTTTACTGTAAACACAAACATTTTAGGTTAGGTTTCAAAGTTGTTAAGTTAAGGGTAAAACATAATCGTTGCCCTATTCATTTCTATAGCCCTAGTCATTCCTCTAGCCGTTGCTTTAATCTTGCTTCTGTCGCCAATTTATCGTAGCCGTTGCTATGCTCTTTTCATTGGTCTTTCTTCAAGTCTTCCCTCCAGTCGTTGGTCTATTCATCCCTCTAGTTATTCCTTTAACCGTTGCTTTAATCTTGCTCTTGTCGCCCCTTTGTCGTTTAACAGTTAAACTTGCTCTTGTCGCCCCTTTGTCGTTAAGCAGAAGCCGTTCCTATGCTTTTTTCATTGGTCGTTCTTCAAGTCTTCCCTCCAGTCGTTGGTCTACTCATCCCTCTAGTTATTTCTTTAGTCGTTGCTTTAAACTTGCCCTTGTCGCCCGTTTGTCGTTAAGCAGTAGCCGTCGCTGTGCTCTTTTCATTTATCGTTCTTCAAGTCTTTGCTCCATTCTTTGGTCTACTCATCCCTCTAAGTAATTTCTTTAGCCGTTGCTTTAAACTTGCTCTTGTCGCCCCTTTGTCGTTAAGCAGTAGCCGTTGCTATGCTCTTTTCATTGGTCGTTCTTCAAGTCTTTCCTCCAGTCGTTGGTCTACTCATCCCTCTAGTTATTCCTCTAGCCATTGCTTTAAACTTGCTCTTGTCGCCCCCTTTGTCGTTAACCAGTATGCTCTTTTCATTGGTCGTTCTTTAAGTCTTTCCTCCAGTCTTTGGTCTACTCATCCCTTTAGTCATTCCACTGGCATTGCTCTGCTCTTTTCTCTAGTCGTTGTTGAAATCTTCCTTCCGATCGTTCCGTCTGTTCTAGTTATTATAGTCGTTTGTAATCCGATTCAGTAGTTGAAATCCTAGTCCAGTTCATAGTCCAGCCCATTCTCTTGTTCCTAGTCCAGTTCATAGTCCAGATACAAGTAAAGTTCATAGTCTAGTTCACATTCCAGATACTATTCAAGTTGACAGTTCAGTCTGTCATCCGATTCAATGTCTTGCTCCCAGTCTAGTTTCTAAATCCTAACAGAGTAGTCTAGTTCGTAAAACAACTTATTCTTTTCTTTCTAATCTAGTTCATATTTCAGATCGTAGCATAGTTTATACTTTAGTCCGGTTCATTTTCCTGTTCCTAGTCTAGCTTATAGTCAAGTTATAATAAAATATCTAAGTATAGTTCACATTCAAGATACAAGTCCAGTTAACAATTTTGTCGGTCCGGTTTAATTTCTTCTTTTTCTTCGAGTCTAGTTCAAAGTTCAAATACTTGCAAAATTTAGAGTACAAGCCAATTTTTTCTTTCTAGCTTAGTTTCAGATCATAGTCTTAGTTCTGCTTATAATCCGATTCAGTAGTTGAAATCCTAGTCTAGTTTCTAGTCCGATTCGTTGTCTTGTTCCTAGTCTAGATTCCAGCCAAGTTCGTAGTCCTCTTCGTCATCCGGATCAGTGTCTTGTCCATATTACAGATCCTAGTAATGTTCACAGTCCAGATTTTTGTCCAGTTCATTCCATTGTTCCTAAGCTAGTAGCTACTACAGACTCTATCCAGTTCTTAGTCGAATTTAAAGTCTAACTTTTAGTTTTATCCGAAGTTTAGTTTATTCATAGTCTTACTTACTTACTTACTGGCTTTTGTCTCTGGAATTTGGAAATTTTTTCCGTTTTGTAGACAAATTTAGAAAATAAGCGGGAAAACTTGTGTATACCCTTCACTACCACACGTGGAAAGGGTATTATAATTTTGTACTGATGTATGTAACCCATAGAAATATTTGCCTAAGACCAACCTTTTAGTATACCAATATGCTTAGTCGATTTAGCGATGTCCGTCCGTCTGGCTGGACCCTAGGGTTGCCAGACACATCCTGAAAAAGCTGGACATAACGAAAAAAAAGCTTGACAACCCAAAAATTAGCTGGACATTAAAAATAAAAAACTTGCTTTAATAATTTGCTTCGATGAATCTTTCAATTTTTGATAAACCGAATACCGTAATTAACCGCTGTGATATCGAGAGAAAATGAAATCGTCCGAGATGCTGCAGCTAATACATTTGAAACAATTTTCAACAGAAAACACATTCTACTTGCGTTTGTCGATGACATTGATATCATGGGACGGACGCACATTTCGCGATTCGACTGCATCCTTTTCAATTATCGAGAAGGAATGTAATAAAATGGGTCTAGTTGTCAATGAATCAAAACAAAACTGCTGGTTTCTACAAGCAGGTAAATCTTAAGAATTGGACCACATGTGATCAATGAGAACTATAGCTACGAGGTTATAAAAGAATTTGTTTACCTTGGTACCGCCGTCAAAATAATTAACGACATAAGTTTCAAATTCAAACATAGAACCATACTTGCCAACAATGGGGAAATTAATTAATCAACGCATAAATCACTTAAGTAAAAAATAAAAAAATACACTTTTCCAAAAGTTTTTATTGCGTTTTTTTTTCCATAAAAATAATTTTTCTTTAAAAATATTTAATTTTTGACCTTTCAGCTGGACAAATTTAATTTAAGCTTGACACTGGACAAGCATTAAAAAAGCTGGACAATCCAGTCGAATCCAGCCTGACTAGCAACCCTACTGGACCCCCATGTAAACCTTGTAATCAAAGTACAGATGGCAATTCTAAAGATAATTTGGTACATTTCATTTTTTTGATAATGGGATCATGGCTATTGAAATTCGTCGAAATCGGTCCATTATTTATGGTACCTCCCATAGGTCCCACTTCCCGGAATTAATATTTTGGCCACAAATATCAATATTTGTTCATGAAAAATAGAACATATATGTACTACTTATGTAAACCAAAATCACTGTACCAAATTTCGTTGAAATCGGTTAACATTTGACATAGCTCTCATACAAACTCTTCTATCATAGTAAATCTGCGATAGAAGAATTCTACGGTGGTAAATCTGAAGATGATGACAATTTTAAGTTTATTATTTGCATACATAATTTTTGTAACAACTGTAATCAATTTGCTAAATTTCAAGACAATCGGTCCACATTTGACCCTAGCCCTCGTATAAGTAGAAGTGACGGAAACAGCTTAAATATAAAAGTTTTGAGAAAATGTTTGTAAGATGACAAAATTAAGCAAATATTTGTCTTTATAAACGAAATAGAACACCTTTGACCTTGGTGATGAAGGGTATCGTATGGGCTTGACCGACCTTAGCACTTTCTTATTTGTTTTCAGTTCCGGCACTGATTTGAAATGCGAACCGTTTTGATAGTTCAATTGAAAAAAGTTTCTCACAAAATATCATTACAGAATCACTTTTTCTCACTTCTTTCCAATATTTGTTGGAAAATACATAAGTAAACACTTAGGGGAAACCCCGAATTTTTGTTACAACTCACATCGTTTTTCTGCCAACTCATTTGTATCAAGTGAAAACTTTTACAATGCAAGAAATGTGTATAGAAATGACGTACCTACGTCGTTTCTATATTTCTCGCTTTAAAGAGTTTTTCCGGTTATAGTTGTGAAATACATATGCATCTAAACTTAATTGTAGGACAAAACTCTTATCAGCTTAAATTTTTCTTTACTTGGTAATCAGCGGATGTCGAATATACGACTTCGACTACGACAGTTAGTGCCAGATTCGAGCACTTACTGTCGTCGTTGAAGTCGTATATTCGACAACCGTAATATGGCTGAGTGAGTGGATATATGCAAGATTTGATTGGCTAAACATGGTTTAAGGCTGGACATATGTAGTTGAGATTTTTCTAATTTGTTTCTTGCTAGAAATACTTAATTGAATATTCCAATTCCAGCATTATGGATTAGGATATAAAAATGTGTGAAGAAGCTGCTGGTTAGTTTAAAAACAGCTGCCGCTGAGTGAATATTAAATATATCGAAGGTAAATATCGTTAATATAAAAGTTCTTTAAAAGTGAAGTGTTAATAAAAACTATAATATAATGTAAATTTGAATTAAAAGGAATTCAATTTTTAAAAAATATAACAAACGCCTCAAAATTGTACAAATCAACACAAAAGAAAATCAATTTTTATCTCAATGAGTGATGTCAGAAGTAGGGAATTTTTCCTTTTGTAGGGAATTTTCTTGAAAAATTTTGGTCGTAGGGAAAAAAAGACAGATTTTTAAATTTAAGGCAAAAGGTAGGGAATTTACAAAATTTAATTTTTTTTTAAGAAAAAATTTCAATTTGTCATTTTTTGTTGTAGCGAACTAAAATTTCCATGTGTGACCCTCGACTTACAGCCTGTTTTTGAAACTACATTTTTTTCAAATTGTAGTCAACTAACGAAAAAATTGAATTTTTGGTTTTTGAAATTTTTTTTTGAGTGAAACGAGAAAAAGATTTTAAAATTTTGGTTCGTAAATGAAATGTATAGACGAAAGTAAATGTCAAATCAGGCAATTAAAAAATTCTAATCGCCTGGGCGATTATTTATTTTTTTTTTTATTTTATGTTATTTATTTTTTTTTTTTTGTTTAGGACCTGAAAACAATACAATGCATTATGTTGAGGGGGAATAGGTAGTGTTTGTGGACATTTGATTTAAACTTCCCTATATTGAAACTGATTGGAAAAACTTCTGCGGGAAGCAAATTCTACATACGAACTGTACGGCTAGCGTATCGTCTATCTATAGAGTATCGTCTGTCTACTGGTCAATCGACTACGAAAAGATGAGATCTAACAGATAGACGTGTATTGCGTATGAAAGCTCATGTATCGAGAACGAGTTTCCTGATTTTGTTACAGCACATTCCAAAGTAGTAACAATACAACCGGTACGCAATATATGTTTCGGAATAGGGTCTATGTAAGAGTGCAAGAAAGGGCGAAAGTGCTCATTGATGACAGCATGGTATCCAACTCTATTAAACCACTGAAGTGTCACACTTTTTTATCGTTTTCACTTTGGAATGTGCCCTCACGAAATAAGGGAATTTGTTCCCAAACTCAAATCTTCTTACGCAATACATATCTCAGAATAGGGTCTTTGTAAGATCTACTCTACCGAGTGTAAGAAAGGGTGAACATGCTCGTCGGTATGCAACTCTATTGAGCCACTAGAGCGTCACAATGTTCTATGGTTTCTTGTTCTTTGGAATCCGGTCTGTCGAAATCAGGGAACTTGTTCCTAAAACCCGAACTTTTCTCTTAATAATTGTCTTTCTCATTGGAAAAATGTTTAATTTAATTTTGAAAAAAAAAAAAAATTTTTATGTATTGTTTTTATTTATTTTTGATTTTATTCAAGTTAAGTTTTACAGGAAAAGCTTTCATTAAAGTAATAAAATATTTCATGGCAATACTATAATTTGATATTTCATTATGAAGCTTTTACTTCCAAACGAAAACAGAAAATGAACTCAATTTAGAGCTTAATCGTTAGGCTAGTATTCGATTGCCTTCTAACGTATGACAGTTTTGTGAACAGGCTGTTAGAAATGATAATTCTGGCAACACTATGTTTTAAGGCGAATCATTACTTAAGTCGCTTTAAAATGTCATTTGTATCTCTGTTTTGCCTTTTTTTGTTATTGACAAGATCAAAAAAAAAATTGCAATTAACGGTCAGAATTATATCATAAAAGTATATTTCAATAGTAATAGTTTAAAAAAAGAATAAATTTAAATTAGTATACTAAACGGTTTTATATAATAAAATTTAAAGGTGTCATTTGATTTATAGAATTTTTGGAAATTGTTAATCCGACTCTTACACACTTTTGCTGTAAAATCATTTAATAATTTATTTTGCAGGAAAATGTCTTCTGATTCAACCCCGGATGAACATGATGGCAGCAATAAATACCGTAAGCAAAAATTTTGTTTAAGTTGGTTAAAAGATGACAATTTTAAAGGTTGGTTGCAGCCCATTAACACGGATGAGTTTAAATGTAAATGTAAAGCGTGTGATATAGTGCTTAACTGTGGAGAATCAGACCTTCAAAAACATGCAGCAACAAAGCAGCACAAAGAAAATGTTTCATCAATAAATTCGTCAACAAATTCTTTCTTTGCGAAGCAGGCCAATGGAAATGAGGTTGTACGTTTTGAAATTCGAATGAGTTTGTTTTTTGCTGAACATAACGTTGCAATTCAAATAATAGATCATTTAATACCTCTTCTTAAGGAAATTGTTACGGACTCAGATATAATCAAGAATTGCCATTTAGGTAGAACCAAATGTACTAAGATTATTCGGAATGTTTTGGCAAGTGAAGAAAAACAACAATTAGTACAAATTCTTAAGATAAGTAAGTTTTCGGTACTCATTGATGAGAGTACTGACATTGGGTCACACAAAATCATGTGTGTTCTTGTCAGATATTTTGACGAAAAACAGGAAAAAATAAACGTACAACTTCTGGATTTGTTACAACTAGGGCCAGATTGCACTGCTGAATCTCTTTACAACCATTTTAAAACCTGTATTATCGGTTATGATATTCCGTATGAAAATATTATAGGTCTTTGTTGCGATGGCGCAAGCGTAATGGTTGGTCAGCATAATTCATTTGCATCTAAACTATTAGCAGATAATCCAGATATAATAACAATTAAATGTATTTGTCATACAGCTGCAATTATTGCAAATAAATCATGCTTAACCTTACCTAGAACACCTGAAGACCTAATTCGACAAATAGGCACGTACATTTCTGGAAGCTCCAAAAGATGTTCTGAGCTAGGAGAATTCCAAGAGCTTCTAAATATTGAAAAAAGAAAAATATTAAGAACTTCAACGACCAGATGGTTATCTCACCAAAAGTGTGTAGAAAGAATTTTAGAAAATTGGAATGTGCTTATAAAGTACTTTAAACATGCTGTAGTTCAAGACAAATTAAAATCTGCCGAGTTAATTTTAAATGAATTAACTAATGAATGCAATAAGGCATATTTACTATTTTTAAAATATGTATTGAATTATTTTAATTCTCTAAATGCACTTTTTCAATCCAAAAAAACGCTTGTTCATGTCCTTCATTCAGAATCGTTAAAATTGTTTTTTAAACTTGGCCAAAATTTTATAAAAAAGTCAGAACTAAAATTTAATTGCAACGTGAGGTCGCCACATGTAAGATTACAAATAGATGAAATCTATGTTGGCAGTGAGTGTGAGGAACTATTAAAAACTTTTCCAAAGAAAAATTCTTATCAAATAAAATCTGACTGCTTGCAGTTCTATATTACTGCTCTTGAAGAGACTCAGAAAAGACTTCCATTAAAATCTGATACCATTTTCAAGGAAATTGAATTTTTGAATCCCGAGGTTGCATTAGGTTCAATAAATAAAAATGTCTTTCAATTTAAAATATTGTGTCAAAAGTTTAAAATTGATATCAACCTTCTAACAGATGAGTGGCTAACAATGGAATACTATTTCTCTGAGCCTGATAAAAAGAATTTTTGTAAGCTGGATATGGCGCAATTTTGGTCTGCTATATGCAAACCCAGAAGCTATAAAGATAAGCTAATATTTCCAAATTTTTCAAAACTGGTGAAAATTTTACTCGCTTTACCTCATGCTAACGCGGACGCTGAAAAAATATTTTCAATAGTTACTGACGTAAGAACGAAAAAAAGAAATAAATTAAGTCACATTGTTTTAAATTCTATATGTATTATAAGATCTCATTTACAATCAAATACTTTGAATTGTATAAGCTTTAAATGCACAGCTGGTCATTTTAAAAAAATGAACTCAAAAGAACTTTATAATTGATACATGCTTTAGTTAACTTGTTATTTTTGTTATTTTTATGTACCTGTGAAATAAATGTACAATTACAATATAAAATTTAATGTACTGTTTTAATAAAGTTAGATTTAATTACTTTTTGTGATGTAGGGGAAAAAAGGGATTTTTTTTCGATACCGTAGTGATATTCCAAAATTTTATCTGGCATCACTGATCTCAATATAATTGGTATACTCTACGTGGCATAACTACCTATACAATTTATAGGTATATAAATACATACATACATATGTATATGTGGCACCCGGTCAATATCGATTACTAATTATCAATTCACTATTTTGTACATAACCGGTAACTAGACGATGATGGCGTGCATGCTCATGCTTGCTTGCATTTTTATGTATCGGCCATTACAATTTTAGCTGTGGTCTGGACGACTCGTTTCGTAGTAAATAATATTTTGTGTTTTTGTAAATTAAATAGTTTAATAAATAAAATATTAAAACATAAAACGATCAACATTCATTAATCCATATATATATGGGCAAAAATCAAACAGTTTTTATTCCTTTGAAATCGAATTTCAACTTGAATAATTTTTGTACCCTTAGGAGTTCGGAAAATCTAATTACAGATCTTGAACTCGCAAAAACTTCTGTATACTGAACACAATTTCTTAGTTGCGCAAATTTGCGCTTCTAAGCGTAATTGGCATGCAAATTCAAAAAAAAAAAAGTTAAAAAATCGATTGAAGCATTCAAGTTTTTCTTCATATTTCGTCTTCTTCTGCATTTGTTTTAACATTTGGACTCAAGTCGTTGTTCTATGAAATAGACACCACACTTAGGGGATAAATCCACTTCCCTCTAAATTTTAATTTTGTCACTTGTAATACTACTTAATGGCTGCCAATTTTGAAGCTCGTTTTTGCCACTTTTTAATTTTTTTCGCATATTTTTTGGCCGCCTCAAAGAATTCCAAAAAAATAGATAACGATTTGTAGATCTTTCAATTTTGCATCGTTTGTCTTGTTAATGTGCTCTATATAGGTATAACATACGACATGTATAAATGAGGAGTTTTTGAGCGTAAATTTTTCAAAATACCGGTTTTTAGTGGAGCACACTCGCAAATATGAATGAAAATTTCCAAACTACCGCGTAAACTAGGGTTGCCAGCCAGGCTGGATTCGACTGGATTGTCCAGCTTTTTTAATGCTTGTCCAGTGTCAAGCTAAAATTAAATTTGTCCAGCTGAAAGGTGAAAAATTGAATATTTTTAAAGAAAAACTATTTTTATGAAAAAGAACGCAATAAAAACTTTTGGAAAAGTGTATTTTTTTTTTCTTTCTTACTTAAATGATTTATGCGTTGATTAATTGATAGCCTGATCAAGTTCACTTTTTTCCCATTGTTGGCAAGTATGATTCTACGTTTGAATTTGAAACTTATGTCGTTAATTATGTTGGCGGTACCAAGATAAACAAATTCTTTAACAACCTCATATGTAGCTATAGTTCTCAATGATCACATGTGGTCCAATTCTTAAGGATTGTCTGCTTATAGAAACCAGCAGTTTTGTTTTGATTCATTGACAACTAGACCCATTTTATTACATTCCTTCTCGATACTTGAAAAGGCAGCAGTCGAATCGCGAAATGTGCGTCCCTCCCATGATATCAATGTCATCGAAAAACGCAAGTAGAATTTGTTTTCTGTTGAAAATTGTTTCAGATGTATTAGCTGTAGCATCTCGGACGATTTCATTTCCTCTCGATGAAAGATTCATCGAAGCAAATTGTTAAAGCAAGTTTTTTATTATTAATGTCCAGCTAATTTTTGGGTTGTCAAGCTTGTTTTCCCCTTATGTCAAGCTTTTTCAGGATTTGTGTCTGGCAACCCTAGCGTAAACCGAGTTTTTTGCCATTTATCACCTAAAAACAAAAGCTCATCAAAAAATCATTGTTTGCTAAAATTTTATGTTTAATTTTATTGGTTTAAATAAAACCAAATGGTTTTAGAATGCAAACTGAGACAAAATCACATAAGGCATGAAAGCGATGTCATTTATAACCGATTTGCATCAAAAGTTTTGCAAAAATCTCTTTATTAACTGAGAACGCGAAAGTTTTATCTAAAAACATTTCAATGAAGCACATCGCGAATTTAGCTCAAAATTGATCAGGAATGGTCTTAAAACTATTCTTTAATAAAGTTTTACCTTAGATTTGAAGCGCACCAAAATATTATAAGGATTAACGATTTTATGGACCAAATAAGAATTTTATATCTTAGAAAGATATGCACCTATTAAAACTTGTATTTAAATAAAAAATTATTTTAAATTAAATTTGTCCATAAGTCAAGGCAGCAGAATTTCACTAAAACTTACATTTTGTCAAATTTCGCGAAAATCGCGGTTAAAAAAATCCAAAACTATTGTAAATTTTTTTTTTCACTTGCATAATAGCATTATTTATTCGTGTTAAGGCATATATAAGCTACCATAATACCATGAAACGACAGAACACCTGAAAATATATATGTAAGTTGTGTCAAAATCAACATAAAACTAATCAAAATAAAATAGTTTTTATTTTTTTTTCTGCGCGCTTCGCGTAAAATCATTAACGCGAACGGCTTTTACATTCCCTAAGGTCCCTTAATAGAACCCCAAAAAAAATTTAGTGTGCGATCAAAAATTTTTTGAATTTTTTTTTATACATACATACAGAGGTTCGAAAGGCTTAATTCCTAATTCCGTATTTTAAAATCAAATTTATTTTAGTGTTCACATCATTCCCAAAATACATTCACCTGAATCAAGTCATAAGTCTTAACTTTTAAGAATTAACAAACATTATTTTAAATTTCCTGAGAATTCATTCTTAGGGAATTTAAAATCAGTTAGATTTAACTCAAATTATTTCAATTCTTAATCTAATACAAAAAGGCTTGAAAATTTTTTAACAAATCATTTTGTAAAGGCAAACAAAAATAAAGTTATTGAGACAAACCATGCAGTTCAAAAAATATCTTTGGAATGGTACCTATGAGCATAATGAAATAAGTCTCTACGAAATAAATCCATTATTATTATTATTATTATTATTATTATTATTATTATTATTAATAATATTATTATTATTATTATTACTGTTGTAATTATTATTATTATTATTATATAGGAAGACACATGGTTTCAATGCGATGTTTTTAGACCTGTAGGGCATATACAAATAAAATTTCTGTGAAAAATTTCAAAAACTTATTAAGTTGACTTATGCGAAATTTTTAATAACACAAAAATTGTTGTTTTTTATTGGTCTTAAATTTAGAAAAACTATTTTGAAAATAATATAAATAACCATAAAAAATAAAGGTTTTTTTGTACACATAATCTATAACCTCATCCAGATCCGAAGACATAGAGACAGACAGACAGATTTCCTAAAATTCTATAACCTGCCGAAATTATATTAAAAGAATCAAGTAATGAAAGTTAAAATGTTTTTTCCTTCAAAATTTGACATAAGTTCTTTTTTCTTATTAACAGTTTTTTCTGTTTACTCATGTAAGTACGTATTTGTTTTAAAACAATTTTGTTAAACATTTTGTAATAAAAATGAGTGACACCGATTTTTCTTGCGACGATTCCATTGTGGATAAGACTTACGAAGTTCCTAAGCCAAAAAGATCAAATCGTACCTACAGGAGGCCTAGTTCAAGAAATGACTTGCTTTTTAACAAATATTTTGAAATTATCCGCGAGGTAAGAAAGTTTTTTTTTATTTAGTAATAAGAAAATCATTCAAAGAAGAGAGAGCCCATTTAACCAGGATACATGTTTTATTTTCATAATAATTTTCCATTCTTAATAAACTTAGTCTAATGGCCACAGCTTTACTTCTAATTTTTTCTTCAATCACTAGTTAAATAATACAGAATTCCAAACTAGCCACGGTGGTATAGTAGCTAAATGCCTAACATGTAAACTAGAAATTAAAGGAGCATCTTATGTTACTTCAAACTTTTTAAGACATCTAAAAAAGCACGATTTGATTTTTAAACAATACACAAATGAAAAGTTTGACATTGCCAATAAAGATAATACTAAAACTTCTTTGGATAAAATGCTTATGGACGTTTTTGCTGATAGTTTGATTCCATTTACATTACTAGAATCGATGCCATTTAAAAATTTTATAGAAAAGCTTAATAGCAGTTACTCTCTTCCCAGCCGTCCAACTGCAATGAAACTTATAAAAAAAAAATTTTTTCAAGTCAAAGATGAGGTGAAACAACAAATTGAACTCGCTGGGACCGTCTGTACTACTGCAGACATATGGTCTTCTTCAAATCGCTCTTTTTTTGGCTACACGTGTCACTGGTTGGATGACAATTTAGATCGAAAATCTGTAGCTTTAGCGTGTAGAAGGTTTTCAGGTTCACATACTTTTTTGAAAATAAATGAACTTCTTAATGAAATTCATAATGAATATAATTTAAACAATGGCAATATAATCGCAACGGTTACTGACAACGGTTCTAATTTTGTAAAAACGTTTAAAGAATATGGAATTGAGCGGTATTATAATACAATGGATTTTATAACTGAGGAAGATGAGTACACATTCGAAAATAATAATTTACAAAATTATCTACCAATACACATTCGATGCTGTTCACACACTTTAAGTCTTTTGGCGACAAAAGATTTTGAAAATAATTTAAAAAAAACCTTAAACTATGACTACCACAAAGAGGTATTAAGTAAAAAATGTATTGAAAGCTTAAAATAATAATTTATTAACATTTTTGTATCTATTATTATTTGAACTTAATTTTAAGGTCATTCAAAAATGTTCACTAATATGGAACAAGTCACATAGACCAAAATCTGCAGAGCTGATAAAATCATTTTTAGGAATTTCTTTAAAATCTCCAGTAATTACAAGGTGGAATTCTTTGTATGATTCATTTAAACAAATTTTTGAGTTTAAAGACAAAATTAAAGAATTTTGTGAAATTTTGAATGTGCCAATTCTAACGGAAAATGATCTTTTATATATAGAGGAATATATTTTAATTAATGGCCCTATAGCTGAAGCTATTGATTTTCTTCAACAAGAAAAAAATATTTTATTTGGCTATATGCTTCCAACTCTTGCTACAATAAGAAATAAATTAAATAAATTAAAAATATCAATACATTTAAAAATTTTAAAGCAAGAAATAATAGAACTCATGGAACAAAGTTTAGTTATAAGGTTTTCAAAATACTTTGCTTTAGAGAGTGACGTAGATATGGCAATAATAGCTTCAGCGATATGTCCTGATGTGAAATTTAAATGGATAAAGACTTTAAACCCTTCACTAACACAAACCAATATTGAAAATATAATCAAACGAATAAAATCAAAAATCGAAAAAGAAGCCTACAAGGATTTAGAATTATTTGTGCCGAAACCGACAAATACGTTTTTTAGTTTCGATTTGACAGGTAATTAAATCAAAAATTGTTAAAACAATAGAATTTCTTAAAATATTTTTTTAGATGAAACAGCAACCAGTTCCATAAATTCAAATGCAAATAATGAATTTTTGAGCTTTATGGTTGATTCTTCTACAGACCTAAGTGTATTTCGACGGTATCCGAAACTTAAAGAAATTTTTAAGAAATATAATACCCCACTACCATCGTCTGCTCCTGTGGAAAGAATGTTTTCTTATGCTGGATTAGTTAATGCTCCAAGGCGCTCTTCCCTTACAGATGAGAACTTTGAGCAATTGGTAATTTTAAAAGTTAATTCCAAAAATTAAACACAATTATTAAGTTACTTATTTTATAAATAAAAAATGAAAGCATTAACTTTAAAAAGTACTCAAGATCAATTATTTAAGGCAGTTTCACATTAATATTAGCCTAAAATTTCAGAAATGAAAGCTTTTCAGTTTGCACAAAATAGAAAAATAAAACAAGCATATACATATTACAAAGTATTCAAAATTCAGTTTCCATTCAAAAATTTTATAAGAGACGAAAATGTCGTTTTTTTATTAAAATTGTATACTCATATTTGAAAAGCTTATTTTGCTACAAAATATCAAAACTAGAGATAATATACTCTTACATATCAGCACATTTTTACATGTATATGTATTTAAATACAAAAACTTATGTCAAAAAAAAATTATTTTTGTTTTTTTATAAATTTTTGAAGAAATTATTTATAATTTTGCAGATCTTCATTGGTTGAATTTCTGCTAAAGATTAAGTCATTATAAATGAAAGACTGTTTATATTACCATAATTCTGCATACCTAGATATGTTTAAAAAGTTATAGTTTTACAAATAAATGCAAAAATACACAATTTCTGCCTTAAAATAGCCACATTAGGGTAGTTCTGAACGAACATTAAAGAATACATGCATACTTTTATTAAAATGTGTTAAAGCTAAAACATTAACATATTTTAATAGGTTAATTTTGATATATTTTGTTTCTAAAGTTTGTACTAACAATAAATATCGCATTTGTTCATATAATATTTTCGTTTTTTTTTTAATATATTTTTATTCAATGACCACACATTTTGAAAAATCTGGTAGAGTTTTTAAAACCTTGCCCTCGAAAAAGTAAGAATATCAAATGTTTGGTTTTAAATCAAGTATCTTAAGTTCATCTCCACCCTAATGTATCACAAAATTAATTTTAAAAAAAAAAAAAAAATCAATTTGGACTAGTTTGAATTAAGAATAAGAAATGTTAATTCAAATTGGAGTAGAGGAATTACGAACAATTTTATTCATTCAAGTTGATTTTAAATTCCTATGGGATTTAATTCTCTAAGAATTATAAATAAATTCATTTTTTTGAATGGTTTTATGGGAATTAAACTTAAAATATTGTGAATTCATTTTTAAATTCCTAGGAATTAAGCTAATATTGAATCAAGTCTTTCGAAGCTCTGCATACATACATACATATATTGTTTTTTAAGTAAAAAAGTTTTTATTTTTAACAATTTTGTAAACTTGCAATTTTACAAAATTCTTTTCGATTACATTTTTGTTTTACTCTACCTTCAAAATTGTTTAATTTTCTCACTAATACAAAAGCATTTTGATTTTGAGCACTCATGCTATAAATCAGTGGTGTCCAGTGTGGCCATATCCAAAAATATTTTACAGCTAAATTGGCTTTAAATTAATGCTAGAAAATGCTAAACAAAAACCTAAACTGCCAAAAAATAATGCTAACATTTTAATTGTATTATTTTTTGTTACTTTGGTTAATATATCTTTATAAATGTTTTATTTTTCATAATTCTTCCCTATAAACACTTATTCCACATTATTTTAATGAAACAAGTAGATTTAAAAGTAACAGAATATTTATTGAAGTATATTTATATACATTTATGTACGAAATAAACTCAAAATTGTCATTATCTTCAGAGCATTTAAGTGATTTCGGTATATATAATCAGTATTTGTTTAAAATTTCATTAAAATAGTCTGATATTTATGGCCAGAATATAAATTCCTTGAAGTGCGACCTTTGGGATTTACCCTAAATAAGTGGCCGATTTTTACGAATTTCAATTGCCATGGTCCCACGATCAAAATAATTGTTTGTGTTAGATTATAAGGTTTTCGTGGATGTTCAGTTGGGCTACAACCAAATTTTTGGCATAGTACCACGGGGTGGCCAACAATATTGCGAAAAAAATTTACTTGAAAGACGAACTTATTTATTAGTTCAGCCAAACAAAAAAATTTACCAATATACAAATTCGCAACAATTTTCATGCTTTCTTATTAAAATAAAAGTTTTCAAAATAAAAAGTTTTAATTTTTTCCCTTATTTTATGATTTTTTATATTCTTTATTTTTGAATTCTGATTGGAAATGGTGTACTTTTAATAGCTAATAAATTTAGCATTTCGTGAACATAGCCTGTAGATTCGCAAACAGCATTTAAGTGATACGAATATGATTATATACAAATATCAGGTGTATAGTTTTTTTAATTTCCGTGAGATAAAAATGGATGTTTTCAAACTTCAACTCTTTTGAACTTTTTAATGATCCGGATAAATATAATATTTTTCTTAATAACTTTTAATGCTCTACACGACTATACTATGCCGTTTTTAATAACAAAAAGTGTGAAAAAGTTATAGCCCTAGTTTTCAGCCAGCCGTGCAGACGGAAAGTCTTCTTAAAATCGACTGAGGAAGTGAATCTAAGTCTTTTGGATCTAAGACTAATATTTCTATGCGTTACATACATCAGCACCGTACGGTTAAAACTGTGCTAAAAGAATGATGTCTGTAGAGTCCTTTGTAAGCTTCGGCGGTTGTATAAAGTTATTTTTTTTTCTTTCAGATACATAAACAATGTAATGCCATTTCCATTCACTTTATTGCAGGGGTTACATATTTAAATGTGTAATCAACAAAAAATTGTATGGGTTTTGAAATTAAGATTACTTATATTTTCAATATAAAAAATAATGCTAAAAAATGCTAAATTTATTTTATTTAGCCACTTAAAATTATATTTATTCATCGTTTAGATAATAACGGTTAAGTAAAATTATTTAATAATATTGTAGACTGCGATGTTTACACATGATATAACAAATTTTCTTCTAAATTAAAAAAAAGTTCATGCAGAAAACATAGATATTCATTTTTAACTATTTCTCCATAATAAGCCCTACGGTATTTCCCGCTGAATGAGAGTGTTTCTCAGTAAAAAATTATATTTTGCGCCGCAAAATAAAAGAGCGTAAGCGTACGTGTGAGTTTGATTTACACAATTGTGTATGACGCTGACATCCCTGCTATAAATATACAAATTTTGTATCTTATTATGTTGAAACATTTTATTATTAATTTATCTTATTATCAATTTAAGATACTATAAATTGGAGATTTTAAAAATTTTCCATAAAAATGGAATATTTTAAAAATTTCTCGTAAAAAAGAGAAATTTTGTAAATTTCTTATAATAATGGGAATTTTAAAAAGTTCTTATAAAAAAGGGAATTTTAAAAATTCCTTATAAAAATGAGGAATTTTGAAAATTTCTCATAAAAATGGGAAATTTCCCATAAAAAACAGAAAATTTTAAAAATTTCCCATAAAAATGAAATTTTGAAAATTATCCATCAAAATGGAATATTTTAAAAATTTCTTGTAAAAAAGAGAAATTTTAAAAATTTGGGAAATTTTAAAAATTTCTTATAAAAAGAGAAAGAGAGAAATTTTGAAAATTTCTCATAAGAATTAGAAATTTTGCCAAAAAACGGAAAATTTTGAAAATTTTCAGTAAAACCGGAAAATTTTGCTTATTTTAAAAGATGTTGCAAAAGAATTAGAAAAAATTTTAAAAATTATCCATCAAAATAGAATATCTTAAAATTTCTTGTAAAAATGAGAAATTTTAAAAATTTCTTATAAAAATGGGAAATTTTAAAAATTTCTTTTAAAAAGGGGAAATTTTGAAAATTTCTCATAAGAATGGAAAATTTCCCAAAAAACCAAAAATTTTGAAAATATAAGTAAAACCGGAAAGTTTTGCTTATTTTAAAAGAATTTGCAAAAGAATTAAAAAACATTTACATTTTTTTTTCAAAGGTTCACAAAAAACAAACAAAAAGAAAAAAAAACTATTGTATATTTAAAACTAGCTGTAACCTTAATAAATTAAATAAATATCAAATTAATTTTGAAGCATTTTATTGATCACCATCATCAAATGCATAGCTTACGATTAAATTCATTTTGAATAATTGACAGTGGCGCCACCTGTCCGAAATTGGTCATACCAACTAAGAAATCTTTGCAGCTCAAACACAACAACTTTGGTTTATAACGACAAATTTTCTATAGAAAAATTTGTATATCAAAAAATTTTCTATAGAAAAATTTTTATAACGAAAAATTTTCTATAAAAAATTGTAATAAAATGGGATCTTAGTGCAATACACTACAGAAAATTTTTCGTTATAAAAATTTTTCTACAGACAATTTTTAGTTATAAAAATTTTTCTATAGAAAATTTTGAGTTGAAAAATTTTTCTATTGAAAACTTTTCGTTATAAAAATTTTTCTTTAGAAAATTTTTCGTTATAAAAATATTTCTATAGAAAATTTTTCGTTATAAAAATTTTTCTATAGAAAATTTTTCGTTATAAAAATTTTTCTATAGAAAATTTTTCGTTATAAAAATTTTTCTATAGAAAATTTTTCGTTATAAAAATTTTCTATAGAAAATTTTTCGTTATAAAAACTTTCTATAGAAAATTTTTCGTTATAAAAACTTTCTATAGAAAATTTTTCGTTATAAAAATTTTCTATAGAAAATTTTTCGTTATAAAAATTTTTCTATAAAAATTTTTTCGTTATAAAAGTTTTACTATAGAAAATTTTTCGTTATAAAAGTTTTTCTATAGAAAATTTTTCGTTATAAAAATTTTTTTATAGAAAATTTTTCGTTATAAAATTTTTTTCTATAGAAATTTTTTCGTTATAAAAATTCTTCTATACAAAATATTTCGTTATAAAAATTCTTCTATACAAAATTTTTCGTTATAAAAATTTTTCGTTATCCAAATTTTTCTATAGAAAATTTTTCGTTATAAAAAATTTCTATAGAAAATTTTTCGTTATAAAAATTTTTCTATAATAATTTTCGTTATAAAAATTTTTCTATAAAAATTTTTTCGTTATAAAAATTTTTCTCGTTTTTATGCTGAAAAATTTTCATAGAAAATTTTTTATACTGAAAAATTTTCTATAGAAAATTTTTAATACTGAAAAATTTTCTATAGAAAATTTTTTATACTGAACAATTTTCTATAAAAAAATTTTTATACCGCAAAATTTTCTATAGAAAATTTTTTATACCGCAAAATTTTCTATAGAAAATTTTTTATACCGCAAAATTTTCTATAGAAAATTTTTTATACCGCAAAATTTTCTATAGAAAATTTTTACATCGAAAAATTTTCTATAGAAAAATTGTTATGACGAAAAATTTTCTATAGACAAATTTTTATAACGAACAATTTTCTGTAGAAAAATATTCTATAAAAAAATTTTCTATAGAAAAATTTTTATAACAAAAAATTTTCTATAGAAAAATATTCTATAAAAAAATTTTTATAACTAAAAATTTTCTATAGAAAATTTTTTATAACGAAAAATTTTCTATAGAAAAATTTTTAAACGAAAAACTTTCTATAGAAACATTTTTATAACGAAAAATTTTCTATAGAAAAATGTTTGTATAATTAAAAGTTTTCTATAAATTTTGTATAACTAAAAGTTTTCTATAAACAAATTTTTATATCGAAAAAATTCCTGTAGAAAAATTTTATACTGAATAATTTGGATATAATAAACATTTTAAATATATTTTTGTTTGCATGTTAGATCGTGGACAATGGCAGAATGGAACAACCTTTAGTATGTTAGTTCATGGTAGTCACCTGTAAAGAAAATCGCTATAAAATTTACGAAAAATAGACAGTCGATAACATTGTTTTTTTTTAATTGTGATGCTAGAAACACAATCACGGTTACAGGCTACAACCTGTCAAAATAAGGTTAAACACATGTAAATGCGAATAAATTTTTTAACGTCGGCACAGCTACACGACTACCGACCACCGTTGTAGCTGTAGCCAAGATTAAACTAATTTCTATTTTTATTGGCGACAATAACAGATTTAGTGCTGTCAACACCATATAATAATGAAATAAATGAGCGATTTAAACCACTTAACTTTATATACAATAATTAAATAATGAAAAAGAATCAGATAAAAACAAACTAACGGTTTAGTAAAAAATTAATGGTAATTGTCATAGAGTACCGCATAGAGTGCGATCATATGTTTTACTAAGAACAAAAAAATAGAAAAAAAAAAATGTATAATGACATTTTTTATATGAAGATGACGTCTTTTAAATGTACTTTAGACGTCTCTTAAATGTACTTGACAGTTTCGTCCTCAGTCTAGTTCTGGTTTATGGTAATTGTGTCACAAAATAATCGTTATCAATTTGTGCGGTTAATCTATTACTTTATTTTTAATAAATAAAGAAACAATGTTTTTTAAACCTAAATAAAACCACAGAGTTTTCGTGTTTGGTGACATTGTCTAACAATTCACAGCAACAACATTTTATAAAACGCAAGAAATAGTTGCCAAATTATCAGCAAGAAAAATAGCTTTCGTTGTTTTTTCATTATAACAAATTTCTGCTGCCATAGCATTAAAAATATTAAATTTTGAGGAAAAGTACCGGCTTGGAAAGGGTAAGTTTCATAAAGCCTATGGAAAATTGGTGCGAAATTTTCCTGGTGGTTGATTTTTAGGGGTTGTTGGGGCCAAATGAAGGCAAAAATAATAAGACAACCTGCAAAAAAAGTAAAACTAACAACAACCTTCATATTATATCAGCTGTTCGACAGACATGCTTATGATGTTTTTGTTGTTATTTTTTGTTTGTAAACAAACGAATATAACGGAAATTTTCGTTATTGGGGGAGAGTAAAGTTAAGTTGAAGTTTTTGTGGGAAGATTTTACAAATTTTTAAGTTATTTTAAAAAAGTCACAAATTATAAAAACTTTATTAAATTATAAGAAATATTTATATTCTAGAAAGTGCAGTTATTTAAAAACTTTAACAAAAACTCTTCAAGGTTCCACAAATAAAAATTTACAAAGTTAAACAAATAAAAATTTTGGGTGGCGGCGACCATGTTCAAAATTTAAATATTTTTAAAGTTTTAGATAATTTACGCATTTTTAAAATTTAATCAAGACCAAGAAATTGTGCTACTTCCACTGAATCGGTCCACAAATACTCAGGACAAAGTGAAGTAGGGTTGGCGGTACAGTTGAAAATGTGGGAGTATCATGATTACCCTGACCACAAGCTGGGCATATGTTGGGGACTGCAAGCTTAGGCTTTAAGGATCATGTTTATACATCGCAATTTATGCGCCACAGTTGTGGCATGTGCTGACGAAGTAAAAATGCTGTCGAGTATGATTCCCAGGATTTTCGGGTGTTTCACTGTCGGAACTGGTACACCATCTATCTCGACGCTAAGTTGGTAAATAGGATCTCTAAGGATATAGTTGGTTTGTGTCGTAAGTCTAATTCTAGGTGACAAGCGGAGGTAGGACCTTTGCCTCCTTATGTAGATGGCTTTCTGAGGATATTTCTAAGCAGTCTGAAACTGTCGTGTGGCTGCTTTATTTCAATGCGTTTCACATACATCTGGATTTTATAAGACAAGCTATCAATAATGTCTGTTGCCTTTTTTCCGACCTAGGCCAGATATTTTATTCTGACAGCACCGGAGTCCTTAGTCCCTAAGGACTCCGGTGCTGTTGGTAAATAGGATCTCTAAGGATATAGTTGGTTTGTGTCGTAAGTCTAATTCTAGGTGACAAGCGGAGGTAGGACCTTTGCCTCCTTATGTAGATGGCTTTCTGAGGATATTTCTAAGCAGTCTGAAACTGTCGTGTGGCTGCTTTATTTCAATGCGTTTCACATACATCTGGATTTTATAAGACAAGCTATCAATAATGTCTGTTGCCTTTTTTCCGACCTAGGCCAGATATTTTATTCTGACAGCACCGGAGTCCTTAGTCCCTGGAATTCTTTACAGCGTGACACAGTTGTAAGGCATCCTTGTTATAGTTGAGAAGTAAATCGTGGGTCAGTGCTCAACCGGTTGTCGAGATCCATAAATCGACAAGAGTTTAGATAGGCTCCGCTACCTAGCAAGGAAAGATCATGTTATCTCTTCTACTATGGCTACTAGCGGTCAATGTCATACTCAGCAGATGCGACCAACTGGCCAAAAAGTTTTGTGGCTTAGGCTTATGACGTGTTTCTGAAGCTTTCAGGCAAATTTCTTTCCAAAATCAGTAAAATTATGCAACCTTCCTTAGGAGAACTACCTTTATTTACTTGTTATAAAGAATTAAACAGACAAAACAGAGCTAGTCCTATTTACCAGGGACCTTACTGTGTAATTCGATTCGAAAGAAAACTTTTCGAATCGCCATGTGTTAGGTATGTAAATAAGAAAGGCTTTTTTTTATCGAATCGAATTACACAGTAAGGCAGCAGAAGCTACAAAGCAGATAGTTTTAAACTGCCGAAACTCATAAAAATGTTGCACTACAGTGGCCCTCGGTACGGGAACAAATTAAGTTCGTTAACCGAGTACTTCGAAAAATAAAGCATTTCGAGATAAAAACTTTTTTGAGAGAAAAAAAAAAAACAACAACAGGATAAAGTGTACTTGTAAGTTTAAAAAAATGAATACTCATAGTTTGTAAATTATTTTCAATACAAAATTTTATAATAGTCCAGCGCAACGGTTTTGTATAGCATTTAATTTATTTGTTATCACTTATAATATTTTACTACTTTCAATTTCAATTTATTTAATTACATTTTTCCAAGAAAACGATACTAATTTCTATTCATGTATTGTAGCTATTGGATCATTTATTTGGTATTGTTATTGTAAATATATTTAATAGCATCGCCGCATTTGAAGTAGATTGGTTGCATTCGAAAGATTTACGCGACTTGTTTATAATTTTGTTGAAAAACCAAAACGATTTTTGTATTCGAATAAAGCCGATTTTTCTTAAAACTAATATCCTATAAATGGTATTTAAATTATATTCACACATTTTTCTTAAAATCTTCTAAGTAATCACAAATATTCTTTTTTTTTGCAGATGGAAATTACTGATGTTATATATGGTAAATTTACCATAACACAGGATGTGGCCGCAATTGTAGAGACACCACAATTTCAACGTTTAAAATCAATTAAGCAATTAGGTTTGCTAAGGATTGACGATAAACTTGAACATGAACATCATCGTTATGCTCATTGTTTGGGGTAAGTTATGTTGCACCATTTTTAAACAAAATTCCCTATTGCATAGTTCAATTTTGCATCTCTGTAGTTGAAGTTTGTTCTGTAGTCAATTTTCAAGTTATAGGCTTATATATTTCAGTTTTACATTCAAGTTTTATATAGTCTAATTTTATTTATTTATGATTTAATTTTCCATCTCTGGATAGTCCAATTTTTAATAGTATTGGGTTTATATGGTTTATATTCATACATGTATGTGATGGAAAACGATCGTTTTCAAATCGATCGATTTCAGATATATTTTTGAGATAATTTTCGGTTATTTTCCCAAAAAAATTCAAATTATGTCTGAAAGCGATCACATACCTAATAATCTCTGAACTTTATAAGTTTTAAATTCAATTTTCAATTAAGTTTATAAAGTCTAGTTTTAAATCGTAGGCCTTTTTGTAATCTAATATTCAATTGTAGATCCTTATTATCACCAGCTTTCAATATCACGGGCCAAATTACGGCATTCGATATCGATCGATATCTTAGATGTTTTCAAAACATTTGTATAGCATACTTTAAGGATAATCAAAATTATTTAAAAGCTACACAGTTTACTATATTTTTTGAAGTTATTTGCCGAAAAGATGAACAATATAAAAAAAGTTTTAATTGAACCATGAAACAAATATTAAAGGAAGTGCCACTTTCTTTTTATTTTGTAAACATTCACCATTTGACAAGAAAGAATATCTGAAGTTTACTCAAAAAATGAGGCTACCTTACTTTGAAAAAAAAAAAAAAAAAAAATCCCATTAACACTCAGAAAAAAAATGAACTAGAATTTATAAAAATTTACTAAATCTTAGGAAAACATGGTTGCCGTAGGCGCCAAAGCCATATTTTACCGCAATTAAGTAAAAAAATTACCCTATTTCACTTGTAGAGTTTGGGGAAACTATGTAAAGTTTTTGAACTGAGATCCACAAAATTGCTCCTACTGGGTGCTTTCATGTCATGTTTTTAAAGTCTATCGAGTTCTTCCCTAAACTTTTAGGAACACAAGCTGTGAATATTAACTCAAACGACTCAGCAGCAATTCGTTATTCAGTAAAACACACGAAATAGTTTTTTATTTAATGATATAATTGAGATCTTATGTGTTTTATCATCTACAAAGCTACAAACTACCAATTTTATTAGACTATTAATTGAAAATATCAGTTATTTTAAGCGTAATTTTTTTTTCCAAACTACACATTTTAGTTTACAAATTTCCATAAAATAATCTACGAGTGTGGCAACGATCTATGTAATATTGACAAAATATACAAACTTCAAAGATATTCTTTATAGTCAAAAATTTTGAAGTGGCACTTCCTTTAATATTTATTTCATGAATTGAACTATATGTTTTTTAAAACGAATCAAAATGGATACCAACTTTCAATAAACTTTTTGCATCGAAGTAACTTTGAACATTCCTAAAGTATACTTCACAATATTCGCTTAAAAGTCTGAGTTTTCGATCGATGTCGAATGCTGTAATTTGGCCCCAGATCTTTATACAGTCCAATTTTCAATCATAGATATTTATGTAGACCAAATTTCAATCGTAGATCGTTATTATGGCCAATTTTTAATAGTGGAACTTAATATATAGTCCAATTTTCAATCGTAGATCTTTATATAGTCCAATTTTCAATCGTAGATCTTTATATAGTCCAATTTTCAATCGTAAATCCTTATATAGTCCAATTTTCGATAGTAGATCTTTGTTATGACCAATTTTCAATCATAGATTTTTATATAGACTAATTTTCAATAGTTGATCTTTATATAGTCAAATTTTCAATAGTAGATCTTTATATAGTCCAATTTTAAATAGTAGAAATTTATATAGTACAATTTTCAATCGTAGATCTTTATATAGTCCAATTTTCAATCGTAGATCTTTATATAGTACAGTTTTCAATCGTAGATCTTTATATAGTCCAATTTTCAATAGTAGATCTTTATATAGAACAATTTTCAATCGTAAATCTTTATATAGTCCAATTTTCGCTAGTAGATTTTTATATAGTCCAATTTTCGATAGTAAATTTTCATATAGTCCAGTTTTCAAAAGTAGATCTGTATATAGTCCAATTTTCTATAGTAGATCATAATATAGTCCAATTTTCAATCTTAGATCTTTATACAGTCCAATTTTCATCGTAGATCTTTATATAGCCCAATTTTCAATAGAAGATCTTCATATAGTCCAATTTTCAAAAGTAGATCTTTATATAGTCCAATTTTTAATCGTAGATTTATATATAGTCTAATTTTTAATAGTAGATCTTTATATAGCCCAATTTTCAATAGTAGATCATGATATAGTCCAGTTTTCAATCTTAAATCTTCATTTAGTCCAATTTTCAATCACAGATCTTTATATAGTAATATTTTATATCTTATGTCCTTGCATAAACAGATTTATCCAACATTTAATTTCAAATCTTTTCTTTATCCCCCAGAACATATCATGCCGCCTGTCTTATGCTGGATGCCTTAGAGAAAAATACGGACTGGCTAAGAGACAACAATAATAAAATACCTCGAGTATACCGTAAAGCCGTGAAGATAGCTGCACTTTTACACGATGTGGCTCATGGTCCATTTTCACATGCCTGGGAGCATGTCGTTCAGGATTATGTCCACGAAGTAGAAGCCTTCCCTTGTATTAATCATATTTTCGAGCAAATTGATAAGGATTTCTTTCCGGAACTAAGAGAGAATGATAATTTTGGTATTGAATTAGTTAAGGCCCTTATTGATGGCAAAATGGAGAATTTTAGATTAATAAAAAAGTTACCCGATCAATTTAAATTTATATTTGAGGTAAGTTTAGGTTAAAATGGAAAATAAACTTTGCTTTATTTTTATCCAACCCTTTCAGATTGTCAGCAATAAACGTTCTAAATTAGATGTCGACAAATGGGATTATCTAAAACGTGATTTTTACTATTTAAACTATCTTTACAAACCCAATATGGACTTTGATGATGTCTTTCTTAAGGCTAGAGTCTCCAGCTGTGGTCTACATGTCGAACATCGTTACGAAGACTTTGATAAAATCTGTAAACTCTTTCAAGCTCGTTACGACTTCCACGTTCACTGTTATTCTCTGCCACAATTTTTACTAACTGATTTTATTCTCAATTTGGCTGTACAAGAGATTCAACCGAAAATAAATAATCGTTTAGTAAAGGATATTAAGGCACAAAATATGTTTGAATTTTTGCAATTAACCGATGAGAATGTACTAAAGTCTTTGGAGAATAGCGTATTTCATAAATTTTTACAATTTGATACAAAGTTCGTCAAAGTGGAGAATATTGTGGAAGAGGTAGGTTGTTATAAGATAAAGTTATAGTCTACAATTTGACATGCCATCTTGATTTACCTAATGCTTTTATTTTTAGACCACACACGCTCCAGTTGTCATCAAAAGCGTTGCCGAGTATATGCCAAAAATGGAAAGAATTAGCTTTTACGGAGATATAAAGTAAGTATTGAAGGAATTTAGTTTATCTTATACTTCGCAGTCTAGTATCTACTATTAATCATAGTCTTGTACATAAGTTCTACTTCAGGGTCCAGTTTATAGTCTAGTTCGTAATCCGTAGTATAGTTTATAGTATAGTCCATAATCCTAATCCGGTTTATGGTCTAGTCTAATTTAAAATCCAATTTATAGCATAACATGGACGGAACTAGTGCAGACCTAGAACAGAACCAGAACAGAACTAGAACAAAGCTAGAACATAACTCGAACAGAACCAGAACAGAACTGGAACCGAACTAGAACAGAACTACATAGAACAGAACTAGAACAGAACAAGAACAGAACTAGAACAGAACTAGAACAGAACTAGAACAGAACTAGAACAGAACTAGAACAGAACTAGAACAGAACTAGAACAGAACTAGAACAGAACTAGAACAGAACTAGAACAGAACTAGAACAGAACTAGAACAGAACTAGAACAGAACTAGAACAGAACTAGAACAGAACTAGAACAGAACTAGAACAGAACTTGAACAGAACTAGAACAGAATTAGAACAGAACTAGAACAGAACTAGAACAGAACTAGAACAGAACTAGAACAGAACTAGAACAGAACTAGAACAGAACTAGAACAGAACTAGAACAGAACTAGAACAGAACTAGAACAGAACTAGAACAGAACTAGAACAGAACTAGAACAGAACTAGAACAGAACTAGAACAGAACTAGAACAGAACTAGAACAGAACTAGAACAGAACTAGAACAGAACTAGAACAGAACTAGAACAGAACTAGAACAGAACTAGAACAGAACTAGAACAGAACTAGAACAGAACTAGAACAGAACTAGAACAGAACTAGAACAGAACTAGAACAGAACTAGAACAGAACTAGAACAGAACTAGAACAGAACTAGAACAGAACTAGAACAGAACTAGAACAGAACTAGAACAGAACTAGAACAGAACTAGAACAGAACTAGAACAGAACTAGAACAGAACTAGAACAGAACTAGAACAGAACTAGAACAGAACTAGAACAGAACTAGAACAGAACTAGAACAGAACTAGAACAGAACTAGAACAGAACTAGAACAGAACTAGAACAGAACTAGAACAGAACTAGAACAGAACTAGAACAGAACTAGAACAGAACTAGAACAGAACTAGAACAGAACTAGAACAGAACTAGAACAGAACTAGAACAGAACTAGAACAGAACTAGAACAGAACTAGAACAGAACTAGAACAGAACTAGAACAGAACTAGAACAGAACTAGAACAGAACTAGAACAGAACTAGAACAGAACTAGAACAGAACTAGAACAGAACTAGAACAGAACTAGAACAGAACTAGAACAGAACTAGAACAGAACTAGAACAGAACTAGAACAGAACTAGAACAGAACTAGAACAGAACTAGAACAGAACTAGAACAGAACTAGAACAGAACTAGAACAGAACTAGAACAGAACTAGAACAGAACTAGAACAGAACTAGGACAGAACTAGAACAGAACTAGAACAGAACTAGAACAGAACTAGAACAGAACTAGAACAGAACTAGAACAGAACTAGAACAGAACTAGAACAGAACTAGAACAGAACAGAACTAGAACAGAACTAGAACAGAACTAGAACAGAACTAGAACAGAACTAGAACAGAACTAGAACAGAACTAGAACAGAACTAGAACAGAACTAGAACAGAACTAGAACAGAACTAGAACAGAACTAGAACAGAACTAGAACAGAACTAGAACAGAACTAGAACAGAACTAGAACAGAACTAGAACAGAACTAGAACAGAACTAGAACAGAACTAGAACAGAACTAGAACAGAACTAGAACAGAACTAGAACAGAACTAGAACAGAACTAGAACAGAACTAGAACAGAACTAGAACAGAACTAGAACAGAACTAGAACAGAACTAGAACAGAACTAGAACAGAACTAGAACAGAACTAGAACAGAACTAGAACAGAACTAGAACAGAACTAGAACAGAACTAGAACAGAACTAGAACAGAACTAGAACAGAACTAGAACAGAACTAGAACAGAACTAGAACAGAACTAGAACAGAACTAGAACAGAACTAGAACAGAACTAGAACAGAACTAGAACAGAACTAGAACAGAACTAGAACAGAACTAGAACAGAACTAGAACAGAACTAGAACAGAACTAGAACAGAACAGAACTAGAACAGAACTAAAACAGAACTAGAACAGAACTTGAAGGGAAACGAGAACAAAATTAAAAGCGTAATCAAAAAATGAATCAAGATTTTCAAAATCTTTTTTTTTATCATTATTACCTTATTTTTAATCGGTTTTCTTACTATTCTAGAAATCAATCTGTGTTCCATGACCAAACGGTGCTAGTTAAAAAAGTTTATCGATGCTATTGCGATCAAAGGTGAGTTTTTCTAAATCTGACTTCTTAATAATATTTCAATTGATCTTTTTTTTCTATTTGTTAGTAACCAAACCGTGTATTATACCATAGAACACCTTTAATTGAAACCTGTAGAAAAATAACCAAATCTACCACAAGGCGAAGGTGGTAATATAATTAATCAGGATTACTAAAATGTACCTCTTATATTTAATTTTTACTTTTTTAATTAAAATAATTTTAGTAAAATAGTTTTAAGATTCTATTTAATGTAAACAGGGGAAATTTTAGAACTTTAGTTAAAGGAAGTTAAATTGGTTTAACAAATTTTTTTTCTTAAAAAAGTTTTGACATTTTCAGAAAATGTTTAGTTATTTAACAAATATTTTTAAACATTTCTTACTTGAATACTTTTTATGTTATATTCTTATGCTTTCATAATTTTTCGTTAATTTGTTTATTTTTAACTTTTAATTTAATTTTGAAATTTCGTTTTAAAGTTGATCTTTAAAAATTATTTGGCTAAAATTTAGATTAACTTTTAATTTTGTTCTACTCTTTCGTTTTTAATATTTAGTATTTAATCTTACTAATTTTAATAGTTTTTTTGTCAAACAAGTTCAAAATTTACTTGTAGTTTTTAAAAATTATCTAATTTATTGAAATTTTAAACTACATTCGATATTATGTTATAAACATTTCTTATAGACATAAAATTAGATGCTAATAAAATTAAATTTGTTAGAAAGTATTTAACAACTTATAATTTTTATTTTGTTATTAGAAAAAGTATAATAAATAAATCTCTTCCAATTCTTCTTACCTTTATAGTTCAAAATTCAATTAAAATCTTTTCATTGGTTTTATTGATTTTTTTTATTATTCTTAAATAATTTTATATAATCACATTGATATTCATATATTCTTAAATATTCTACTTTAATTATTAGATTTAAACAAAAATAACTAACAAATTTATGTTTATAAATTATTTAATACTTTTAATACATAAAACATTATTAATAATTATATTAAGAAAAACAATTAAACACATAATTAATAACACAACAAAATTTCTTATTTAAGTTAAGTATTAAGATAATTAGTGAAAATACGAGATATACTAATTATAAAAATAAAACTTTGTAAAAAAACAACTTAAAAATCTTAATATTAAAAAATTTCTAAAGCATAGCTTAACAGGGTTTAGAAAAGCAAGAAACTCAGCATACTTTTAGGAGGAAACATAATTAAAATCTCTTTAAGTTTTCAATGCTCTTTTCTTTTATATTTGTCCATTGTTTTGTTTTCATAAACAAATTGAAAATCCTTGAATATTATTTTCACTTATTCTATAATTTTTTTAAATTACAATATTTTACAAAGAGGGCCAGTAAAAGTTTCAAATAGAAGATAAAGTAGAAAATTAACAGAACCATAAAATAGCTATAATAGAACCAATAACAGAACTAGAAAATGTTTAGAACAGAACTACAAAACAAATAGAAAAGGACTAAAACAGAACTAAAAAATAATTAGAAAAGAACTAGAACAGAACTAGAATAGAACTAGAACAGAACTAGAACAGAACTAAAACAGGACCAGAACAGAACTAGAGCAGAATCGAGAACTAAGTCGAGAACTAAATCGAGAACTGAATCGAGAATGGAATCAAGAACTGAATCGAGAACTGAATCGAGAACTGAATCGAGAACTGAATCGAGAACTGAATCGAGAACAGAACTAGAACCGAACTAGAACAGAACTAAAACAACTAGAACAGAACTAAAACAACTAGAACAGAACTAGAACAAAACTAGAACAGAACTGGAATAGAACTAGAACAGAATCGAGAACAGAAAGAACTAAAACAGAACAGAACTAGAACAGAGCTACAAAAGAACTAGAACAAAACTAGAACAGAACTGGAACAGAACTAAAACAGAACTAGAACAGAACTGGAGCAGAATCGAGAACTAAGTCGAGAACTGAATCGAGAACTGAATCGAGAATGAAATCGAGAACTGAATCGAGAACTGTATCGAGAACTGAATCGAGAACAGAATCGAGAACAGAACTAGAACCGAACTAGAACAGAACTAAAACAACTAGAACAGAACTAAAACAACTAGAACAGAACTAGAAAATAACTAGAACAGAGCTAGAACAGAACTAGAACAAAACTAGAACAGAATTAGAATAGAACTAGAACAGAATCGAGAACAGAAAGAACTAAAACAGAATCGAGAACAGAAAGAACTAAAACAGAACAGAACTAGAACTGAGCTAAAAAAGAACTAGAACAGAACTAGAACAGAACTAGAACAGAACTAGAACAGAACTAGAACAGAACTAGAACAGAACTAGAACAGAACTAGAACAGAACTAGAACAGAACTAGAACAGAACTAGAACAGAACTAGAACAGAACTAGAACAGAACTAGAACAGAACTAGAACAGAACTAGAACAGAACTAGAACAGAACTAGAACAGAACTAGAACAGAACTAGAACAGAACTAGAACAGAACTAGAACAGAACTAGAACAGAACTAGAACAGAACTAGAACAGAACTAGAACAGAACTAGAACAGAACTAGAACAGAACTAGAACAGAACTAGAACAGAACTAGAACAGAACTAGAACAGAACTAGAACAGAACTAGAACAGAACTAGAACAGAACTAGAACAGAACTAGAACAGAACTAGAACAGAACTAGAACAGAACTAGAACAGAACTAGAACAGAACTAGAACAGAACTAGAACAGAACTAGAACAGAACTAGAACAGAACTAGAACAGAACTAGAACAGAACTAGAACAGAACTAGAACAGAACTAGAACAGAACTAGAACAGAACTAGAACAGAACTAGAACAGAACTAGAACAGAACTAGAACAGAACTAGAACAGAACTAGAACAGAACTAGAACAGAACTAGAACAGAACTAGAACAGAACTAGAACAGAACTAGAACAGAACTGGAACAGAACTAGAACAGAACTAAAACAGAACTAGAACAGAACTAGAACAGAACTAGAACAGAACTAGAACAGAACTAGAACAGAACTAGAACAGAACTAGAACAGAACTAGAACAGAACTAGAACAGAACTAGAACAGAACTAGAACAGAACTAGAACAGAACTAGAACAGAACTAGAACAGAACTAGAACAGAACTAGAACAGAACTAGAACAGAACTAGAACAGAACTAGAACAGAACTAGAACAGAACTAGAACAGAACTAGAACAGAACTAGAACAGAACTAGAACAGAACTAGAACAGAACTAGAACAGAACTAGAACAGAACTAGAACAGAACTAGAACAGAACTAGAACAGAACTAGAACAGAACTAGAACAGAACTAGAACAGAACTAGAACAGAACTAGAACAGAACTAGAACAGAACTAGAACAGAACTAGAACAGAACTAGAACAGAACTAGAACAGAACTAGAACAGAACTAGAACAGAACTAGAACAGAACTAGAACAGAACTAGAACAGAACTAGAACAGAACTAGAACAGAACTAGAACAGAACTAGAACAGAACTAGAACAGAACTAGAACAGAACTAGAACAGAACTAGAACAGAACTAGAACAGAACTAGAACAGAACTAGAACAGAACTAGAACAGAACTAGAACAGAACTAGAACAGAACTAGAACAGAACTAGAACAGAACTAGAACAGAACTAGAACAGAACTAGAACAGAACTAGAACAGAACTAGAACAGAACTAGAACAGAACTAGAACAGAACTAGAACAGAACTAGAACAGAACTAGAACAGAACTAGAACAGAACTAGAACAGAACTAGAACAGAACTAGAACAGAACTAGAACAGAACTAGAACAGAACTAGAACAGAACTAGAACAGAACTAGAACAGAACTAGAACAGAACTAGAACAGAACTAGAACAGAACTAGAACAGAACTAGAACAGAACTAGAACAGAACTAGAACAGAACTAGAACAGAACTAGAACAGAACTAGAACAGAACTAGAACAGAACTAGAACAGAACTAGAACAGAACTAGAACAGAACTAGAACAGAACTAGAACAGAACTAGAACAGAACTAGAACAGAACTAGAACAGAACTGGAACAGAACTAGAACAGAACTAGAACAGAACTAGAACAGAACTAGAACAGAACTAGAACAGAACTAGAACAGAACTAGAACAGAACTAGAACAGAACTAGAACAGAACTAGAACAGAACTAGAACAGAACTAGAACACAACTAGAACACAACTAGAACACAACTAGAACAGAACTAGAACAGAACTAGAACAGAACTAGAACAGAACTAGAACAGAACTAGAACAGAACTAGAACAGAACTAGAACAGAACTAGAACAGAACTAGAACCGAACTAGAACCGAACTAGAACCGAACTAGAACAGAACTAGAACAGAACTAGAACAGAACTAGAACAGAACTAGAACAGAACTAGAACAGAACTAGAACAGAACTAGAACAGAACTAGAACAGAACTAGAACAGAACTAGAACAGAACTAGAACAGAACTAGAACAGAACTAGAACAGAACTAGAACAGAACTAGAACAGAACTAGAACAGAACTAGAACAGAACTAGAACAGAACTAGAACAGAACTAGAACAGAACTAGAACAGAACTAGAACAGAACTAGAACAGAACTAGAACAGAACTAGAACAGAACTAGAACAGAACTAGAACAGAACTAGAACAGAACTAGAACAGAACTAGAACAGAACTAGAACAGAACTAGAACAGAACTAGAACAGAACTAGAACAGAACTAGAACAGAACTAGAACAGAACTAGAACAGAACTAGAACAGAACTAGAACAGAACTAGAACAGAACTAGAACAGAACTAGAACAGAACTAGAACAGAACTAGAACAGAACTAGAACAGAACTAGAACAGAACTAGAACAGAACTAGAACAGAACTAGAACAGAACTAGAACAGAACTAGAACAGAACTAGAACAGAACTAGAACAGAACTAGAACAGAACTAGAACAGAACTAGAACAGAACTAGAACAGAACTAGAACAGAACTAGAACAGAACTAGAACAGAACTAGAACAGAACTAGAACAGAACTAGAACAGAACTAGAACAGAACTAGAACAGAACTAGAACAGAACTAGAACAGAACTAGAACAGAACTAGAACAGAACTAGAACAGAACTAGAACAGAACTAGAACAGAACTAGAACAGAACTAGAACAGAACTAGAACAGAACTAGAACAGAACTAGAACAGAACTAGAACAGAACTAGAACAGAACTAGAACAGAACTAGAACAGAACTAGAACAGAACTAGAACAGAACTAGAACAGAACTAGAACAGAACTAGAACAGAACTAGAACTAGAACAGAACTAGAACTAGAACAGAACTACAACTGAATCGAGACATGAATCGAGAACTGAATCGAAAACTGGATCAAGAACTGAATCGAGAATTGAATCGAGAACAGAATCGAAAACTGAATCAAGAACTGAATCGAGAACTGAATAGGGAACAGAATCGAGAACTGAATCGAGAACTGAAACGAGAACTGAATCGTGAACTAAATCGAGAACTGAATCGAAAACTGAATCGAGAACTGATTCGAGAACTGAATTGAGAACTGAATCGAGAACTGAATCGAGAACTGAATCAAGAACAGAATCGAGAACAGAATCGAGACCAAAATCGAGAACAGGATCGAGAACTGAATCGAGAACTGATTCGAGAACTGAATCAAGAACAGAATCGAGAACTGAATCGAGAACTGATTCGAGAACAGAATCGAGAACAGAATCGAGTACTGAATCGAGAACTGTATCGAGAACTAAATGGAGAGCAGAATCGAGAACAGAATCGAGAACTGAGTCGAGAACAGTATCGAGAACAGAAACGAAAATAGAACTAGAACGAAATCGAGAACTGAATTGATAACAGAATCGAGAACAGAATAGAGGATAGAATCGGGAACAGAATCGAGAATAGAACTAGAACAGAACTACAAGAGCACTAAAACATAAACATTAGACTGTCTCACTTTTTTTGAAATTCCTTGATGAACATCGATTTTCTTAATATATAACACTTAAATATTGGTGGTCGGGAACTGGTCTCTCAAATCGATTTTTTGTTTTTTTGGGAAAAATGCACCTTTTCAAAAAAATTCAAAAATCTTCTTTTAGTTATTTGAGCCTAATTCAAGCAATTTTTGACAGATTTTAATTTTAGTAAATTCATTTAAAAGCTTGTTAAATTTCCGATTTTTTTTTAAAAGAAACATTTCCAGTTTCTTCTATGGTTTTTTATTTATAGCATCACAAACTCGGATTTTCTAATGCGAACTGAGAATTTTTTTTTAATTTTTGCTTACCTTTTCTTTTATAGAAATTTACTGGTGCAACATTTTTGTATTCTGTAAACGCAGTATGATAGGAAATTTTAAGCTGAAGATTTCGGTATAAATAACGCTGAAATTCTTTTAAGAAAAACTGCAGTTTTATGAAAAATTCAGATATGACTAAAATTATTTATTTATAATTTTTTTTCTAATATTATAAATACATTTACAAATAGTAAAAATAAGTTGTTGTTGGTTTTTTATATTTTTTTAATTTGATAAAAAATACAGCTCAAAAACATGATAAAAAACCAACTTTCGATTCAAAGGTCACCAAGAAAAGATTATACAGAGCTTTTGGAGCTGAGTCTAATATTTTTGGGTGAAACAACTTTCCAAAATAAACAAATCAAAATAAGACTTCCTGGAGCACTGCACCGTGCTAGATTTATGTCCCGCGGTATTTACAGCCTCAAGATTTTTGCATTTCGAAACCAATTTAAATTAACGGGTACGTTAAAATTTTTTACAAGCATCGAAATTTAAATAAAGTTTTTTTCTTTATTTAGATGATGAGTTAAGTGGTCTCACTGAGTTCAATATTTTTCTGGTCAAAATATATGTTGAGCATTGGTTTAAGTGCACGTTAGCAACAAATGCCGCTTTGAACGATATTTTTTTGATACAACAAATCCAGGAATATAGCAAAACAAATTTTTATGTAGCAGAGGCTGCTTTAGAAATAATGTCACGACACTTGTGGTATTTAAGCGAAATTGCAATTGGCTTATCTTTTTTTGATCCGAGGCATTCACCAAAAACATTGAACGAAATGGCATCTGCTTTAAATAATCCAAGGAACCAGCAAAACTTGTTTCGTTATAAGTGTTTTTCCAAAGAAGCCAACCTCAAGATCGTCGACCTAGTGTCAGAAAATACAAACATTTTTTTCGATATCACTGGGACTCATTATGACTTTATTCACAGTCCATCTTCTTCTTGGCATGAAAATGAAGATTTCAGAAAAATTCAACAATTTGCAATTAACTTAACAGTAGTCAACGACCCTGCTGAGCGCGCAATTGGCCTTTTGAAAACAGTCAACCACACGCTAGTGATGGAAAACAGTGAGCAAAATGATTTGATTCAAGTGATCGAACATTTCCACAAAATGCATCCAAACTACAACAAAAGTACTGTTTTAGCAAATTTGAAAAAATGAGAAACCAATATTAACTTCTTATTATATATTAATGTATTTATGAAATTAAAAAAAAAAAATGAAATAAATAATTTTAGTCATATCGGAACTTTTCCTAAAACTGCAGTTTTTCTTAAAAGAATTTCAACGTTATTTATACCGAAATCTTCAGCTTAAAATTTCCTATCATACTGCTTTTACAGAATACAAAAATGTTGTACCAGTAAATTTCTATAAAAGAAAAAGTAAGCAAAAATTTAATTGAGAACCTAGTCAAGAACACGATCGAGAATATAATCGAAATATAAAAACTCAAAACCAAAACTAGAATCAGAAATAGAATTAGAGTAAAATTTCAGCCATAATTAGAACCAGAACTGGAGACACAAGTTAAACTTAAACTTGAACAGAGCTAGAGGTTATGTTAGAAATGAAATTAGGACTGGGAACGGAATTAAAACTTTAAGTGGATTTAAGACAAAAACAAAAACCTGATCTGGAGCTAAATCTGAGGTTAAATCAAGGACCTAGGGCCAGAACTTAAACTAGAACCTAAACTTTTACCGGCACTAGAACCAGAAGTAGTACAATTCACAACTGAACAAGAATAAAATAATTTATCGAATAATCACCCCCATCGGGAATATCATCACCCATGGGAATCGTGTACCAAAAACTTTTTTCTTATATGGGAATACGATTCCCATGGGGGATGATATTCGCGATAGGGCTGAATATTGTAATTGTGAATGATTGAGATTTTATTGTGATTAAATGAAACTTCGACTGTCCCTTAAATAATATCCAAACAACTTTTTGTAATGATTAAACTAAAATTAAGCCTCTACTGAAGCTAGATAAAGAGAATAGAATGAAATCTCTTTATAGTTAAGAGGAATATAAGGAAATTTCCTATAGTGCAGAAAAGAATGTATACAATTTCCTAACCTCCAAAACTTATTTTTCAAAACCTATCAATTTGTTTTTGTTTGAAACTTAAACTATTGTAAAACTATTATTTAAATTATTGCCATTATATTAAGGTAAATAGTGAGCCAAGGTTTTGTCGGGCAAGGTAGCTGCCAAATATTGTTTGTGCAAACGCTGTCGACAGAATTGATAGAACTCGATTTCGTTGGTGAAATTGCGTCTTACAATATCTTTGACTTTCTCGCTGACGGGAGGTTTGAAATTATTTTTATTGATTTTTGTCAGATATTCGGCACTGGCTGGAATGGAAGAAAAATAGAGTTAAAAGAAATTTTTTTTTAAATTATTATAAAATGCTTTGAAAATATAGAAAACTTTGAGGCGAACTCTGGTTTCTTGGTTAAGTTGAATTATGATGATTATTTATGATTGAATTTTTCTTTCAAAGTCTTTACTCTACTTACTATCATAAATCTCTCGCACGCCCTGAAAAAATCTGGGTATGTATTTTTCGAAAACCGATAATGTAGTATTCAAATCCTCTAAAACACCCACTACAGCATATTGACTCTCCACGGCATGCTTGGCCCTCTCCAAAGCTCCCAAAGTATTAAAGGGTCTGAAACGCAACAGAAATATATAAAATCTTTCCCTTAAAATCTTCCCAAATCTAAACTTACGTGCACTCATAGGCATGACCACAAAAGAACAGACTCTGTCTCCGATGATCTCCAATACCCTCCACTGTTACGCCTTGCGTATAAGTACACTCCTGATCCCCAGATAAAACACAAGATTCAAAATCTTTTTTCAGCCAGGCAGGATGAGGCAAAGGTAAATCGGGAAAGGCGGCCTTACGTTCCACAAAATACCAGGGAGCACGAACATAATAGAACCAACTGATAACCCTTTCCACCGGATCACGCACCACATTTATATAGATGGGGGTGGGTAGCTTGAATTTGGTGAAGTTGGTATAGCAGACATGTTTGATAAAGACCGAAGGCTCTGGCAAATCGCTTATAACTTCAGCCAATTCCTGCTGCTGATCTTCAGCCAAACGTATGGTTTCCACTTTCTGCACAGCATCGCGATGAAATTGGAAATTATTGCGTTCCGACAGACGTCTTAAGAGTTCCATAAACGTTTGACTACCCACCTTGGGTACGCGATTGAAGAAGACCAACTCCAGTTCGGCTTTGCGGGTATTATTGAGATCATGAACGTTTAGGGATTGCATCTAAATTTTTTTTTTTAGGAAAAATAAAAGGGTTAATTAAATGATCCTTTAACCTAAACAATTATAACCTAAAATCTTACTCATTCCCGGTGATTGATATGCGGAAACCTATTTTTTGGAATGAAACACATTTTCTTAAAATTTTCATTTATTTTTTATTTTTTTCTAATTTTCTAATTTTAAACTTCTTCCTTAATCATAATGAGGATAATTCTTATCAATATTTAAAGCCAGATATTGCTTGTACAATCTTTGTTTGCAGAAATAATAGAAATCATATTCGTTGGTAAAGTTTTTCCTTATCATCGCCTTGACATCAGCATCGATTTTGGGCTTACGATTGTTCCGATTGCGATTTCTGACCTTCTCATTGTTTACTGTAAACACAAACATTTTAGGTTAGGTTTCAAAGTTGTTAAGTTAAGGGTAAAACATAATCGTTGCCTTATTCATTTCTATAGCCCTAGTCATTCCTCTAGCTTTAATCTTGCTTCTGTCGCCAATTTATCGTAGCCGTTGCTATGCTCTTTTCATTGGTCTTTCTTCAAGTCTTCCCTCCAGTCGTTGGTCTATCCATCCCGCTAGTTATTTCTTTAGCCGTTGCTTTAATCTTGCTCTTGTAGCCCCTTTGTCGTTTAACAGTTAAACTTGCTCTTGTCGCCCCTTTGTCGTTAAGCAGAAGCCGTTCCTATGCTCTTTTCATTGGTCGTTCTTCAAGTTTTCCCTGCAGTCGTTGGTCTACTCATTAATCTAGTTATTCCTTTAGCCGTTGCTTTAAACTTCCTCTTGTCGCCCCCTTTGTCGTTAAGCATCGTTCTTCAAGTCTTAATCGTTCTTCAAGTCTTTGCTCTAGTCTTTGGTCTACTCATCCCTCTAAGTAATTTCTTTAGCCGTTGCTTTAAACTTGCCCTTGTCGCCCCTTTGTCGTTAAGCAGTAGCCGTTGCTATGCTCTTTTCATTGGTCGTTCTTCAAGTCTTTCCTCCAGTCGTTGGTCTACTCATCCCTCTAGTTATTCCTCTAGCCGTTGCTTTAAACTTGCTCTTGTAGCCCCCTTTGTCGTTAACCAGTATGCTCTTTTCATTGGTCGTTCTTTAAGTCTTTCCTCCAGTCTTTAGTCTACTCATCCCTTTACTCATTCCACTGGCATTGCTCTGCTCTTTTCTCTAGTCGTTGTTGAAATCTTCCTTCCGATCGTTCCGTCTGTTCTAGTTATTATAGTCGTTTGTAATCCGATTCAGTAGTTGAAATCCTAGTCCAGTTCATAGTCCAGCTCATTCTCTTGTTCCTAGTCCAGTTCATAGTCCAGATACAAGTAAAGTTCATAGTCTAGTTCACATTCCAGATACTATTTAAGTTGACAGTTCAGTCTGTCATCCGATTCAATGTCTTGCTCCCAGTCTAGTTTCTAAATCCTAACAGAGTAGTCAAGTTCGTAATACAACTTATTCTTTTCTTTCTAATCTAGTTCATATTTCAGATCGTAGCATAGTTTATACTCTAGTCCGGTTCATTTTCCTGTTCCTAGTCTAGCTTATAGTCAAGTTATAATAAAATATCTAAGTATAGTTCACATTCCCGATACAAGTCCAGTTAACAGTTTTGTCTGTCCGGTTTAATGTCTTCTTTTTCTTCGAGTCTAGTTCAAAGTTCAAATACTTGCAAAATTTAGAATACAAGCCAATTTTTTCTTTCTAGCTTAGTTTCAGATCATAATCTTAGTTTTGCTTATAATCCGATTCAGTAGTTGAAATCCTAGTCCAGTTCATAGTCCAGCTCATTCTCTTGTTCCTAGTCCAGTTCATAGTCCAGATACAAGTAAAGTTCATAGTCTAGTTCACATTCCAGATACTATTCAAGTTGACAGTTCAGTCTGTCATCCGATTCAATGTCTTGCTCCCAGTCTAGTTTCTAAATCCTAACAGAGTAGTCTAGTTCGTAAAACAACTTATTCTTTTCTTTCTAATCTAGTTCATATTTCAGATCGTAGCATAGTTTATACTTTAGTCCGGTTCATTTTCCTGTTCCTAGTCTAGCTTATAGTCAAGTTATAATAAAATATCTAAGTATAGTTCACATTCCCGATACAAGTCCAGTTAACAATTTTGTCGGTCCGGTTTAATTTCTTCTTTTTCTTCGAGTCTAGTTCAAAGTTCAAATACTTGCAAAATTTAGAGTACAAGCCAATTTTTTTCTTTCTAGCTTAGTTTCAGATCATAGTCTTAGTTCTGCTTATAATCCGATTCAGTAGTTGAAATCCTAGTCTAGTTTCTAGTCCGATTCGTTGTCTTGTTCCTAGTCTAGATTCCAGCCAAGTTCGTAGTCCTCTTCATCATCCGGATCAATGTCTTGTCCATATTACAGATCCTAGTAATGTTCACAGTCCAGATTTTTGTCCAGTTCATTCCATTGTTCCTAAGCTAGTAGCTACTACAGACTCTATCCAGTTCTTAGTCGAATTTAAAGTCTAACTTTTAGTTTTATCCGAAGTTTAGTTTATTCATAGTCTTACTTAAGTTCAGCATAGTTTAGTTCCTGTACTTCTTCCTAAACTGTACCTCTTCTTTAACTGGTTCAGAAATTAAACCAGTTTCCGGTATACTTCGAAGTTTAGTTCATGGTCCAGATTCTGTGAAGTCCAATTCAATTCTATCCTCGTGCTGTTTAATCTCTTTTACTTAAAATTATCGCAGCGATATCGCCTACCACTTCTAATACCTAAAGAATACTTACACTCAAAAACTTCCCTGGCACCACTAAAGAAACGCGGTATATAATGCTCGAATACCGCTAGCGTAACATTAGTATCTTCCCAGGAACCCACAACCGCATAATCTCTTTCCACATTATCCTTAGCAATCTGTATAGCATGAGGAGAATTGAAGGGACTATTTCGCAAACATTAATATAAAGATGTCTTTCAAAATCATGTCTCTTCAAATACTTACATACACTCCTCATTATTGCCGCAAAAGAACAAAGACTGCCTCTTATGATTACCCTCAAAATCGCGAATGGTAAAGGGCACATACTGACACTCGGGATCACCGCTACGCACACAATGATTGAAATTTTTCTTAAACCAAGCCTCAGACTTAATGGGCGCCTCGGGATGACTGTTATAGTATATAGCATTCTTATAAGCCCCCCGAACATAGAAATACCAAGATATGACACGTTCCACGGGATCACGTACAAGGTTTATATAGATCGGTTGTCCCAGGCCATATTTGGTGAAATTTAACCAATTGCAATGTTCAATATAGACAGAACCCGACTGCAGATCGCCTATCCATTTGACTTGATCATGTTGCTGCTTTTCTGTACGTACCCGAACATTGATGGCAACAGGACTTGTTGTTATTACCTTCATATTATTGCGCTTTTGCATTTTTTGTAAAAGTTCCATTAAAGCTTCACTGCCAACTTTGGCAACGCGATTGAAGAACATAACCTCTACATCGGCATATTTTGTGTTGTTGAGGCGTGAGGGATTCATGCGATATAGCTTTGGTTGGGAGAAGGTTTAAGGGGGGAGACTTAATTAAATTTGTTTGGGGTTAAAAGCTTTTTGGAATGGAAAGCTTTTAAGGTGACCCGAAAAGTTTGTTAGTTTTATTAGGGAAGGTTTAAGTAAGAAAGGAGGAAGAAATAAGATTAAGTTATCTTTCCCTTATAAATTGAACTTAAGTTATAAAGACTTGAGAATCATGTTAAGAGATTTGAACTAAGTAAGAACCTGATATAGAATCTAAACTAGAACCTGAGCTTAAATTCGTTCGGGAATAAAAGCTTTTTGAAAGAAAGCTTTTAAGTCGACCCAAAAAGTTAGTTTTAGAATTATGTTAATTGATCTAGAATTAGATATAGAATCTCAACTAGAGCCTGAACTAGGGTCGAAACTAGGGCCGGAACTAGAAACTTTACTATGACCAGAACTGGAACAAGAATTTTAACTTTTATCATAATAAGAACCTGAACTATTGTAGCTTTAGAACTAGAACCTGAACTATGACCAAAACTACAAGCTAAACTACGACCAGAATTGGAACCAGAATCATTACTAGCGCCTGAACTAAAACTGTATTGTTGATAGTACTTTAAATGTTTTTCAGGGGCAAATTTCAATATTTTGAATATAAATCCAAAATAAACAAATAACAATGTTGCCAACTACTTTAAATAACAAAGCGCTAAATTGCGCTAGACAAGCAAACGAGCTTAGACTTAGCAAAAGCTACTTCAAATCCGATTTAAAGAAAACAAATTTTGAATTATGATTTTATTACTTATGTTATCTTTATTTGCTAATTAATATAAAATACCCAACATTTTATTAAAAGCCAGATCCAGAGGCAACTCAGGCTTCAAGAATTACATTGCGGTTGTCCCTCTGAATTCAGCCTCAAATTTCCTGTATACTTTCAAGCAATCGATTTCTTAGCTTAATCCAACAAATTATTAGCCTCCAATTCCTTCAAGCTAACCGCCAAATATTGCTTGTACAGACGCTGTTTGCAGAAATAATAAAAGTCATATTCATGAGTGAAGTTTTTACGAATCATCTCCTTGACATCGGCATCTATCTTGGGTTTGCGATTGTTCCGATTGCGGTTGGTGATTTTGGCACTGTGCACTGGAAGAAATGATAAGAAGATGTTTTCAAAATTAGTTGTAGTTGAGGGGGTTTCAAATACAAATTTAACTCACTTTCAAATAGCAGCTTGGCCCGATTAAAGAATCGGGGTATATATTTTTCAAATACTGTTAGGGTAATATTGGTCTCCTCCCAGGTGCCTACCACAGCATAGTCGCGCTCTACATGCTCTTTAGCCATTTGAATAGCAGCGGGAGAGTTGAAGGGTCTGTTTGGAAGGGGTTAAGATAGTGGATTAGTTGGGAAGAAGATTTTATTTAAAATATGAGACAAGTTCAACCAAAAGTACTGAATCTAAACTGATGAAAAATCGGCTAAATCATCATCAAAATAATACTCTCAGCTGCTTTAAATTTTACATTTTATAACCGAAATAAACCTACTTAGACTAAAGTTCAAGTATTATAATTCCCCGGCAACATTCCAATTGGAACAAGGGGTACTTCTCTCAGACAATGAGCTGCATCCGATTCTATTTTTAGACTCATTGAAAGGGACGTACGTTTTAACTCTGGCTCCGAACGGCAAATACATTAGTTAGAGAAGTTTTACATAGCCTAATAGTCAATAACCAGTGGCTAGCTGAAATATGCGGTGAAACCGCGGATGACTAACCTGCTATACCACGGCATTACATTACCTAAAATTTTTAGTTGAACCTTTAACGAAACCGGCTTGAATCCCATTTCGGTTGGTGTTATATCAAAACCCCTCTACTTACATACAATCATCATGATGACCACAAAAGAACAACGATTGCCTCTTAAAGTTGCCCACATAATCCTTAACCGTATAGGGAACATATTGACATTCCGGATCACCACTTCTCACACACTTATTGAAATCCTTCTTATACCATTCCACCGGCCTAATTTCCTTATCGGGAAATTTATTGTATTCAACGGCATTTTTATAGGCTCCTCTGGCATAAAAATACCACGATATTACCCTCTCCACGGGATCGCGTACCATATTAATATAAATCGGTTTTGGCAAATCGAAATCTTCAAAATCTATCCAATTAACATGTTGTATCCATATAGAACCATCCTTAAGATCCGTAATAGTTTCAGCTAGTTCACGTTGTTCCAGACGTTTAAACTGGCGCTTAGTGGCCTCTCTTAAACCCTGACGCTCAAGGGTAAGATCGTCATTGAAGGAGACCAAACTTTCGAAGAGTTGTAGCAGAGCTTCACTACCGACTTTGGCGCAACGATTGAAAAATATGACATCGATTTCAGCTTTGCGGGTGTTATTTAAACGATAGGCATTTAAGTTCTTGAGCTGGAGGAGGGAAAGAAGATATATTGTTCGTGAGGGTAAAAACTCTTGGAGATAACTTAATAATGGCGGCAAAGCTGATGACGATAATCGTTAGGGTTTAAAGTAGTTAGTTTAAGGTTTTTGGAGGAAAATGTTGAATAGAGGAAATAAGAAATAAAGGCACATGCACAATTCGGTAGGAATTGGAAAATATTCTAGGAAATTGGTTTTACAAGATATAAATAGTTAGAACTGTAAGATGTACTCCAGTTTCGTTATATAACTCGATATCCTTTATTACAGCTGATATTCCTCAACTTAACCGGAATGAAGAGAAGGTATGTTTGACTCTTGGGATTCCGAAATTGAAAGCCTTTATTCTTGATGTTACAACTGCAATTTCGGAACATGGAAGAGTGTTCTTTAAACTCTTACTTTTAAGCTGAAAGTCCTGACTGCAGATGTCACAACAGCAATCCTTAAACTTCCTAATTAGAGGAAGGGATTTCTCACATTCTGCTTAGCTCGGTTGCCCCGATATTAGAACTTGATTTAGAAGAAGAAATTTTTAGATTTAATTTTAACATGGAAGTCCAGATTCTCCATAACAAATCCACAATTTCCAAACTTCTTGAATTAAATGATGGATTTATAGCACAGATGTCCCATTTTCTGCATCAGAATAAGGTATTTTCAAGATTTTACTTAACTCAAAAGACCCATGTCGCAAATGAAAGTCGAAGAAGGTACTTTCGACTTTCCACTTAAGTTAGAAGTCAATACCGTATATGCAATTTTTAAGGTAATATAATTAGAAGATGAAATTTTAGAGCGAAAGCCCTAACTTGAATGTCTCGATTACCTATACCACATCTGCAATTTCTTATATGTTAAAATTGGAAGATGGAATCTTAGTTCAATTTCCGGATATTCCTTTTGCAATTCCTAAACTTTTTGAAGAAGAAGAAAGAATTTTCGATATTCTACTTAAAGGTTTTGATTGTCACAACTGAAGTTCGTAAAGTTTAAATAATACTGAAATTCCTCAAATTCTTGAATTAGAAGAGGAAAATTCAGCTCGGATGTCCTTTTATCTCTATTAGAAGAAGGTATTTCCGAATTTCTATTAGAAGAAGGTATTTTCGACTTTCCACATCTGTCGGATATCCCGATTTCCTATACCACATCTGCAATTCCTTAGCTATTAAAACTAGAAGTAGGATTATTTGTTTAATTTCTGGATATACCTTTTGAAATTCCTAAACTATTTGAAGAAGAAGAAAGAATTTTCAACATTTACTCAAAGATTTCGATGGTCGATATTACAACTGAAATTCTTAAAGTTTTGAATGAGAAGAAGTTTAGAACGAGACTCTAATTTACTCTGAAATTCTTGAACTTCTTAAATTAGAAGAGGCAAATCCACCCAAGATGTGCAATGACTTCGATTAGTAGAAGATATTTCCGAATTTCTACTTCACTCGAATCCCGATATCACAACTGTAGTTAGAAGAAGGTATTTTCGACCTTCCACTTAATTTGAAAGTCCCGATTGCCTATATCAAATCCGCAATTCCCAAGAAATTAAAATTATAAGAAGAAATTTTTGTTCGATTTCAAGATTTTATTTGGAAATTTCGATTGTCAATATAACAACTGCAGTTCTTAAAGTCTTGAATGAGAAGAAGTTTCGAACGACTCTTAATCTGAAATTTTTAAACTTCATGAATAAGAAGAGAGAAATTCAGACCGTTAATTTTTTCTCTCAAAATACCAAAAGATCTAACACTCTTTATAGCAACTTCGATTTCCAAAACAGAAGTAGAAGTTAAACATCTTCCCACATAAGTTTTCTTTCAAAATACCAATCGCCTTCCCTTCTTTTACTTACATGCAATCATCATGATGACCGCAAAAGAACAACGATTGTCGCATATAATTCCCATTATTATCCTTAACTGTAAACGGAATATATTGACATTCCGGATCACCACTTCTCACACAGTTATTGAAATCCTTTTTATACCATTTGGCCGGTAATGCCTTCTTTTTGGGATTTGCCATAAAATCTATAGCATTCTTGTAAGAACCTCTTATATAGAAATACCAGGATATAACACGTTCCACTGGATCTCGTACCAAATTAATATAAATCGGTTTGGGCAAATCGAAATCCTCAAAATCTATCCAATTTATATGTTGTATCCATATTGAACCATCCTTGAGCTCTGAGATTTTCTCAGCCAATTCACGTTGTTCGCGTCGTTTGAACTGAAGATGTGTCTGGGCACGCATACCTTCTTTTTCCAGAACTAAGTCGTCATTGGCTTTTGCTATATTTTCGAAAAGTTCAAAAAGAGCTTCACTGCCAACTTTGGCACCACGATTGAAAAACAAGACCTCCATATCAGCTTTACGGGTATTATTTAAACGGTGGGCATTGAGGTTTTTAAGCTGAAGGGAGAGGAGGAAAAAGGAGGGGGAATATTGAATAGCTCTTGGGTTACTTGGTGATGAAGGCAAAGCAGTTACTAATTTTAAAGGCAGATATTTAGAAAAGCGGCATTTAGAATATTATTTAAGCCTTAAGTACGAAGTTAGAAAGCTATGTTATTTTTTATAAGGTCCCAGAAATCCTAGCATATTTTGAAAAAAATCTACATATAAAGATTACTTACATGCAATCCTCATGATGTCCACAAAAGAAGAGCGATTGCCTTTTAAAATCCAGCACATAATCTTTAAATGTATAGGGCAGATATTGACACTCTGGATCTGCAGTTCTTACACATTTATTAAAATCTTTAACATACCATTCCCTAGTATACGAAGGCCTTGTTGGTTGCTTCTGAAATAATATAGCATTACGATAGCCACTACGTTTATAATAATACCAAGATATAACACGCTCCACCGGATCTCGTATCATGTTTACATAAATCGGTTTAGGTAAATTGAAAGCCTTAAAATCTAACCAATTTATATGTTGTATATAAACTGAGTTATTATTAAGTTTCGCTATAGCCTGGGCATATTTAAGTTGTTGTGGACGCGTGTGTTCGCGCTTAGTCATTTGATGTAAACCGTCAGGTACGAATGTGAAATCATTATGCTTTTTCAGGACTTGAATAAGTTCATAAAAAGCCTCACTGCCTACCTTGGTACAGCGATTAAAGAATAAAACCTCAATATCGGCCTTGGGTGTATTGTTAAGTAGGTGGGCGTTTAATTGGGAAAGCTAAAAGAGATGGTAGAAATGTCGGGGAAAAGACCGAGACGTTAAAGATCTAAACTAAGTTTCGGAGTAAAATGTATATGATAGACCGTTTGACTTATAGTTATGAGGAATATGGGGTTACTCCCGAAACCATGACACAAAGAAAATTTGATTTGTAAAAATTAGTCTTAAGACTTTTGGAAAATTGTTAATATATACTACAAAAGGACCTTGTTTTGAATTTAATTCTAAGTGGCATCTTTGTTTTCATCATCCTCTGAGCACCTTCTAGAACCTAAGTGACGAGGACTCTGTTGTCAGCCACCTTTTTAACCTAATTCATATTCCCGGGAAAAATTTTGCCTAATCATATTCTTGATTTTCTCGCTAACTGGAGGCTTACAGGTTTTGCCATTACGCTTCTCCTTAAACAAACCATCTGGGAATTGAAGAAAATTTTGGTTCAAATTTTACTTTTCTTATAAAATCTTAAAAATATTTATTGCCATAATACAATTTCGTAACTCCCTTAAAGTAACGGGGAACATAGTTTTCCAAGGCCTTTAAAGTAACATTAACATCTTCCCAAGAACCCACCACGTCAAAATCATGAGCAACATTCTCTTTGGCCTGCTGTAAGGCCCCATAAGAATTAAAGGGTCTAGGTAATATAAAAAGATATAATGAAGAAATTCTGTATTATAGATTCAAAATCCACCTACTCGCACACTTCATCATGACCACAGAAAAAAAAGTCTACCTCACATGATTAGCCTTGGCCTGTTCAAAACTGGCGCCCTCCGTGTACACACATTCGGGATCCTTTTTCAAAACACACTCCTCAAAATTCTTCTTATAAAACTTCTCCTAACGAAAGTTTTTGCGAACTTTATAGCTCTGCACCGCATTCCAGGGAGTACGACGATAGTAGAACCAACTTATAACACGTTCCACAGGATCACGGACCATGTTAATGTTAATAGGTTGTGGCAAATCATACACACGAAAATTTATATAATTGAAATTCAAATGGCGAACCCATATTGTGTATACGTTCAGATTTACTTCCTGATCATCTTCGTCTAAATGCGGCCTGACCGGTTCGGAGAAGGGTGCACGACCCATACCGAAATCATTCAATTCACTTAAGCTACGTATTAATTCGATCAATTGTTCGCTTCCTACTTTGGGTACGCGATTGAAGAGTAAAAAGTCGTGAGTGGCAAATTTGAGTGTTTTTCAGAAGTTTGAATTGAGAAATTCGAGCTGTTTGCAAGGGGCGAGATATTGGACAATATGTCAAAATATGGGTTACATTTTAGGTTTGGAAAAAAAAGAAATCCTTTACTAAGTAATCGAAATCAAAGCTTTCATAGCCCGCTGATAAATATAGCGGCGCTTAAAAGTTCATAGTCTTAAAAATAATAAACATCTTAATTTTTTGTGAAAAATAATTCTAAAGTTAACCCTAATCAACTTTTAAAAACTTTTGAGAACATTTCAAATCTATTCCGAAATCATCCAAATAAGTAATTTTTTCAAAGCTTCAATAATATTTTTAAAGTAAGACTAATTGGCAACATTGTTCATTTGTTTACATTCCATTGTTCACTACTGAGTCATCGAAAACATAGCGTTAACAGGCCGCCGACAAATTTTACGGCGTTCCAGAACCTTTGACATAAAAACATTAAAAACCAAACCTTTTTGTCTATATATTTATTTATTTTATGAAAATTTTATTTATTTTTAATTTATATCAAAACTTAATTTAATTTCAATAAAGCCTTCTTCAAAAAAGTCAAATTATCCTGTTCTTCCTTCAAAGCTAAAGCCTGTAAATCATTCTTTTTCAAGGCCAAATATTGTTTGTGCAAGCGTTGACGACAAAATTGATAGAACTCAATTTCACGGGTGAAATTTGCTCGTACCATTTGTTTGATCTCCTCACTGATGTGAGGCTTAAAGGGATTGCTATTTTGAATGTCGCTATTAAGACCATCTAGAAGTTGGATAATTAAAGAATATAATTTAAAACTTGTTGGGTTTTTAGACTCGAAAAAAAAGAAAATCTTACTGTAATACATCTTAGAGGCACCCTGGAAATAGCGGGGCACATAATTTTCCAAAACACTTAGGGTAACATTAGTATCTTCCCAGGTGCCTACCACAGCATATTCACGTTCCACAGTGCGCTTGGCCAATTCCAAAGGTAATTGGGCATTAAAGGGCCTAATGAAAGCATATTTTTAAATTTAAGTCTTTACTTTTCTTAGTTTTAACATCTTCTTCAACTTACATGCACTTCTTGGCATTATAACCGCAGAAAAACAGGGTCTGTCTTCTATGATCTCCCACCTTTTCCAAACCTGAACCTTCTATAAAAGTGCAAACTTTATCCTTGCTCAAAACACACTGATCAAATTCGGTATTAACCCATTGAGGATTTGGCATTTTCTTATTAGATTTCCTGCGACCGGGCACAAAAATCCAAGGCGAACGTATATAATAATACCAGCTTATAACTCTTTCGACTGGATCTCTAACCATATTTATATATATAGGTCTGGGCTGCTGGTAATCCGTAAAATTCAGATAATTCATGTGCGAGACAAAAGCGGTACCTTCTTCCAGATTACTTATGTTCTCTATTAAATTCTCCTCTTCCTGCTCGTTGACCATGGGACGTATACCACCAGTATTGGGATCTACTTCTACATCGTAATCGTGTATCTTGCTTAATTGCTTCATGAGGGTAATCAATTGCATGCTGCCGGTTTTGGGTACACGATTGAAAAATAATATATCCACTTCCGATTTTTTGGTATTATTCAAGAGATCAGCATTGAGGGTATAAAGCTGGGAAGGAAGGGAGATTTTTAGTAGAGAGTATGTAAGCGTTTTTTTTTTTCTTTAACTTTGAGCCACAAACCAGAGGGGAAATAAAATTCATGCGGAAAAAGCTTTTATAGAAGATCAGTAGGAAATTGGTTAGAGGGAAAAAGGTGGAAAATATTTTCTAACCTAAATGTTTAAACGTCAATTATATAAGAACAATATTTGTACTACATATGTACATTAGAGCTTTATAACATTCAAAAGCTTTTCTTTCACTAAATACTTTAAAAATTACAAATTTTATCCGTTGTTTTATCATTTCTTTTAATTTGTTTTAGCGATTTATATTTAACACTTATTGACAACACTCTCACTTGTTTGTATTTCAACTTTCACTACTAAGTCATCAAAAGCAAAACGTTAACAGGCCGCGGCCGCTGCAAAATTTGAAGGCGAACTAAATTAAAAAAAGTGTTACCATATTTGACTTGCAATTGAGAGCTTTAGGTTAAAGCCAAAGCTTTCAACTTTTGAATCTAATAATTTCCATATTCATTTAAAAGTTTTTCTCTGATATTTTTAATTTTTATTCATTAAACTAAAGTTTTTTTTTAATTTCCTTAATCTAATCCAAATTTTCTAAAGCAAAATATTGCTTATACAGCCTTTGCTTACAAAAGTGATAAAATTCATATTCCCGGGAAAAATTTTGCCTAATCATATTCTTGATTTTCTCACTAACTGGAGGCTTCCAGGTATTGCCATTACGTTTCTCCTTAAATAGGCCATCTGGGAATTGGAGAAAATTTTGGTTAAAATTTTACTTTTCTTATAAAATCTTTAAAATCTTCATTACCATAATACAGTTTCGTGACTCCCTTAAAGTAGCGAGGAACATAGTTTTCCAAGACCCTTAAAGTAACATTAACATCTTCCCAAGAACCCACCACGGCAAAATCATGAGCCACATTCTCTTTGGCCTGCTGTAAGGCCCCATAAGAATTAAAAGGTCTGGTTAAAATAAAAAATATCATCAAAATCAAAAATATCTATGAAATAGTCAAAATCCACCTACTCGCACACTTCATCATGACCGCAGAAAAACAAAGTCTGCCTCACATGATTGGCCTTGGTCTGTTCAAAACTGGCGCCATCCATGTACACACACTCGGGATCCTTTTTTAAAACACACTCCTCAAAATTCTTCTTATAAAACTTCTCCGAACGAAAGTTTTTGCTAACTTTATAGCTCTGAACCGCATTCCAGGGTGTACGACGATAGTAGAACCAACTTATAACGCGTTCCACCGGATCACGGACCATATTAATGTAAATAGGCTGTGGCAAATCATACAAACGAAAATTGATATAATTGAAATGCATAGAATAGGCAAATGGCGAACCCATATTGTGTATACGTTCAGTTAAATCTTCCTGTTCGTCTTCGTCTAAATGCGGCCTGACCGGTTCGGAGAAGGGTGCACGACCCATACCGAAATCATTCAATTCACTTAAGCGACGTATTAATTCGATCAATTGTTCGCTTCCTACTTTGGGTACGCGATTGAAGAGTAAAAAGTCGTGAGTGGCAAATTGAGTGTTATTTAGAAGTTTGGGATTGAGAAATTCGAGCTGTTGAAAAGGGGTGAGATATTGGACAATATGTCAAAATATGGGTTAAATTTTGGGGTTTGGAAGAAGCTCATGATTTCTAAACTACATAGCGAAAGTCTAGGTTTTCTCAGGGAAAGGTAAGCGAAAGTTTTGAAGAAGAAGCTTTAAATGATTGGTTAGAACTAGAGTTAGGAAAATTACTTGAAAAACTACCTTAATCCGGGCTAATGCCCTTAACATTTCCCCACTTTAAAGGTTTCTTAATCTTATTTCAAACCTCAAAGTACCTTTTGGATTGCATAATAGGAAAATCAATTTTTAGAGCAATGACTACTGTAGAAGTTGTCAAAAAGTTGAAAGTTAATCGAAAGGTTACCCACTGCCCTAGCATATCTTTGGGCTTATCAATTGGGTAACTAATATCTGCTATCTGAACCTTAACATTGGCAAAATGGAATCGTTTTTTGATCCAACGAGCATCTACGAGCTGTTGTTAAAACAAGAATTGTCTAGAATATTTCTCTTTTATCCCTTGCGGGTACCGTTTACGTTTACGGAAGGATCTTTAGAACCCATGTAGCGCCAACTTTGTTGTCCACATCATATGCTTAATCTAACCTAACCTTCCGACGTTGTAATTCATCAAAATTCCAGAAGCCTCAATAAAAATGATATTTTTAACCATAAAAATGTTGGGTTTCCCTAAGGAGAAAGTAGAAATTGGAAAATACATTTTTCTAGTTCAACTGCTTTTGATTCATAAAGTTAAGGAACTTCTGTCATATAATCTAGAATGTGTAATTTAAAGAGGAGGGTTGAAAATATCTTTAACTTCAGAAGGATCAAAAATTGAAGTTTGAATATTTGGCAATTGGGACTTCCGATTTCTAATAAATTCAAAAAGTTTAGAAATTGCGGAAATAATATCGGGAAATGGATCTTTCGGGCTAAGACTTCATCTTATAGTCATATGGGCTTATGAATTGCAGATAGACAGATGGACAATCCAGTCTTCCATCTTCTTAAGTGGAAAATACCTACTTTTAATTCCAGTTGAAATATCGAGTTTCCGAGTTTTGAAAATGTCGAAAATGCTTTCTTCTAATATAGAAAATGGGACGTCCGGGCTAAATTTCCATCTTGTCTTTCAAGAAGTTTAAGAATTCAAGATTTAATTGGAAGATCGGTCGGTAAAGTCTTGAGTCTTTGTCTTTGTAGTTTCGAAGGAGTTACCGACCGACCTTCCAAATAAATCTGGAATTCTTAAACTTTTTGAAAGACAAGATGGAAATTTAGTCAGCTCGTCCCATTTCTTCGATTAGAAGAAGGCATTTTCGACATTTTCAAAACTCGGAATCTCGATATTACAACTGAAATTAGAAGTAGGTATTTTCCAACTTAGAAGTCTCGATTGATATCGAAAATCGAAATCTACAAATAAAATATTAAAAAAATGTTTTGAAAATGTCGAAAATGTCTTCTTTTAATCGAGGAAACGGGACGTGCGGGCTAAATTTCCATCTTGTCTTTCAAGAAGTTTAAGAATTCCAAATTTAAATGGAGAGTCGGTCGGTAACGCCTTGAGTCTTTGTAGTTTCGAAGGAGTTACCGACCGACCTTCCAATTAAATCTGGAATTCTTAAACTTCTTGAAAGACAAGATGGAAATTTAGCCCGCTCGTCCCATTTCCTCTATTAAAAGAAGGCATTTTCAAAACTCAGAATCTCGATATTACAACTGGAATTAGAAGTAGGTATTTTCCAACTTGGAAGACTCGATTGATGTCGACAATCGAAATCTCCAAATAAAATGTTAAAAATGCTATCATCTTCTTTTCAAATTTTAGGAATTGTAGTTGATATGTTTGGAAATTGGACTTAAATTCTATTTTCTAATTTAAATAGCTAAGGAATTGCAGATGAGGTATATGCAAGTACAAACGAGACTTTCAAGTAAAGTAAAAAATAAAAGAAAACTTCTTCTAATTTCAGTTGTTATATCGAGAATCCGAGTTTAGAAGAAATTTGAAAATATCTTCTTCTAATTGAGGTAATATCAGATTTTCTCAATAAAACTATTGGGTTTGGCCTAAACCATTCATAGCAAATATCTCGACATAATCTTCTTATACCTACTAAATTCCGCATAAGGATTGACGAAGGGCTCAATTTAAGTCGATTTGATCTAATATCATGGAAAGTTTCTAACTCCTCTCCAACTCGTATATAAACCTAAAGATAAGATGTATGTTTCGGTTCCAAAAACGTCAACAAATATCTCGACTAATTCTTCTATAATCCATTTAGTGCATTGTAAGGATAAGCGAAAAACTCAACATGAGTCGAATTGATCTTATATCACGGAAAGTTTCCAACTCGACCCCAACTCGTACATAAACCTAATGATAAGATGTATGTTTTGGTTCCGGAAGGCTCAACAAATATCTCGAATTATTCATCTATAAAGTGGAAAATCTGTACTTCTTTGAGCCTTTTTAGAGATCTATAGAAATTAAAGAGATGGGTTAAAGGCAATTAATCTCGATCAAGATCTCTCGAAATGGATCCAAAGGGTTTCGCTCGTAAAATGAGATTTTGATAATGTCGAGAACCATTTCTTATATGAGCAGTTTTAATTTGGGAATCAAGGAGATAGGTAACCGAGCTCATTTGAATTGAAATAAGATTACACGATAGAGTATAGTATCCTTACTCGACGATCCTATATATGTATAAAAATTTTAAAAGATCGTTTCGAATTAGAATTTTTATTAACAGTTTTATACAACTTATGCCTACGCCGAATTTCCTAAAGCTAAATACTGCCTATACAAACGCTGCTTACAAAAATGATAAAACTCATATTCTCGAGTAAAATTGCGTCGGATAAAGTTCTTAATTTCCTCCCCAACATGAGGTTTCCAATGGTTAGAGTTGCGTCTTTCATTAAACAAACCTTCTTCATTATCTGGAAAAACCAAAAATTTGGGTTTTTAAAGGAATGTTAGATTTAGCTATAGTTAAGAAAAGAAACCTACCATAATATAATTTGAAAGCTCCCTTAAAATAACGTGGCACATAATTCTGCAAAACCTTTAGGGTAACATTGACATCTTCCCAAGAGCCCACCACCGAATATTGGCTCTCCACTATATGCTTGGCTCTTTGCAAAGCTTTCAAGCTATTAAAGGGTCTTTAGGGAGGAGAGGTTTTTAAGTTAATATCTTTCTTTTTTTAGGCAATTATACTTAAACCTACTCGCATTCCGGATGATGACCGCAAAAGAACAAAGTCTGTCGGATATGTGAAGTAGCACAATCCCGAAATTTACCTTCCTGAAGGTAAAGACATTCCGGATCCTTCTTTTCCAAACACTCCTTGAAGTCTTTCTTATAAAATTCTTTCGAATGAAATTGTTTAACTCTTCTATAGCGTTGAACTGCCCGCCAGGGTGTACGCATATAGTAATACCAGGATATAACACGTTCCACCGGATCTCTTACCATATTTATGTATATAGGTTGCGGCAATTCCAATGAACGAAAATCTATATAATTTATGTGCATGGTATAGCTAAAGGCCTCACCCATTTCATGGAATTGGAAGGCCCAATCGTTTTGTTCCACATCCGATAAACGATAGATAACCGGTTCTCCAGGACTGGCACGCCTGGCTTTAAAGCGATTTCTTATACTTAGACGTCGTAGAAGTTCGATTAGCTGTTCGCTTCCAACTTTGGGCACACGATTGAACAGCAGAAAGTCGCGTTCAGCCAAACGGGTGTTATTGAGTTCATAGGGTTTAAGATGCTGGAGCTGTTTTAGTGTTAGGAGGTTGTAGTTAGAGTAAGGGAGGTATCTTTTTTAAATATTGAGACGGGACATTTGACATTTAACATTGAGGTTATGACAAGTGATTTGACACTTAGAGTTGCTAAGATGGGTAGATTGAAACTGGAAGCTTCCCAGAGGTATTCAAAAAGTTTCGTAAATCGGGTAATGCAAATATTAAAACATTGAAATCTATGAACTTAAATTAGATTTGAGAGCTTGAGTTACTTCAAAATAAGAACTCCATTGTCTAAAGTTAACAATTTTTTCTTTAAATATTAGAATCCCTTAAAAGAAACCAGTTCCAAAAATTTGTTGAAAACTTAATAAAATTTATTGAATGTTTTATTAAAGCTTAACCTAAAACTAAATTCTTTATATGGGCAAGTTTAAAATAAAAGCTTTTTAATAAAAAAAAGCTTATTCATCATCGTCATCTTCATCCTCATCATGATCGGGTATCACCATGGTATACTCATCATCATCGACCTTTTCGCCATCATTAATGGCGGCATATTGCAAATACAAGCGTTGTTTGCAAAATTCATAAAACTCGATTTCACGGGTAAGATTTTTACGTAAAATTTCGCGTGTTAAATCGCTAACGGGACGCTTGACTTTGTTCTTGTTCACTTGGGACAAATGATCTCTTTTAACTAAGAAAAAGAAGGAGAGAGAGAGAGAAAAAATGAAAATATTGAACTATTGATCCTAACTATAATGATCTTCATGCTTACGATGATAAATGGTCTTGGCATTTTTAAAGAATCTGGGTATATAGTGCTCCAAAACCGATAAAGTAATATTGGTATCTTCCCAAGATCCCACAACAGCATATTCCTCTTCCACGGTGCGTTTGGCCTTTTGCATGGCGGCCTCGGAATTAAAGGGCCTAGAGGTAGAACATAATTAATAAAATTCGACTTCTTTGGGAAAATTTTTCGAAAATCTTACATGCACAATTGCCTATTCTGACCACAAAAGAACAATGTCTGTCTCCGATGATCTCCCGCCTGATTAGCGATCTCCATTTGATTGAACGTGCAATATTTATCCTTTTTCTGTACACAAGCATCTAAATCCATATTCATAAATTCATCCGAGGGCCTTGGGGGAGCCTTATCACCCAATTTCAATTTCATATCTTTATAATACCATTCGGCACGAACATAGTAATGCCAGGAAATAATACGTTCCACGGGATCGCGTACCAAATTAATATAAATGGGTTTCTGCTTGTGGAAGCGTGTAAAATTGACATAGGCCAAATGTTGACTATAGATATGGGGCGCTTGTTTCTTATAGATCTCCTCGATTAATTGTTTCTGCTGCGGAGGCTTAAGCAAAATGGTTTCATGAGCCTTGCCTGCATCTCGAGAATGCTGGAAATTATTAACTTTACCCAATTGCACCATTAGCTGCATCATGGATTGTGAGCCCACTTTGGGTACACGATTAAAGATCACCACCTCAACTTCAGCTTTTTTGGTATTATTCAAAGCATCGGCTGCCGAGTCCAAATAGTCATCATACTCATCTTCATAATCCGAGTCATGGAGTTCATTGAACTGACCCTCGTCATAAACATAGTTATAGGCCTGGGGTTTCTGATGTTTATGATCATGTTGCTTATGTTCTTCATGGTGGGTTTGATGATGATGGTGATGATGTCTTCGGTGCTGGGGATCATGAGCTATTTGAGTTCTTTCATTCTCTTCTTCATCATTGTTTCTGCGATTTCCTCTTCTTTGTCTTGAATGATGCTGTTGAAGATTTGAGACATTTTTATTTAGTTATTTTGTGGAACGTTTTCTAAGTTTTAAGCCCCTTTACCATCACGTCTCTATAACGTGCTATTCCACTATATACTTCTCGGCTTAATTCCATAATAATGATGAGGATAAAGATGATGATTAATAACTTTTTTGTTTATTAGTAAGAAATACGGAAAGCGGTAGGAGTTTTAAAGATGCAAAAGCATTTTTCCGAAATGCTTAAAAACTAGGCTTTAGAAATTATCACTTAAATGATACTGGAAATAATATTCACATAATAGGATAAATACTATTTACCCCTATCGCGAATATCGTCTCCTATGGGAATCGCGTTGCCAAAACATTTTTTACATTGTAAAACTTATAAGAAAAAAAATTTTGGAAACACGATTCCCATGGCAGATGATATTTGCGATAGGGGTGATTAAGTTTTTTGGATATAACTCCCAATAATTATATCAAAATTTGGAACTAGAGAGAGAAAAAGCTTAAATATTAATGATCATTTTTTAATGAGAAAAACATGTAAGAGAAAATTCTTAATAAAGTCGCCCACGGGCGCTTTTCTGGAGATGACTGTTCTAAAGCAATAACTCAAATTCCCTGCCCATGAAGTAAACTTAGTATTCTTGGAGTAATCGATCTAAAACTTTAAAAATCATTATAGCTAAGATTGTGAACCGCCGTGGTATAGCGGGTTAGTTATTCGCCTAGAATACCAGAGGTCTCAAGTTCAATCCCCGGCCAGACCCGCTTGAAAAAATAAATTTTCAAAAAAGCAGTGGTTCATCTCATAACTTAGCTAGCCACTGGTTATTGAATATTAGGAGTTTTTGAGAGGGAGATGCTACGAAAAGTCCTTGGACCAGTCTGCAATGAATATCAACATCGAATAAACCATGAGCTCTACGAGCTATACGGCGACATCGACAAAGTTTAACGCATTAAACAGCAGCCGCTGCATTGACTAGGAGATGTCGTGTATATGGTTGAAAATACTCTAGCAAAAAAAGTGTTCGAAAATAATCCCAAGGGAATTCGTAGAAGAGGACGTCCAAAACTTCAATGGAAAACCAAGTAGAAGAAAATATTTCAAAGCTTGGACTACGAAATTGGAGAATATGTACAAAACATCGAAGCACATGGAATTCTAAAATATTCGCGGCCTTTGACCTTAATAGGTAGTAAATATGGGCCAATTAAGTAAGTAAAAAAAAGTTGTCTTGTTTAATATAAATTATTGTTATATTCCCTTGCAGTTCAGAAATGATAGTTCGCTACATTTTAAAAAAAGAGTTGGATCGATTTGTAAAAGTATCTAAGTTCATGGAACATTTTGATTTCATTATAAAAAAGTTCAGATGCCGACAAATCATTTAAGCTTTTTCGGACTTTCGTATATAACATTTAAAAACACCTACGATTATGGAGGATATGTTCGACAAATTGAACCTGAACTTAATTTCAGACTCTAACGAGCGTCTAAGTGATTCTTAACGATGCTTAAGAGATTTGAAGATTTGTCTGAATTAAAAGGTCCAAAATTTTATTTATATAACTCCAAGAATCAGAAATTAAGTTGGAGCGTTTTGTCAAACGAAATTTCGAACTTTCGCATAAAACATCTAAAGATATAGACTGGTTATAGCTGAGATTTAACGTATCTTCAGATTTTCGACAATGATAACTTAGAGATTTGAAAGTTTACTCGAATATTGGGTCCAAAATTTGTATTAAATAGTTCAAATGGTAGAAATACAAAGTCCAAAGTGATCTTTAAGCTATCGGTCTTATATCAAATATTTCGAAAATTGGCAAATCTCCAAAATAACCGAAATTTCGGACATTGTCATACAAAACTTAACGATATCTTCATATTTTTGATATGCCTACTAGATTCATTGGGATTTTTAAAATACTTGCTAGGATTGTTTGTTCCAAAATTCATATTCAATTCCAAAATTACCTAAAGAATTTCTTCCATACGAATACAAAGTCCAAAGTTATTTTTTTTTACCGATTTTCAGACTTTTGGATTTTGCAAAACCATGCTCCCCATTTTGATTTCTCCAAAACTTTCATAACATTTGAAGTTTTTCCGCATTGCTCATGTTTGTAAACTAGATTTTAACTCTAAGAGATCTCGAAAGGTCTTAGAGATGTTTTCTTCATATTTAACGATGTTCCCTGATTCATAAATGGCTAAGAAAAAATAGGAAATGCTTTTAGATATTCATAGTTTTCTTCAAAAAAAGGCTATGATTCCCCAAAATTTTTATAACAGACAAAGTTTTCTTAACATTCCCGCATTGCTCAAATTTGTGAGGAAGAATTGTACTCTAAGCGATCTCGAAAGGTCTAAGAGATGAGTATTCTCGAATTTAAAAAAAGGTATAGAAAAGTCAGGAAAGCTTTGAGGCATTCGCAGTTCTCATAAGTTAAGTCCATGAATTTTCCAAAACTTTCATTGCAGAGGAAGTTTTGTTAGCATTTCCGTGTTGTTCATGTCTGTAAGGGAGATTTTAACTCTAAGCGATCTCGAAAGATCTCAGAGGAGCTTCTTTTAAGTATATCGATGTTCCCTGATTTTCCAAAGGTATAAAAAAAGTAGGAAATGTTTTTAGACATTTGCAGTTTTCTTCAAAAAAGTTTCTTCAAAACTTTCATTGCAGACGAAGTTTTCTTAACATTCCCGCATTGCTCGAATTTATGAGGAAGAATTTAACTGTAAGCGATCTCGAAAGGTCTAAGAGTGCGTATTCGATGTTCTCGGATTCGAAAAAGGTATATACTCGTAAGAAGTTTGAAAATCTCCAAAACTTTCATTGCAGAGGAAGTTTTGTTAACATTTCCATGTTGCTCATGTCTGTTAGGGAGATTTTAACTCTAAGCGATATCAAAAGATCTCAGAGGTGCTTCTTTTACGTGTATCAAAGTTCTCAGTTTTAAAAAGGGATAGAAAAAGTCGGGAAAGCTTTCAGACATTTAATGTTTTCTTAAATTAACTGCATGATTTCTTCAAAACTTTCATTGCAGAGGAAATTTTTAGCTTTCCCGCATTTCTTAAGTTTTGAGGGAGATTTTAACCTTAAGCGATCTTGAGAGGTCTCATATTTATATCGATGCTCTCGTATTTAAAAAACTTCACATTCGAAGTTTTCTTAAATTAAACTTGGATTTAAGAAAACTTGGATTGATTAATCCAAGTTTAATTTAAAAAAACTTCGAATGTGAACTCCTGATTATTTCTTAGACTGATTAGTGGTAGTTCCCAAAGATCAGATGTAAATCCAAGATCACAATATTTTAAAATTTTATGTTTTATACACCTACCGAAGTATTCTATCGTATAGAATTGGACTAACCTTAGAGCTTTTTAAAGTTTTTTTTCTAGCCTCCGTGTTGGTATAGTGGATTTAATAGTCTAAAGAAGTCCAATTTCAAGACTGTAAAACCAACATAACCTAAATTGTTGTATTTAAACTAAACGAAGTATTCTACAGTACAGAAGGGGACTAACTCTGGACTCTTTTTTCTTTGAAGGCCTAAGCGATCTTAACTGACTTTGATAATGGCAGTCTTAAGAGCTTTTTAAAGCTACCAGAAAGTTTCAAAGGGGAAAGTTAATAATAAGCTTCTTCCTAGCCTTCGTGTCTTTAAAGTCCAAAGAAGTCTAATTACCAAACTTTAAAACCTACATAACCTAACTTATGAACAACATTCCAAATAAGACGATGAAATTTATGACTTTTTTAGGCAATCCCTCCCAAAAATCAAAGAAAATAAACTTTATTCTATTTTTTTTACAAAAGAGTACATATACTTCAGAATAGGATACTATTACGATCTCAAGATCATTTCCAAATTAGTCGATAACTTAAAATAGTTTAAAATTTTTCGAGTTATCACCCATTAAATAAACGGCTAAATATTGTTTATAGAGACGTTGTTTGCAAAACTGATAGAATTCGATTTCATTCGTAAGATTACGGCTCAAAATCTTGCGAACTTCGGGTGAAACAGGGGGTCTAAAGCTATTGCGATTGGTTTTATGTAAACGATTTTCGGCTTCTAAAATAAGGGATTTGATAAATATTTGTAAAAAAAATTTAAAAGAAATTTAATACTGTAATAAGTCTCCGCGGCGCCGGTAAAGAATCTGGGTATATAATTCTCTAAAACAGTTAAGGTAACATTGGTATCTTCCCAAGATCCCACTACAGCATAAGTAGTTTCAACATGTTGTTTAGCTCTTTGCATGGCTTCATAGGAATTAAAGGGCCTATTGAGAGGGATATGAGATAAAAGAGATCATTAGGGGTTTGATAAAAAAAACCTTGTCATATCTTTTCTACTCACAAGCATGTCTCGGCATCTTGACCACAGAAAAATAGAACTTGTCTCCTATGATCCGACAGCATACGCATTTCATTTTGCACATAAACACATTCACGATCTTGACTGAGAACACATTCGGAAAAATCTTTTTTCAAAAACGGTATACTAGGCAATTTGTACTGTTGGGGAAAGTTTTTCTTACGTTCCGCTATATACCAGGGCGTACGAATATAATAGAACCAGGAAATAATTCTTTCCACCGGATCTCTTACCATATTAATGTATATAGGTTGAGAGTAATCGAGGGCCTTGAAGTCCACATAGGCCACATGTTTCGAATAGGTGGCTGGTTCTCCTTTTTCCAATATCTCCTCGACCAGATTCTCTTCGAAACTGGGTGTCAACATTATAGTTTCGCTGCTGCTGGGCTTATCGCGTGTGGCCTTGAAGTTGTTGAGCTTGGCTAGCAATTGCATGAGGACCATGAGGGTCTGACTGCCCACTTTGGGTACGCGATTAAAAAATACTATATCTACTTCCGCCTTTTTAGTGTTATTTAAATTCTCGGGTTTTAGACTGTGTAACTGATAAAGATAATTTTTGATATTATATCAATAAATTTAAACAAAGTAATGATGAAAAAAGCTTAAAGCTTTTCGGGCTAAAACTGTCCTTTTAATGTTGTATTGGTAACCTTTTTTTTGTTAATTTAATATTTTAATAAAAAAGCTCAATTTACGAAAACTTTTTGAAAACCCTAGAGAAAGAAAACTTGACAAAACAAAACAGACAACAAAAAACATTTTTTGGTGCTTTTGAGGAGAGCGTGAAAAAAACTTAAAGCTTATATTAAACTTAAAGACTAAAAGCTCACGTTTTCTTTTAAACTTACCTGTATATTTTTTCATTCATTTTTTTGCATAACATTTAAACATTTAACATTTTAAAGCAGCTTTTTTTGAAACACACACAAACAATGAAAATCACATAAAACTCTTTAGAGATTTTAGCCTTAGAGCTTTTTGCAAAACCTTTATTCAAAGCTTTTAGAAATGGGAACTCATGTATATATAATTATATTTAATAAAACTCTTTGGAGATTCAAGCTTTAGAGCTTTTTATAGAACATTAATTGAGAGGTAATATAAATTCGAACTTTAAAGCTTTATATCATATAATATTAAACTTAATAAACATTAAAACTTTAAAGCTTTGTATTGAACCGTTATTAAAAGCTAATAAAAATTTTCTACAAAAAGAAAGTACATTTTTGCAAAATTTCCTATAAAAATAGGAAATTTTTTGAAAAATTTCCTATTAAAATAGGAATTTTATGAAAAATTTCTAATAAAAAAAAATTCCAAAAAAAAAGGAAATTTTTGAAAAATTTCCTATAAAAATAGGAAATTTTTGAAAAATCTCCTATAAAAAATAGGAAATTTTTAAAAATTTCCTATAAAAATAGGAAATTTTTGAATAATTTCCTATAAAAAAAAATAGGAAATTTTTGAAAAATTTCCTATAAAAATAGGAAATTTTTTGAAAAATTTCCTATAAAAATAGGAAATTTTTGAAAAATTTCCTATAAATATAGGAAATTTTTGAAAAATTTCCTATAAAAATAGGAAATTTTTGAAAAATTTCCTATAAAAATAGGAAATTTTTGAAAAATTTCCTATAAAAATAGGAAATTTTTGAAAAATTTCCTATAAAAATAGGAAATTTTTGAAAAATTTCCTATAAAAATAGGAAATTTTTGAAAAATTTCCTATAAAAATAGGAAATTTTTGAAAAATTTCCTATAAAAATAGGAAATTTTTGAAAAATTTCCTATAAAAATAGGAAATTTTTGAAAAATTTCCTATAAAAATAGGAAATTTTTGAAAAATTTCCTATAAAAATAGGAAATTTTTGAAAAATTTCCTATAAAAATAGGAAATTTTTGAAAAATTTCCTATAAAAATAGGAAATTTTTGAAAAATTTCCTATAAAAATAGGAAATTTTTGAAAAATTTCCTATAAAAATAGGAAATTTTTGAAAATTTTCCTATAAAAATAGGAAATTTTTGAAAAATTTCCTATAAAAATAGGAAATTTTTGAAAAATTTCCTATAAAAATAGGAAATTTTTGAAAAATTTCCTATAAAAATAGGAAATTTTTGAAAAATTTCCTATAAAAATAGGAAATTTTTGAAAAATTTCCTATAAAAATAGGAAATTTTTGAAAAATTTCCTATAAAAATAGGAAATTTTTGAAAAATTTCCTATAAAAATAGGAAATTTTTGAAAAATTTCCTATAAAAATAGGAAATTTTTGAAAAATTTCCTATAAAAATAGGAAATTTTTGAAAAATTTCCTATAAAAATAGGAAATTTTTGAAAAATTTCCTATAAAAATAGGAAATTTTTGAAAAATTTCATATAAAAATAGGAAATTTTTGAAAAATTTCCTATAAAAATAGGAAATTTTTGAAAAATTCCTATAAAAATAGGAAAGTTTTGAAAAATGTCCTATAAAAATAGGAAAATTTTGAAAAATTTCCTATAAAAATAGGAAATTTTTGAAAAATTTTCTATAAAATTAGGAAATTTTTGAAAAATTTCCTATAAAAATAGGAAATTTTTGAAAAATTTTCTATAAAATTAGGAAATTTTTAAAAAATTTCCTATAAAAATTTTTGAAAAATTTCATATAAAAATAGGAAATTTTTGAAAAACTTCCAATAAAAATAGGAAATTTCTGAAAAATTTCCTATAAAAATAAGAAATTTCTGAAAAATTTCCTATAAAAATAGGAAATTTTTGAAAAATTTTCTATAAAAATAGGAAATTTTTGAAAAATTTCCTTTAGAAATAGGAAATTTTTAAAAAAATTTCCTTTAAAAATAAGAAAAATTTTTGAAAAATTTCCTATAAAAATGGGAAATTTTTGAAAAATTTACTATAAGATTAGGAAATTTTTGAAAAATTTCCTATAAAAATAGGAAATTTTTGAAAATTTTCCTTTAAAAATAAGAAATTTTGGAAAAATTTCCTATAAAAATAACAAATTTTTAAAATTTTCTTTTAAAATTAAGAAATTTTATAAAAAAATTTTAAGTTTTGCAATTTTTTTTTTACAAAAATCTTCTGAAATTCTGAAAAAGCCTTTAACCTATTTTTAGATTTCCAAAATAATATCCTCAAGTTTGGCTTATTTTCTCGTAAAACTCAGTTTTTTGTGTGTATAAGTGTAAGAGTATCGGTATTTTGTGGAATTGGGATACGGGACTAAATGATCTTGAAAGTTCTATATCTAAATCTCTTAGAATATTTTCCGATTTTTTTTGTATGAAAAATCTAACTTAATTTTCTTTGCTAAGGCAGCGACTGAGAAAAGTTTTGGGGTTAGTGTGTTAGAGAGATAGTTTTTGAGAGCAAAAGAGAGATAGAGCAGAGATAAACAATCAAATATTGAATAGTTAGAGAGATATACAAAGATATAGAAAGACAGGGGTATACAAATAGAGATAGAGGATAGAGATAGGTTTGCAGCAATATAGCAAAAAATTTCAAGAGATAAAATGGTTATAATGGAATAAGATAGGAAAGGTATATAAATGGATGGATAATGGGAATGGATATTGGTATATGTATGTGTTCTATGTATATTTATGTGTATAAGAATTTGTATAAAAGCTTTAAAGCTACATATTTTTTGATATACTTTAAGAAGGCGTTTACACCGACCAGAAATCTGATTTTTTGAGAAATCTATATCAATATTACAAGATTTCTCATCAAAACTAAAGAATATTTTGATATCTTTGTTTAATTTAAATTATCTTGAAAAATATTCTAACTTTGTCATCCAAATTTCGCCTTCGGTGTAAACGCACAATAAATGATTTATACAAAAAAATATAATAGCTTAAATCGACTTTTCAATATAACTCCAAAATCATGCATGAACTTGCAACTAATGATAAAAAAATCACTTAAAAATCTAAAAATGTCTGAAAAAATAAAACTGAAGTAAAATGCATATCAATCACCATGAATTTTTCCATTTAATAAAATAATGCTTATAAAATAATAGAAATAAATCATAATAGAAATTAGATAATGGCTACCAGTGCAACATTATTACTTTTCACGAGCATCTGTTGAAATGGCCAACACAAAAAAACCAGGCAAATATGATTTTTATGGCCAATTTCTACACATACATCAGATGCGCGTTAGGACGAGCGATAGTTAAGGCGATAGCGAGAAATGGCTTTGATGCGATAGAAGTAAGAGCAAATAATAACCACGTGCTTTATGAAATGCTCGATTGAAAAGTTTTGAATATGATAAAGATGTAAAATGGCCATTTGAGCTTTTACGAATAGGTTGCGTTGAATGATTTGGTGCACGCCATGAATTTTATTGGTAGAAAAGGGAAAGAGCTTACCTGTCCAGTGCTTTTGAGGTATTGATAGGTGCCATGTAATGTGTTGATATCTTCGTGTTCTGAAAAGAGAGGAAAAGAAAGAGAGGGTTAAAAAGAGAACAAGAAAGAAGAAGAGAAATATAACTAGAACAGAACTAGAACAGAACTAGAACAGAACTAGAACAGAACTAGAACAGAACTAGAACAGAACTAGAACAGAAAATTTTTCAATAAAAATTTTCTATAGAAAAATTTTCAATAACAATTTTCTGTAGAAAAATTTTCAATAAAAATTTTCTGTAGAAAAATTTTCAATAAAAATTTTCTGTAGAAAAATTTTCAATAAAATTTTTCTATAGAAAAATTTTCCATAAAAATTTTCTGTAGAAAAATTTTCAATAAAAATTTTCTGTAGAAAAATTTTCAATAAAATTTTTCTATAGAAAAATTTTCCATAAAATTTTTCTATAGAAAAATTTTCAATAAAATTTTTCTATAGAAAAATTTTTGATAGAAAAACTTTTCTATAAAAAAATTTTCGATAGAAAAATTTTTCTATAGAAAAACTTTCGATAGAAAAATTTTTCTATAGAAAAACTTTCTATAGAAAAATTTTTCTATAGAAAAACTTTTGATAGAAAAATTTTTCTATAGAAAAACTTTCGATAGAAAAATTTTTCTATAGAAAAACTTTCGATAGAAAAATTTTTGATATAAAAATTTTTCTATAAAAAAATTTTCTATAGAAAAATTTTTCTATAGAAAAACTTTCGATAGAAAAATTTTTCTATAGAAAAACTTTCGATAGAAAAATTTTTCTAAAAAAAAACTTTCGATAGAAAAATTTTTCTATAGAAAGACTTTCGATAGAAAAATTTTTCTATAGAAAAACTTTCGATAGAAAAACTTTCGATGGAAAAATTGTTCTATAGAAACATTTTTGATAATAAAATTTTATTATAAACAATTTTTCTATAGAAAAATTTTCAATAAAAATTTTCTATAGAAAAATTTTTGGTAAAAATTTTCTATAGAAAAATTTTTTGTAACAATTTTCTATAGAAAAATTTTTGATGAAAAAAATTTCTATAGAAACATTTTTGATGAAAAAAATTTCTATATAAAAATTTTTGATAAAAAAATTTTCAAAAAGGTTTATCAAAATTTTCTATTGAAAAATTTTTTTATCAAAAATTCTTCTATAAAAAAATTGTTTTTTCAATTTAATTTTGTTTCATGCATATTTTGTATTTTCCTCAACAAAGCGTCTCCAACTGAATGCTTTTGATACTTAATTCACGAGTTTCATTAATGAACGTGATATTTACGAATATTACAAATAGTCATCGGCTTCTGGTGGTATGGCCAGCCTATGCCTAATTATAATCGATTTTTTTCATTTCCTGAAAACTTTTAGTTTGTGGTGATGTGACTTTTTCGAATTTGACCATTCAATTGAGAACACAATCAGAAAATGAATCGAGATTAGAATCGAGAACATAATCGAAAACGGGAATCATTAGAAGAGGATATAATCAAGATTAGAATTGAGATCAGAATCGGCAATAAAATCGTGAAGAGAATAGAGTTCAGAATGGACAGCAGCAATAGAGCTAAATCAAGTTCTGTAACTAGAAGTGAACTTCTGCTTTTTTGAGAAGTATTAACTTGAACTTCCCCAATCTTTTAACTTAAATCTTTAATTAACATTATGATTTACGGTATATTAAAGTTGAAAGGTAAATTTCCTCTTCCATAGCCCCATCCACTTAACATCTTCAAATCAATTTCAAATAGCCCTAAGTTGTTACTTTAAGAATTACAGAATTACTGTGAGCACAAACTCTATAAATTTTATCTTTTGTAAGAAATCAAAAATCTAAATAATGAAAAATGAAAAACAAAAAAATCGAAAATCAAAGAACAAAATCGAAGGAATATAAAAAACTACCCATGATTTTCATTGAAAATGTTCAATTGTGTGGAACATAATGACTGAGGCAGTCGAAGAAGAATGAAGGCTGAGGTTGTTTTTTTCCCTGTATTAACAAATCAATGAAGTACAAGTTCTAAAGCGTCTTAAGTCTTAATACTTCAAAGTACTTGAATTTTGTATACAATTGACGAGTACTAATAAAATCTGAAAATCTTGATTCCCCTTCGGATTTTTTAAGATTTTTTGTAACAAATTTTTGTATACAATGAAGTGGAGGGATTTTTTTTTGGAATTCATTCTTTTTTTGTGGTCAGTCGTCACAAAGGGAAGTAAAATGCATTAAATTAATGTTTAATGGAAAAACGACTTTTGTTTTTTTTTTTATAATTAACATGAAAAATGTTTTATGTAATGAAGAGTTTTTTTTTTATTAGCCTAAACAAAAGTTATTATGTTTCAAAATCTAGAGATTGAGGTTTAAGATTGGTTGCGAGAAAAACTTTAATTTGAAATTAAGGTTTGAAAAAAGATTTTTTTCGAATTACTTAGAAAACTTTTTGTTTTTTGGATTAATAACCCAGCAAAACTTTTCATTACCAAATAATGAGTTAAACAGATAAACTATTGAACACGAACTACTTACTCATTCACTGTTTAAGTCATTACATTAACATGGGGATGTCATTGGAGGCAAGTACTTACCAATTGCAGAAAAGTAATGAATTGGGAAAGCAATTGGAAAACAACAACAAAAACTTTTGTTGTTGTTGTTTTATTTAAAAAATAAACGAAATACAATTTTTTTTGTATGCCCCCATGGGGGCTCGAACCCAGACCCCACGACTGCTAGGCGGAGACTCTTCCACTGAGCTACTTCATATATTGAAAACTTAACAGCTAATAATTAATATATACAATTTTTATTTTTAGATCCAAAATCATGTGACAATAACTTTGTTTTCCTTGATTTTTTTGCTTTGTTGTAATTTTTGAAAAAAAAATGTTCTATATGATTTTTTGTAAATTATTTTAATTATTTTAAAACTGAAACAATTTAAATCTTCCTTTTTGCATAAGCTCTTATATAACATTGACTCGTACTTACTTTAATGGCCTATAGTTACAACTTGATAAGGTCAAAGTTCGAGCATATTTTAGAATTCCGTGGACTTTGATCTTGTGCAAATATTCTACAATTTTATAGGCCAATCTTTGAAAAATGTTCCTCTTCTTGGTCTTTCTATTAAAGTTTCGGACGTCCTCCTTCTAACATTTGTTGGTGGGACATTTTTATTATAATTTTATCCTATTTATAGTAATTGTTTTTTCCAAGAGTGGGTTACTAGCCCGTCGTCCTAACCCATTTTTATCGATCTTATGGAACAACTCTCGTTACATGTTAGCTCACTACATTAAGGGGAGTTAAACTAGTTCCCCGGGTAATAACACGAGGAGGTCAGTGTCCACAGTTGAGATAAAGGATGACCATGATATGTCTGGGCTTACCAAGTTAAGACCAATCAGAACCGTGTTTGGTATCCAACATCCCCTACATAATAAAAATTGACTCATGATGGTAATTTTTCATTACCGTGTGTTAGTTTTCCATTTTTTTACAGAAGGTAATATTTAAGTTCTTAAAATTCAGAAATCATTTAAAAAGACTTTTTTTAATAAAAAAAATTAAAAAAAAAATTGTTGGTCTTGGTGGGATTCGAACCCGGGCCACTCAGTTCAAATTACCATTTTAATTACAAATAAGTACTTCTGTAATAACTTATTAGTTATTCGGAGGGTATGTTGTAGTCATTACAAGGTAACCAGTTACCAGAGTACTTGCTATTACCTAAGTTTTGCTGGGTAACTTGACCCCAAGCTCATACTGATATTTTGGTTATTTTTGTCCTTTGTAAGAGCAATATTTGTAAAAGTTAAAAGTTATTATAGCCCACGGGCGGTGTTTTGCTGAAGACTGCTCTTAAATAAGATTTTTTAGATTTTATTATAAAGTTCACCCAAAAACTCAGCAGGAATTCAAACTCCCTTAAGTTTTTTTATGGAAATAGACTTTCTCTAACTCCAATTCTATTTACATATTTACTTTTAATTTCCCATCTTTAACCTGTTCTTTGGAAAACCTACTTTCATATTTCTGTCATTTTAAATTTAAATCTTTATAAATCGTATGTAAATTTTTGCTATATTTTAAAAGGGGGTTTCTATTGGTCTCTTTTCTAAATAGATCCGCATCGCTGAAGTTTCAAAGAACCTCAAAACACACCTTTTTGCCTCTTCGCAACTTGTTAAGACTTTTGATAACAAATGCAATTTAAGTAGGGGCATTCACGTCCTCTATTTATGTTTTATATTAATATATTTTATATCTTTTTGCTATTATTTGAAGAGAATAGAATCGATAAAATAAACAAAAAAATAAGAATCGAGGAGCAGAACCGAAAATAAAATCTTAATCATTTCGTGGTTTCAAAAGTATAGGACTGGAATTCGACATCTGTCAAACTAAGTTGTTAAAGCAACCCGAAATGCAAAAGATGAGCCCTGGGGGGTTACTGTGTATCTCGATTCGAAAATAAAACTTTTCGAATTTGTATGCATTTTAAAGCATTGAGTTTCGAAAATGATTTCTTTCGAATCGAAATACGCAGTAACCCCCCTGATTCTGAGCTTAACCCAGAGACAGTTAAATTCATTATCATGCGAGACTAACGATTGCTGGCTCTGGTGAGCAACTTCATAGCGAATGAAGAATAGAATAGAAGTAGAAATTAAAAAAGCGTTAGAAAGTATATATTTAGTCCTTTCATTCCTGGTGGAACACAGGGTCTCAATAGACAGAAAATGATACCCAGTTATATTTGATAATATGAATACCCCTACTATTTCCATACAAATAAGTCAGCATAAAATTTGTTTACATTATTAATGATTTTCAAATGGTCAACTTTCAAATATTATCATAAAAGATGCATAAAAATATTATCAATGTACTCGAACTATAAAAAAAAGTGAAAGGATTTCAAATAAATGCGAATTAAAAAAAAAATAATTTCAAAATCATCATTAAGCCAAGGAAATATAATTAGTAGGGTGACAAAGATTTACTTTAATTGGAAAATTCAAAGGCATATTTTCGAATCATTTTGACTGGAAACGTAAAAAAAATGTGGAGACATACACCTAAAGCAGTCTGCTCCTAAAACTTGGCCGTGGGCACTTATACTTAGTTCATACATTTTCGATAAAAATATTTTCCATAAAAAAATTTTCTATAGAAAAATTTTTGATAAAAAAATTATCAAACATTTTTCTAAAGAAAATTTTTGTACCAAAAATTGTCTATAGAAAGATTTTTGATAACAAATTTTCAATTGAAAAATTTCAACAAAAAATTTTCTGTACAAACATTTTTGATAGAAAATAATTTATAGAAAGATTTTCGATACCAACATTTTCTATAGAAAAATTTTTAATAAAAAAATTTTCTTAGAAAATTTTTTGATAAAAAATATTTCTATAGAAAAATTTTAGATCAAAAATTTTTTTTGATAAAAAAATTTTTTCAGAAAAATTTTTCTATTGAAAAATTTTCGATAAAAAAAATTTTCCATAGAAAATTTTTCGATAAAAAAAATTTCCTATAGAAAAATTTTTGATAAAAAAATTTTTTATAGAAAAATTTTTGATTAAAATATTTTCTATAGAAAAATTTTTGGTAAAAAAATTTTCTATACAAAAATTTTTGATAAAAAAATTTCTATAGAAAAATTTTTGATATAAAAATTTTCTATAGAAAAATTTTTGATAACAAAATTTTTTTTTCTATAGAAACATTTTAGATAAAAAAATTTTTGTTAAAAAATTTTCTAAGAAAAATTTTTTATAGAAAAATTTTTGATAAAAAAATTTTTATAAAAAATTTTTGATAAAAAAAATTTCTATAAAAAAAATTTTTGATAAAAAAAATTTCTATAAAAAAAATTTTTGACAAAAAAATTTTCTATAGAAAAATTTTTGATAACAAAACATTTCTATAGAAAAATTTTTGATAGCAAAATTTTCTATAGAAAAATTTTTGATAAAAAAATTTTCTATAGAAAAAATTTTGATAAAAAAATTTTCTATAGTAAAAATTTTGATAAAAAAATTTTCTATAGAAAATTTCTATCAGAAATTTTTATATAGAATTTTTTTTTTCAAAACTTGAAAGAAATCTTTTATAAAAGAATTTTTAATATAAAAATTTTCTATAGAAAAATTTTTAATACAAAAATTTTCTATAGAAAAATTTTTGATACAAAAATTTTCTATAGGAAAATTTTTGTTAAAAAATTTTTTTATAGAAAAATTTTTAATAAAAATTTTGTATAGAAAAATTTTTAATAAAAATTTTGTATAGAAAAATTTTTAATAAAAATTTTGTATAGAAAAATTTTTTATTAAAAAATTTTCGTAGAAAAATTTTTGATAAAAAAATTTTCTATAGAAAAATTTTTGTTAAAAAAATTTTCTGTAGTAAAATTTTTGATAAAAAAAATTTTCTATCGAAAAATTATTGATAAAAAAATTTTCTATAGAAAAATTTTTGATAAATAAATTTTTGATAACAAAATTTTCTATAGAAAAATTTTTAGTAAAAAAAATTTTCTATAGAAACATTTTGATAAAAAATTTTTCTATGGAATTTTTTTTTTATCAAAACTTGAAAGAAATCCTTTATAGAAGAATTTTTGATACAAAAATTTTCTATAGAAAAATTTTTGATAAAAAAATTTTTTATAGAAACATTTTTTATAAAAATTTTGTATAGAAAAATTTTTTATAAAAATTTTGTATAGAAAAATTTTTTATAAAAAAATTTTTTTTTGAAAAATTTTTGATAAAAAATATATAGAAAATATTTCTATAGAAAAATTTTTGTTAAAAAAATTTTTTATAGAAAAATTTTTGAGAAAAAAAAATTTCTATAGAAAAATTTTTGATAAAAAATTTTTTAGAAAAAAATTTTTCATAAATAAATTTTTGATAACAAAATTTTCTATAGAAAAATTTTCGATAAAAATTTTCGATAAAAAAATTTTCTATAGAAAAATTTTCGATAAAAAAATTTTCTATAAAAAAATTTTCTATAGAAAAATTTTCGATAAAAAAATTTTCTATAGAAAAATTTTCCATAAAAAATTTTCTATAGAAAAATTTTCTATAGAAAAATTTTGATTAAAAAAATTTTCTATGGAAAAATTTTTGTTAAAAAAAAAATTTCTATCGAAAAATTTTTGATAAAAAATTTTCTATAGAAAAATTTTCGAGAAAAAAAATTTTTGATAAAAAAAATTTTCTACAGAAAAATTTTTGATAAAGAAATTTTCTATAAAAAAATTTTTAATAAAGAAATTTTCTATAGACAAATTTTTGATACAAAAATCTTCTATAGAAAAATTTTTCACACAAACATTTTCTGTAGAAAAATATTTGATAAAAATATTTTCTATAGAAAAATTTTTGATAAAAAAATTTTGAGCATAAAAATTCTCTATCGAAAAATTTTTGATAAAAATATTTTGTGTAGAAAATTTTTCGATAAAAAAAATTCGATAAAAAAATCTATCAAAAAATTTTGATTTTCTACAGAAAAATTTTCGATAAGAAAATTTTCTGCAGAAAATTTTTCGATAAAAATATGTTTTATATAAAAATTTTTTATCAAAAATTTTCTGTAGAAATTTTTTGAAAAAAAAAATTTTGATAAAAAATTTTCTGTAGAAAAATGTTTGATATATAGAGAAATTTTTCATAAAAAGGAAAGTCTAAAGCTTTCCTTTTTATTAAATTATATCTGAACCCCTCTTATATTTTCATAACATTTGTGGTTATATCTCCTTTAAGATCATTTAAAAAACAATTTAACAATGACAAGCAATGAGGAAAACTAACTTATGTAAGTTTATTATGTTTTAGCTTTGAAAAACTAGCTTATGTTTAATCAGTTTAATACAAAAGTAAGTTAATAAATTTATTAACTCTTTTCTTTAGTGAAACAAATTTCATCTTAAAAAAATTTGAATTGAACTAAAACAACTCAAATGGAAGTTAAGTTTTTCTTATTAAGGCAAAGCTCCATGGGGTGACATAAAGCAGGAAATTGAATTTGGAAATTAAACAATTAAAATCGGATTTTATGGTCTTTTTACTAAAACTATGACAAATTTTGTAATTATTATAAATTTAATTAAAGGCTGAATTGTAACAAAATTTCAAAACTAAGTTTTCATTTGAAGTTGAAGTGCGAAGACAAGGAAAGCTCTAATAAATTCCAAATTTTAAATTTTTAAAATTTGGCAACTCTTCTACACTATGACACCAAATAACTTAAATATTGGTTACTCAACGTTCACATACATATTTGCACTGAATATTGATGCATTTTCATTTGCCTTAACCCCTCATGGCTATATTGTGCTTACTTAGACCTCCTTCGCTTTTCTCTGCTGTAATATTTTGCTTCCATTTTTTTTCCGTAATTGATGATTTTTATTTGCTGTTTAAACATTTATATTTTCATTTTGTTTATTACTTTTATTAGCTGTTTCTATTTGTTTAACAATTGTAAAAAATTCATATTAAACCGGCAGTTTTGGAAATTATGATGAAGACTCCTAGAGACAATTCACATAAGTTTAGACAAATACTCTATAATATAAAGATGTTGCACTTCCATACATTGATTTGCCGTATGGTCGTTTTGAAAAGTCCCATAAAAAAGGAAGTATACCAATTTTACTCTAACTCGGCAGAAAACTTACTGAATTTCTCCTCTGTTGTACTCAAATTGTTGATCTACTTTACAAGCTCTTAGTGTTGTCTAAAGTAGCCAAAGCTTCCAAAAAAAGCTTTAAAGCTGGGAGTTTGTTAATATTTGATTCCAAAACTATCGGGCATGCCTCTATGATATCAAAATGTCTATGTGATTTTACATTGAAGTATTTATTATGCACTTTTCCTTATCACGTTTATTTTTTTTTTTTTGAGTTACTACGTTTTGCGCCTTGCACTTGATAATTACTGCAAATAAATATGAGTGAATTAAATTAATTTGCTTTTAACCATAACAAATACTTTAATATATATAATTTGAAAAAAAAGTAAAATTCGACTGTGCCGAATCTTATATACCCTCGATCAAATTGTGTTAAACTTAGAAACATATCTCATATATCTAATTCAAAATGCTCTAACTAAATGTTAGCCGATTTCGTCCATTTTCAAAACATAACTCTTTTAAGATATAGAAAATAACTTTTAATTGGCGTTTGTGGTATTTTAGTGGCGGGAGTGATTTTTATATGAAAGCTTAGGTAAAATATGGACCGATTCCTATAAAATTTGATATACTAACCAATAGTTGCATTAAACTTCTCTATTATAAATTTAGTCGTCATAGCTATTATAATTGTATTCAATTTATCACAATTAATGTGATTCCCGGGGCGGGGTTATATGGGAGCTCTAAAAAAATAGGAACCGATTTCG